>CM053624.1:284736504-284756086 GCA_028646595.1 Phalanger gymnotis
CTGATCCAACCATTCTGGAGAGCAATTTGTAACTATGCCCAAAGGGCTATAAAATTGTGCATACCATTTGACCCAGCAATACCACTTCTAGGGCTATATCCCAAAGAGATCATAAAGATGGGAAAAGGACTCACATATACAAAAATATTTATAGCAGCTCTTTTTGTGGTGGCAAAGTATTGGAAATTGAGGGCATGTCCATCAATTGAAGAATGGCTGAATAAGGTATGGTATGTTAATGTAATGGAATACTATTGTGTTATAAAAAATGATGAGCATGATTATCTCAATAGATGTAGAAAAAGCTTTTGACAAAATACAACAATCATTCCTATTAAAAACACTGGGGATCATAGGAATAAATGTAGTCTTCCTTAAAATGATAAAGTAGCACCTACCTAAAACTATCAGCAAGTATTATATGTAACGGGGATAAGCTAGAAGCATTCCCAATAAGATCAGGGGTGAAATAAGGATGTCCATTATCACCAATGTTACTCGATATGGTACTAGAAGCATTAACTCTACCAATAAGTGAAGAAAAAGAAATTGAAGGAATTAGAATAGGCAAAGAAGAAACTAAGTTATCACTATTTGCAGATGATATGATGATATATTTAGAGAATCCTAGAGAATCAAGTAAAAAACTACTTGATGTAATAAACAACCTTAGCAAAGTTGCAGGATATAAAACAAACCCACGTAAATCATCAGCATTTCTAAACATTACTAACAAAGCTCAACAGCAAGAGATAGAAAGAGAAATTCCATTTAAAGTTACTGTAGACATTATAAAATATTTGGGAGTCTACCTGCCAAAACAAACCCAGGAACTACATGAACACAATTACGAAACACTTTTCACACAACTAATGATCTAAATAATTGGAAAAATATCAGTTGTCCATGGGTAGGCCGAACTAATACAATAAAAATGACAATTCTACCTAAATTAAATTGAAAATTTTTGCACAAACAAAGCCAATGCAACCAAGATTAGAAGGGAAGCAGAAAACTGGGAAAGAATTTTTACAACTTGTGCCTCATTTCTAAAATATATAAAGAGTCAAATTTGTAATAATACAAATCATCCCCCAATTAATAAATGGTCAAAGGATATGAAGAGGCAGTTTTCAGAAGAAGAAATTACAGTTATCTACTATAGTCATATGAAAAAATGCTCTGTCACTATTGATTAAAGATGCAAATCCAAACAACTCAGATACTATATCACACCTATCAATGAGACTGGCTAACATGACAAAAGAGGAAAATTATAAATGCTGGAGAAGATGTGGGAAAGTTGGAATAATAATGCATTGGTGGTAGAGTTGTGAACTGATCTGGAGAGCAATTTGGGACTATAACCAAAGGGCTATCAAAATGTGCATACCCTTTGACCCATCAATACTTCTTCTGAGGCTGTATCCCAAAGAGATCATAAAAATGGGGAAAGGACCCACATGTACAAAAATACTTATAGTAGCTCGTTTTGTGTTGGCAAAGAATTGCAAACTAAGGGGATACCCATCGACTGGGGAATGACTGGACAAGTTTTGGTATATGAATGTAATGGAATACTACTGTGCTATAAGAAATGATGAGCAGGCAGACTTCAGAAAAACCTGGGAACATGAACTGATGCTGAGTGAAGTGAACAGAATCAGAACATTGTACACAGTAACAGCAACATTGTGTGATGACTAACTTTGATAGACTTAGCTTTTCTCAGCAATGCAAGGATCTAAGACAACTCCAAAAGACAGGATAGAAAATGCTGTCTACATCCAGAAAAAGAAATATGGAGTCTGAACGCAGATGGACGTATACTATTTGCCCTTTTTTTTTTATTCTTTCTTGTGGTTCATCCCATTGGTTTTAATTCTTCTTTACAACATGACTAATGTGAAAATGTTTAATATGAATGTATATGTAGAGCCTATATCAAATTGCACACCATCTTAGGGATGGGAATCAGGAGGGAGGTGGAGAAAATGTAAAACTCAAAAGCTTGCGGAACTGAATGCTGAAAACTAAAAATAAATTAACTTTCAAAAATGATGAACAGACTTCAGAAAAACCTGGAAAGACTTATATGAACCGATGCCAAGTGAAATGAACAAAACCAGGAGAACATTGTACACAGTAACAGCCACATTGTGAGATGACTGACGTTGATAGACTTAGTTCTTCTCGGCAATGCAAGGATTTAAGACAATTCGAAAAGATGCATGGAAAATGATATCCACATCCAGAGAAAGAAGTGGGGAGTCTGAATGCAGATGAAAGCATATTATTTGCTCTCCTTTTCTTTTGTTGTTTTGTTTTGTTTCTTCTTTCTCATGGTTCCTCCCATTAGTTCTAATTCTTCTTTACATCATGACTAATGTGAAAATGCTTAATATGAATTAAGTAGGGCCTATATCAGGTTGCATGCTGTTTTGGGGAGAGGGGAGGAGAAGGTTGGGGAGGAAATTCCAAACTCAAAATCTTATGGAAGTGAATGTTGAAAACGAAAAATAAATTAATTATATATTAAAAATAAAAAATATTTGTCCTATGAAGTAGCTTCTTGGAAGGTGGGAGAAAGATACAGGAGAAATTCTGATGATATAAAAAGCAAAATAAATAATAAAGTTTTATTTTTTAAAAAGAAAATTAATGCCACAATACTACAAAGAACAAGCATGGCCCCAAAGAAGATTGATGAGAAGACACCTCCTCCTACTCCTTTGCAGAGGTAAGAAGACCACAGATACAGAGTACTGCATGGTTATTTTTTGTATTCCTCCTCTTTTTCTTTCTTTAAAAAAAAATTTGTCATATAGGAGAGCTCTGTGAGGGGAGACCAGGATTAAGATGCAAAGGAAAATTTAGGTGATGTAAAAAACCCAAAATACCAGTACTTATTTTTTTTTTAATTCTATGTGCCTAAGATAAGCTATACAGCTTCTTAAGGTTTGGAAATCACTTTACATCTGTTCTCTCATTTGATCCTCACAACCTTTTGAGATAGGTGCTATTACTATTGTAACTTTACAGATTTAGAAACTGAGGCAGAAGAGATTAAGTGCAAGGAGTGCCCGGGGTCACACAGTATGTATCTGAGGTAAGATTTGAACTCAAGATCTTCCTGACTCCAATTCCAGCATTCTATCCACTGTGCCATTCCCACTAGTGTGTATCAAAATCCCTCCACATTTAATTTTCTGCTTTTCTTGTCTATACACTTTCCATAAAGGAGCTACCAAGGATCTACCTAATATGTTGGAGGCTTTCTATGGTTCTTTAATATCTCAGGGGTAATATTACTGTACTCAATGATTCATCTATCTTCTTTCACTCTCACTACATGACAGAATCACTTTCTCTTCTGGTGGTACGTGTCTTTAATAATGTCTTTTATGCCACTTATATTGCCGTTTGCAAAATTCACAAAGTGTCTGCTCATGGCTCTTTATAAAATTATCATTATAATCCTTTATTGTAGTTAATATCAATAATACTTTTATTCCAAATATCTTAAAGATGGTTATTAAAGGATTTTCCTTTAAAGTTGCAAGGGATCTCTGGTACTTAGTGAAGATTATTTTCGTGCTCTAAGTAATGCCTTTTCCTTGGCTTCCTTGGGAATCTGCAGTATAAAACGTCTATTTCTAGAAACTCCACAATGTGCTGTTAAGAATGTTACTGTGATTCATTCTAACAAACTCCTGAACTGAGGGAGAGTGCAAGATAATATTTAATTCAGCACGGAAAGAGTATGTCTGAATCTGTGTGACTTGGAGCTGGTCAGTTTCAGTTTCCTAGGTACAAAAATGAAGATAATTTCTTCCCTTTCTGGTCCCTCCTATCTCTCCACTTCAGCCAATGGGCACAATAATGAAGCTTTCCGCAAGGTATTGACAACATGGGTCCTGAAAGGAGCTGACTAAATGTTCCTAGAATCTCAGAATTGGAAGAGGTCTCCAAGGCCCTCTAATCCAGTCCATACCTGACTAAGACTCCACTCTGCAACATCATTGATTAATGGTCATCCTTTGTGCCTTTCCTTGAGGACCTCTAGTGAGGGGGATCCCGTTACTACCCAGTTTAAAAAGGCTATCTGTTAGGATACAAAGCCAAGAGTATACAAATTTCAGAGGGACTTGGAAAGGAACATAGCAAACAGATTTTTGGTTGTGTTCTGTCTTTTCATTTATTTGGTTCTAATTTATTAAATGCTAAACATCTCCTTGTTTGAAAGACAGTGAAAGAAAGCGTTCTGTCATTGTTGCCAAGTGAAGTCTGGGGCTTTCACAGTAGGTTAAGGGGCCAAGTCTCTTCCTGGCAGGTGTTTCCTCCTGCAACAACTCTTTAGCTCAAGAGGAACAGCTGAGAACTCTCAGGTGCATCATCCATGTCCGGTGACCCAACATGACAATAACAGTGGGAATTTAGGTGGTTCTGATATATCTACCCACCTCCTTTCTCAAGAGTACAAATTTCAGATTAATCTCAGTGTGAGATTAGGAAAACAGTATATGATTTGTACTTTATTGAGGGCTAACTCAGCACAACTTAAGGACTTTCAGTAAAAGAATAAAAAATGCTTTCCTTGAAATAAGAAAATTCTCCTAGAATTCAAAATTGGAAAGAGCCTTAGAAACCATCTTGTCCAACCTCTTCATTTTACAGTTGAGGAAACTGAATTCTGGAAAAGTTTAAAAATTTGCCCAGTCACATAGGTAGTAAGTACTAGAGCCGGGATTCAAAATCAGATTAAAATTCAGTGGTGGGGCTGGGGTGGGGAGGGGTTTCCTATAAAAACAATTTGTCTGCCATTTGGGGGACAAGATGCTGTTTTTGTTGTTTGTCCTTCATTTTTGAAGAGGACCAATGACATCACGAGTAACATCTTGACTTATGTGTAAACTGGATTTAAGTGAGGCAGAGCTATACAAAGTCATCAGCCCAACTCTCATTTCTAGAGTCATCAAACTCGAGTGGCAAGACAAAAGTCAGGATGACTGGCAATGGCTCAGAATGCAGTGAATGACCTTGGCATCTTCAACGTTTGACCGAGCTCTAAGTGCTCCACAGCACCTGCTTTAACCACCTTTGCGGCCATTGGAACAAATTGTTCTCGTCTGCCCGTTCTGCTAGAGGAAGTCTTCACTTGCTGGGGTAGACACCCCCCTAATTCACTGAAGGGTTTGAGGAGAATGTTAGAGTTGAAAGGAGATCATCTTACCCAATTCCCTCATCAGATAGAAGAGAAAATTGAAGTCCCAGAGAGGTTAAGTAATTTATTCAAGGTCACACAGCTAAATATAGCAGAGTTAGAAATAAGATCCTGTTCTCTTGATTAACAATCCAATATATCTTGCATTTAGATATATTGCTTAGTGTACTGGGTAAATTAGTAAGGAGATAACCAGGGGTGTGTTGAAGTCTGTGTAAACCAGCTCCAGAAAGCTAGTCGCTAAATTTCCAGTGACAACATTTATGCCTTGGAAATCAACAAGTGATACAAATTAGGGCTTGATTTATTGTTTTGTTGATTAAAATTTAGGAAAGTGATGGAGAAAATGTTAATAATGCAGATTAAATGTAAAAAAAAAGTGTCCTTTTCCTCTACCCCTTCCCCAGAGCCGGGTGACTGATGAGGTTGAGGATTTCAGGAAGGGATGATCAAGATCACAAGATCACATTCTGCAGATGAGGAGGAAACTGAACTGCTGAAGGAGGAAGTGGCTTGCCCTAAGATGCACAGGAAGGAAGCAGAAAGATAGGGATCCAACCATTGGGTTGTGTGACACCAGACCCAGTTCTTTCTTCTCTTTCATTGCTCTGAGTGCATGGTTATGAATCCCAGTCTTGCCAGGTTAGCCTCACACAGAAAAGATCATCTCACTTCTCTAATCCCCATTGGTCGACTATATCCTTAACCCAAACATTTACTTTGAGTAAAAAGCAGAACCAGGTGAAAGAATAAATTTAATGTGCCACAGTTATGTAAAAAGGCTCATTATCAGGTTGGTCACAGGATAAGGAGCTTCCAGAAATTTCAAACCATCCTGTCCAACTCCCTCATTTTATAGTTGAGGAAATTGAGCTCTGGAGAAATTTGACACAAATATGTCAAAGAATATTTGTATCAGTGGAGTGGCTATACAATGATTAAATCCTAGATCCTTAAAGTACTGGAATAAGCATATAATAGATACCTACTATGCCTAAGACATAAGGCATCTAGGTGGCACAGGATAGACTCATCTTCTTGAGTTCAAACTGTGTGACCCTGGGCAAGTCACTCAAACCTGTTCGTCTCAGTTCCTCCTTTGTAAAATGAGCTGGAGAAGGAAATGACAAACCACTCACAGTATCTTTGCCAAGAAAGCCTCAAATGGGTCATGGAGAGTCGGACATGACCGAAACAACTGAAAAACAAAATGTCTAAGACAGCAGCAGGCTGAACTTAGAAGATCTGAGTTTAAAGCTTGCCAGAGATACTTAATAGTTATGTGACTCTAGGTAAACCATTTAATCCCTCTTTGACTTGATTTCTTAGCCTGAATTTTCCAGACAACTCTATATTCCATCAGCAGCTACAGTTTCTACTCCACAGAATATCATGTCTCACACAATATAAGCTGATCACCTGAAATCTCATCATCATATGGATTGACTCAGTTTTTGATATTCAATACCCTGACAAGTCCCTCAATTGCCCTTCCCCTCTGATTGGAGGGCTAGATGCTTCTAGCTTATCTTCATTAGAGATAAAGCTTGATGATGGTTTTAGCTAGAGATTATATATCATTGTAAGGGAAGCTCCATTTATTCCTATGCTTTCTAGTGTTTTTAATAGGAATAGGTGTTGTATTTTGTCAAAAGCTTTTACTGCCTCTACTGAGATAATAATATGATTTTTGTTGGTTTTGTTACTGATAGGGCCAATTATGCTGATAGCTGTCCTAACACTGAATCAGCCCTGCATTCTTGGTATAAATCCCACATGGTCATAGTGCAGGGGTAGGGAACCTGTGGCCTCGAGGCCACATGTGGCCCTCTAGGTCCTGAATCCAAACTTCATAAAACAAATCCCCTTAATAAAAGGATTTGTTCTGTAAAACTTGGAGTCAGTCAAAGGGCCACACCTGAGAACATAGAAGGCCACATACAGCCTCGAGGCCCCAGGTTTCCCACCCCTAGATGATCCTTGTGGTATATTGCTGTAATCCCCTTGCTAGTATTTTATTTAAAATTTCTGCATCAATATTCATTAGGGAAACAGGTCTATAGTTTTCTTTGTCTGTTTTTGCTCTTCCTGGTTTTGGTATCAGCACTATATTGTGTTGTAAAAAGAATTTGGTAAGACTCCTTCTTTGCCTATTTTTCCAAGTAGTTTATCTAGTATTGGAATTAATTGTTTTTTAAATGTTTAGTAGTATTCACCTTTGAATCCATCTGGTCCTGGTGGTTTTTTCTTAGACATTTCATTGGTGGCTTATTCAATTTCTTCTTCTAAAGTGGCATTATTTAAATATTCTATTTCCTTATTTATTAATCTAGGCAATTTATATTATTGTAAATATTCATCCATTTCACTTAGATTGTTAAGCTTATTGGCATATAGTTAGGCAGAATAGCTCCTAATAATTGCTTTAACTTCATCTTGATTGGCTGTGAATTCATCCTTTTCATTTTTGATACTGGTAATTTGGTTTTCTTCTTTCTTTTTTTAATTCAAATTAACCAACAGTTTATCTATTTTATTATTTTTTCCAATAAAATCAGCTCCTAGTTCAATTTTTAAACTTTCAATTTTATTAATCTTTGATTGATTGTTAATTAATTGATCATTGAACTTTGATTTTTAGGATTTCCGATTTGGTGTTTAATTGGTGATTTTTAATTTGTTCTTTTTCTAGGTTTTTTTTTTTAGTTGCGTGCCCAATTCATTGATCTACTTTTTCTCTATTTCATAGATACAAGCTTTTAGAGATATAAAATTTCCCCTAAGCACTGCTTTGGCTGCATCCCATAAATTCTGGTATACTGTCTCATTGTTATGATGCTCTTTAATGAAATTATTGATTATTTCTATGATTTGTTCTTTGACTCACTCATTCTTTGGATTACTTAGTTTCTAATTAATTTGAATCTATCTTTCCTTGGTATTATTGCCATAGAATCACTGAATATAATTGTTATTACATTGTGGTCTAAAAATGAGGCATCTAATATTTGTGCTTTTTTGCATTGGTTGTAAGGTTTATATGCCCTAATATAAAATCAATTTTGGTGAAGGTGCCATATGAAGCTGAGAAAAAGGTATACTCCTTTCTATTCCCATTCAATTTTCTCCAGAGGTTTATCATATCTAACGTTTCTAAAATTCTATGCATCCCTTTAACTTCTTTCTTGTTTACTTTATGGTTACATTTACCTAGTTCTGAAAGGGGAAAGTTGAAACCCCCCACTAATATAGTTTTGTCTATTTCCTCCATAAGAGCTCTTTATGGTGAGTTGTTTGTTTGGCCAAGCTCCCAGCCTACCTCTTGACTTTGAATTTTATGTTAGAGCTCAGTTCTGCACACTTTGGAGAGGGGAGTAGAGAGGGATGTCTGGCCTGATCTTCTGTCCTCTTACATCCTTTTGCTGCTTTCACAACTCAAGCTGAACATCTGAAAGCTTTCAATGCTCTGAAAGTAGTATGATCTGGGAGGAGGTCTGTTTATTGTCTTCCTGATCTGAGTTCTATAAGGTCCTGATCCAGGTTTGAGTCTTTCAGGTTGTCCCTGATTGAGAGTTTAAGCAGTCTGCTGCTGGACTCAGCTACTATTAACCCACTGGGAGGTTCTGCAATATTCAGAGCAACTGAACTGCAACTTCCCTTTGGTCTGGGACACTGAGCTTTGCTCCTAGAATCAGAGCTTTCTACAACTACAATTCATTTCTAGAACTTGTTCCTTGCTCAATGTACAGCTAGGGCCAACACTCACAAAAGACCCTCTCCCCCTGTGACTTGGAACTGGGTAGTGGGCAACAGAGCTTCCAGATGACTATTCCTGCACTTGACACTAGTTCAGGCATGCCCTGGGATCCCTTTCTGGCTTGGTGCTTCCTGCTTTGGTGTCCTGTATTATCTCTCTTTCAGTTCTGATGCACTAGACCTGGCCAGACTCAGACTGCAGATTTCAGTGTCCACTGACCTCTCTGTCTTTCCCTTAAGCTGCCCTTGGCTGGAAAAAATGTTCACTGTAATTCTTCCTGATCAGAATTCATTTTGGTGCATTTTCTAGATCTTTGTCAATCAAGCAGGCAAGGCAGGTAAGCTAAGGCTTTCTTTTACTTTGTCATCTTGATTCTGTCCCACTAGACTTACAATCAGGAGACAGTATCATTTGAATCCTCAAATTTACTAGCTGTAGGGAAAATCTTATGATAAAACTCTCTGAGACTTAATTTTCTCATCTGTAAAATGAAGATAACAATGCCTTTAGTTCCTATCTCAAAGGACTGTTGTGAGGCTTAAATGAATTAATATATGCAGAGTGCTTTGTAACACTAGCTAACAACAGCTAACATTTATGTAGCATTATTTCTAGGTGCTCTCCTAAGCACTTTACCAATTATTATCTCACTTTATCCTCACAATAACTATAGGAGGTAGATACTATTATTATTTTCATTTTACAGATGAGGAAACTGAGGCAAACAGAAGTTAAATGACTTGCCTAAGGTCACGGATCTAGTAAGTGTCTGAGGCTGGATTTGAACTCCAGATCCAGCCCTCTATCCACCTAACCACCTAGTTTCCCTTGTAAAACTTAAATATATCAACTACTATTATTAACTAGCCACGTGGCCTTGGCAAGTCTAAATCCTCTGAAGGTATGACTTCTCTGAGTGTCTGTTTTCTCATTTGTAAAATAAGATTACACTAAAAAAAAAACCCTAATAGCTCACATTTTATATACAATTCTCTTTTTCTGTTCTTTATATTTTAAAAATGTTTGCATTTGTTGATGTTTGTTAAATTCCTGATAAAAAACAAAGTAAAAGGAGATTAGACAAGATAACCTCATAGTTTCCTTCTAGCTCTAATGTTCTATATTCATCACAAAATAATTTTTTTAAAAGGACATCACCTTTCTCTTCAGAACAGTTCCTTATAATATCATAATACATAGCTCCACCTAGTGTCTAGGTGCGCATTTGAAAATTTCTTCAGAAAGAATCGTACATCAGAAGATCCCAGATGTAGAGCTTAAATGGACATCAGAACCTACCTAATCCAATATTCTAATTTTACAGTTGAGAAACTGAGGCCAAGGGATGTTAAATATCTTACCTAATTTCACACAGGCAGTAATCAGAATGAGGATTTGAATCCAGGCTTTCTTATTAGGGAATTCTACAGTATTAGAAGAAACTACAGAACTCTGCCACTAAAAGCTTTGAGTATAGCTCCATCCCATTTTACCTAGAGTCTAATACATTTAAAACCACCACTTAGCCCTAAAGTACTCTAACCTAGAAAATTATCATTATGAATTACATGCTTTGAAATGTATTCACCAATGCAAAGTCACCATTTCAAATGACAAAAATCATTATTTTCAACTCTAATCAACTGGCGTTGATTAAAGGTCTACTGTGTACCAGGCACTAGGCATGAGGGACACAAATATATCTCTCAAGGAGCTTAAATTCTAGTGGGAGAAAATAAAATGTAAACATGGAAGTGGATACACAATATTCGGGGAGAAAAGAACACTAACAACAGGAGGAATCAGGAAAAGCCTCTTGTAGGAGGTGACAATTTAGTTAAGCCTTGAAGAGAGTTAAGGATTTTCAGAAATAGAGGTAAGAAGGGATAGCATTCCCAGCATGGGGTAATAGGAATAGGCCTGACTATTCTTGTTTATCACTAGATGTATTTTGAATCATAGCGGAAGCAAACTGTCTAAAAGCTTAGGGCCTTAAATTCATTTTGTTTCACTAAAAATTCTTAAACAGATTTAGTGTTGAGGGGCATATGATCTAGCAGACATGGCCTTAAATAATGCTAGTGGATAGAACTACCAGGTTTCAGTCCCTAGAGACTTGCAGGTAATCTTTTATGTATCACCAAAATTTCTCCCAGTGTCCACCTTTTCCCCTCCCAGAGACCCAAGTCATGTAACTGTCTTTAAATCAATTTTTTCAAATTTATTTTTAGTTTTCAACTTTCATTTCCACAAGATTTTGAGGTACAAAATTTCTCCCCATCTCTACCCTCTCCCCCATCCCAAGATGGCATGTATTCTGATTGCCCCTTTCCCCAGTCTGCCCTCCCTTCTATCACCCCACTCCCCCCATCCCCTTTACCCTTACTTTCTTGTAGGGCAAGACTGATTTCTATACCTCACTGCCTGTATATCTTATTTCCCAGTTGCATGTAAAAAACATTTTTTTAACATTTGTTTTTAGAACTTTGAGTTCCAAATTCTCTCCCTTCTTCCCTCCCCACCCACCCTCCTTGAGAAGGCAAGCAATTCAATATAGGTTATACATGCATCGTTATGCAAAACACTTCCATAATAGTCATGTTGTGAAAGACTAACTATATTTCCCTCCATCCTATCTTGTCCCCCTTTGTTCAATTTTCCCCTTTGACCCTGTCCCTTTTCAAGTCTTTGCTTTTGACTACCTCCTCCCCCAATCTATCTTCCCTCCTATCCCCCTCCCCTTATCCCCTTCCCTCTACTTTCCTGTAGGGTAAGATTCCCAATTGAGTGTGTATGTTATTCCCTCTTTCAGCCAAATCTGATGAGAGCAAGATTCACTTGTTCCTTTTCACCTGCCCCCTCTTCCCTTCCATTACGACAGCTGTTTCTTGCCATTTTTATGTAAGATAATTTACCCCTATCTCTTCCTTTCTCTTCCCAATATATTCCTCTCTCACCGCTTAGTTTTATTATTTTTAGATATCATCCCTTCATATTCAACTCACCCTGTGCTCTCTGTCTGTATGTATGTATATTCCTTTCAACTACCTTAATGTTGAGTTATGAGTTAGAAATAGCACCTTTCCATGTAGGAATGTCAACAAAACAGTTCAACTTTAGTAAGTCTTTTATGATTTCTCTTTCCTGTTTACCTTTTCATATTTCTCTTGATTCTTGTATCTGAAAGTCAAATTTTCTATTCAGCTCTGGTCTTTTCATCACGAATGCTTGAAAATCCTCTATTTATTGAAAATCCATATTTTGCCCTCAAGTATTATACTCAGTTTTGTTGGGTAGATGATTCTTGGTTTTAATCCTCACTCGTTTGATCTCTCAAATATCACATTCCAAGCCCTTCGATCCCTTAAGGCAGAATTTGCTATATCTTGTGTTATCCTGATTGTGTTTCCACAATACTTGAATTGTTTCTTTTTAGCTGCTTGCAATAGTTTCTCCTTGACCTGGAAACTCTGAAATTTTGCTATCATATTCTTAGGAGTTTTATTTTTGGGATCTTTTTCAAAAGGCAATAAGTGGATTCTTTCAATTTCTGTTTTACCCTCTGGCTCTAGACTATCAGGGCAGTTTTCCTTGATAAATTCTTGAAAGATAATGTCTAGGCTTTTTTTGATCATGGCTTTCAGGTAGTCCAATAATTTTTAAATTCTCTCTCCTGGATCTATTCTCTAGGTCAATGGTTTTTCCAATTAGATATTTCACATTGTCTTTCATTTTTTCATTCTTTTGGTTCTGTTTTATAATTTCTTGATTTCTCATAAAGTCACTAGCTTCCACTTGCTCTATTCTAATTTTTAAGGTGGTATTTTCTTCAGTGGTCTTTTGGACCTCCTTTTCTATTTGGCTAATTCTGCCTTTTAAGGCATTCTTTTCCTCATTGGCTTTTTAGAGCTCTTTTGCCTTTTGGGTTAGTCTATTTTTTAAGGTGTTACTTTTTTCAGTATTTTTTTGGATCTCTGTTTGCAAGTTGTTGACTTGTTTTTCATGATTTTCTAGTATCATTCTCATTTCTCTTCCCAATTTTTCCTCTACTTCTCTTACTTGCTTTTGCAAATCCTTTTTGAGCTCTTCCATGGCCTGAGACCAATTTATATTGTCCTTGGAGGCTTTTGATGTAGGATCTTTGACTTTGTTGAATTCTTCTGGCTGTATGTTTTGATCTTCTTTGTCACCAAAGAAATATTCTATAGTCTGAGTCCTTTTATGCTGCCTGCTCATTTTCCCAGCCAATTACTTGACTTTTGAGGTCTCTGCCAGGGTATGACTGCTTCAGCAGTGGAGAGTGCTTTATCCCAAGCTTCAGGGGTTTTGCACTGCTGTTTTCAGAGCTACTTCTATTCTGAGGTGGTATGATACTCCTCTCCTGCCCTGTGCTCTGGTCTGTGAGTGCAGGCACTGTTTTCTGCCATGTAACTACCAGGAGGACTCCCTCTCCACAGCCACCACAAGTTCTGCCACATCAGCACTCCTCCTCTCCCAAAGACCACCAACCAGGACTGTGACCCAGAACCAAGCAGGGCAAAGCAAGAGAATGCTGCCTCAGCACCAGCAAAGAGATGCCTGCACTCCTGCTCTGATCAGCCACTTGATTCCCCTCACTGTCTGTGGGCGTGGAGCTCCAGAAGCAGCACAGCAACTGCAGCCACCTCTGCTGCCCTGAGGCTGGGGCCAGACCACGCACTTCTCTCACCCATGTCCAACAGTTTTCCCACTAGCCTGCTAAGTTGTCTTAGGCATTTGTGGGTTGACAAGTCTGGAAACTGCCACAGCTGCCAGTGATTCAGTGCCCTGAGGCCTAGTCTCTTCTGGCACGGCCCATGCTGAGCTGTGCTCTGCTCCTAGCACAGTGTGATAGACCCTTCCCAGTGACCATCCAGGCCTTCCTGGGCTGGAAACTTATTTTTACTCTGTCATTTTGTGGGTTCTGTAGCTCTAGTTTTTGTTTAGAGTCATTTTTACAGGTGTTTGGAGGAATTTGGGGGACAGCTCAAGTGAATCTCTCTTTTCACGCCACTGTCTTGGCTCTGCCCCCTAAATCAATTTTTTTTTAAATCAGCAAAACTGACCAAAACATTGAAAAAATCTGAAAATATGGCAGTGTACCACACCTGTGGACCTCCAGCCTCTTGTAAATATTCCCGACTTTTGATAAGCAACTTCAACCTGTCTGTATCAGTCACCTCCACTTTGAAATATCACCTGCTTCCCATGTAACAGGCAGTACAATAAGTAAAGTAGAAAAATTTAAGTCACAAAATATAGGTTTGGTTCCCAGCTCTGCCACCAACTACAAGATGTTACAGAGTGTGCTCAGACAAGTCCCTACTCTGGAACTAAGTTTCTGGCTTTTTAAATCTATAAAACGAGGGTGCTGGTCTAGGTGACTTCTAAGTTCCTCCCAGCACTAAATCTACGATCCTAACAATAGAATTCTAAATTAGATAAATCTGTTATGAATTTCTGTTCAAAGAAAAACCTAGTGAATAACTCCAGACCTATCAAAAAAGTATATGTCAATATAGTCATCTCAGGAAGCTTAGGTAGCAAAGCCATGAGAACTCCAACTCAAACCTATTTTTCATTTTTTTATTATAAAAATTTGTTCCCTTGTCTTTATTTTTAAACCCCAACCAATTATTTCATCAGTGTTGAAAGGTCCAGTAAGAACTTGTTCTGCCAGTACAGATGGGACTTGTTCTGCAATTTGCGACCTAAGAAAGCTGCTTGGAGTCACATAGCTGTGTGGTCCACAAAGTCCCAGAAGTGGACTTTCTGATCCTAAGGGACTTCCAGGTCTTCCCCTAAGGGACATAAGACAAGGGCAGACTGGAATAAACCAGTCTTTGAGTCAGGAAGACCTGGAAATCCCTCTTATTCTTCTTTGTATTCTCCAGAGCACCTGGCTCAGGAACTTGCACTTAGTAGGTGCTCAATAAACATTTGCTGAATTGGAAACTGTTTACAGGGGAGATCTATGTAACTCTCTGGAAATCAGATTAATTCAGAATTTACCTTCCAGGCTCATCAATATAATAATGAAATTTTAAACAAATACACAAGACCAGCTTCCCCATGTTCATCTGAAATGCTCCCCTTGCCCTGAGCAATAACAATTCCTTGCTTCGAACTGTTTCTTTCTCCATTCTAAGCACCACATGGTGTGGCACCATATTACATCCTTCTAGGTCCAATGGAATGAAACCTTAAGCTATACAATCATGGAAAGATTTTTCTCTTAAGTCTCTAAATTAAAGGTCTTCTGACTCTTTCTTGCAACTATCACTAGCCTCAGATACTGACCTCAAATTTCAGACCATTTCAAACCCTTCTTTAGGCAAACCATAGGAAGCTTGGATCCAGGTTGGCACTATAAGAGATTTTAGACTAGATGGGATCATTTGATCCAACTTGTCCATTTTACAGAAGAGAAAACTGAACCAGCCACAAGGAGATTAAGTGACTTTCCACAGGTAATAAATTAATAAGGATAATAAGGAGCAGAACTAAAATTTAAGTCCTGATTCTCTCACCCCTAATCTAATGCTCTTTCTAATATGCTACTTTAGAACCTAATCAACCTTCCAGCAACTGATTTGGATGTCTACTTTTGTGTCGTTGTATGGTTGACTCTCCATGTCCCTATTTTGGATGTGGGTATGGACTATTCCCCTCCAGGGACATTCCTGATCCCTGCAGTGAATGCTTAGTTCCTCTATTTTCTTACCAGAATTAGTTTATTTTGACAGCTTAGCAAGAACTGTTCCGCTTTTCATTCTTAGCTACAATAGGAAAGTGTTTTTCTCTCACAAATAGAAGAGATATTCTGAATAAGAGATATTCCTCAGAATCATCACAATGTAGTCATATAGCCAGATTTGGACTCTGCAAATAACAAGCCATTTCTACAATTTTATAATCCTATTCTATGATTTTTTTTACTTTGGGGAAATAACCAGGGTATCAAAAGCAAAACCAACAAAGGTCAGTTCAAAGTTATTCCTGGTTGAACTTCCAAATGTAACCTGGGAAAAATCACATTTTAAAGATAAGGGGTGGTTGGTTCCCAGCTTACCATCCATTTATCTTGGGCTTCTTTACAATAACAGATGTCAAAACATTACAAGTCAAATTTCTTTAGGATGAAAATCTAAGTCCTAGCCAATGGCCACTTACTTTGAATTGATGATTCACTGAGTGGCAATGTGGCATAGACAGACTGAACAATGGACTTGGAGTCAGGAGATCTGAGTTCAGATCCTTGTTCTGATATTTTCTAGCTATGTGACTACATATCCTGGGTTTCATGGTCTATAAAATGGGGACAACATATTTCCTATTGCACAGAGTTGGTGTGAAGAAAGCACTTCATAAACCTTAAAGTACCATATAAGTGTGAAAGAAAAAGCCATTTGAAAGGCAGCATGCATAGTATAGTAGATGGAAAGCTAAACCTTGGTTCAGGCCTTGCCTCTGACACATATTGGTTAAGTGACCTTGAGAAAATCATTTGACTTCTAAGGTCTTTAGGCATCTTTTTAATTCTATAAGTTGTAGAGAAGGTGCTGATCTTCATTGATAGAGGAAGTTCCTTCCCAGAAATTCCTGACACAGAATTAGTGAAAAAAAATTATTTAACAATCACGTAATAAGTGCCTGCTTATTAGGCTTTATGGAAGATACAATGGTAATTACGGCACAGGCCCTACTTTATAGAGCCTGAAGAAGGAAAATGTACAAACATATAGACAAATATACCATACAATAGCTACCCCAAAGAACAGAATATAAAAGAGGTACAGAGCGTTATATAAAGTAGGAAGAAGGAAAGACTATAACCTACTGAAGGGATCAGTAAACAAGTTGGCCTTTGAAATAGTTCTGAAAGTGTGAATCAAACTTCAAAGGCAGTGAGAGAAATGATTATTAATAACCAGTGATTTGGGGAGATCTAGAGTTCCCCCCTTTTTCTAAAGTCCTGATTTTAAAAGTTCAGTCTCTTGAAGGACATTCCACATACCACGGGGGGAAGACATTGTGCTCTCCTCAGGTTTGGGTAAGAATAAATTCTTTTAATAGACTGACCAAGGCTAGGAGTAACTTGGAAATGACATAATCAAAGTTTAGGTCTAGCCCCTCATTGTAATATTCATTCTCTCATTAACTGTTAACCAATCACAATTGATTGCCACCCTCAGGGACACTCCTCTTCCAAAAGATATATAAGCCATGAGACTGCTGCCATGATGTCTTAGGAGAGAGAGACTACCAAATGACCATCTTTTTATTAATAAATATGCTGGCATTATTAATAAAATTATCCAGAAATTATGCCTCAAACTTTTTAAACATCACAGCAGAGACAGTTGGGGAAGGCACAGGGCATGGCATGGTATGAACAAAGGCATGGTAGCATAAAAGTACTTGGAAGTATATGTATGTAAGTAGTCTCAGCTTGACTGGCATATATAGTGCACTTGTAATGGAGAATAATGCATTCTGGAACTATTTTCTCAAAAAAAATTTTTGGGTAATGGGGCAAAGCATGATCAAAACAAGTTCTATGGATCAGACATGTATCTGAATTGTCTCTGAAAGGTCCTTTCATCACACTCAGTCCTTACTGGAATACTGATCTTGGCCCTATAGGTTTGGAATCAAATGCTGCCATGAGACAACAGATATACAAAGAAGGGACATAAAAACGTATACATTGTCCCTTGAGCACTTCTTTGTTGGTTTCGTCACTAAGGAAGGGATTAACACCTGCTAGAGAAGTTTTTCCTCAATTAGCCCAGACAATGCAGTAGTGAGTGCCCTTCTTATATATTTTGGCCTACCTTGGCACTCTTCCTTTATTCAAAATCCAGCCTATACAAAGTCCCAAACATTAGCCAGACTAACTAAACCTACTATGGTGTCACCAGTAACAGCTCTTTCTCCTCTTTAGAAATCCTCACTGGTACAGGTTCCCATGTGCTATAGAAGTTGACAAAATACAGCCCAGCTAGTGTTTTGCTAAATCAGCAAGATGCTCTCAGGTTCTCTGCTGATCATGATGACCACTTATGTGACCACTTCTCTGGTAACTTTTAGAAGTAGGAGATAAGACTTAATAGATAAGCAGGTGTCGGCTTGCGGGAGATTGTGAACGCCAAGAAGACAAGTCTGTACTCTATTTGGAGTCACTTATAAGAATTCTGAGTAGAGAAGTAGGATGATGAGATCTATGCATACTTCAAAAAATGTATGATTTTGTCGTACACTCACTCATGGTCCTTCTATGCCTTAACAGATGGCTTAATGAGTTGTTATGAGAATTTCTGAGAATTCCATTACCTGATGGCTAGTCTTTGGTTGATGAGCCTCTCTAAACTTAGCAAGGCTTGAGCAGTCCCTGGATGAGCCCATCATTGAAGTTATACTCAAAGCTTGATAGGACTTATTAAAGCTCAAATTCTCCTGGCGAAGGCTTACAACAGGCCAAGATAATTTCCAGTCTATTACAGAACTTCAGAGGCGGCAGAATGGAGTCTGAACTGGAGGACATAGAAACTAAGGGCAAGGAAATACAATAAAATTAAAGAAACTAGGCACTACCTCATGGCAGGGTTTGTTATATCAGAAGTTAATCTAGAGTAGAATTTTTTTCTTCTGATGATCACTATTCATCCAGAACTGGGCCAAAGTCACCAATTTCTTTCCTGTCATAGAAACAAAAAGATTATTACAAGAGTTAATTTGATGATGGCTTTAAATATAGCCTTAAGTATCCTTACAAAGGTATCTTACTTTAAGCAACACTAGTATATAAAAATCCACATTAATAGAAAAGACAAACCGGGAATGATTGATTATTCACTTAACAAAAGGGTAACTTTTTATACAAAAGAATTTTCAGAAGGATTCTTTTGGATAGGGAGTTCCATCAGGCATCATAGCACATCCCTGCTACTGGGAAGGCTGAGGCTGGTGAATCACTTGAGTTCAGGAGTTCTGAGATGAAATAGGGATAAAACCAATCAGGTTCCTCACTAAGCCCACCTCCAATGTGATAAGCCTCAGGAACAGGGTCCACTAGGCTGCCAAATAAGGGGCAAACTAAGTCAGGTCATAAGTGGAACAGGTCAAAACTTCTGTGTTGATCAGCAGTGACCGGCCCATGGATCGCCACTGAATTCCATCCACGGCGAGATATGGAGACACAGTACCAAAAAAAAAGCCTTCCTCGTGCATTTATAACATAAAATGATGATTCAATTTATTAGTATTTCATGAACACAGATTGTTTCAGGGAAAAGCACAACCACTGAGAAGCTAAGTAGGGAAAATGCTTGTCCTGGTAGCTAGATCTGAATTGTACCCAAGGCTCTTTTATTAACTATTTATATTATGTTGGCTGAGTCATTTTCCTTTTCAATATCTGTTTCTTCATTTACCAAAAAGGAGTTGATTTGGATTAACCTGTAATGTCTCTTCTAGTTCCAGAGTCCTGAGAGTTACCTGCTGAATTATGAGCTACTACTTAAATAGACTACATCATCACTTACAAAGATTCATTTTTATTTAAGGTTATCAAGGCAAAC
>CM053624.1:284756586-284775826 GCA_028646595.1 Phalanger gymnotis
AATGTAGGAGAAAAAACGTCATGTACAGAGGGAGACTAATTCACCCCCTCCATAGGACAAACATGATTTGGGGACAATTAACTAGCCCAGAGGAAAGAACCCCACCCCACAGAGAAATAGGTCATGGTTTAAGTTATGGACAAAGAGAATAAACAGGATGCCCAGTGGAGTCAAGCCAAAGCTCAAAAGGTAAACAAATCTAAAGTCTGGGAAGTAGACAGGAAAAGAAGTTTGTAGTCTTGGCCCTGAGCTGGAGAAGTCTACATATAACTATGGAGAACACCTTAAAAAGGGAAGTGGCAGGCATCAACAAGATACCTATTTGTCTCATGAACATCTCTGCCCATTTAAAAAAAATTTTATTTCCCCCAATTACATATAAAAACAATTTTTAACATTCTTTTTTTCTTTTAAGTTTTGAGTTCCAAATTCTAACCCTCCTTCCTTCTCTTCCCCTCTCCCTGAGATGGTAAGCAATCTAACATAGGTTATACATGTTCTTCCCATTTAAAAAAAAAAAAGATGGCATTGGTATGCTAGCCACACCAGTTCTTTGATCTGCTATAGTGTCCTTGTCATGGTTTGGAACATGACATAAATAGTCCCAAAATATAATTATTTATTTTGCGTGAGATGTAAGGCACATAGGATTTCAAATCCTATTTTGAAAAATGTGTTTTGTTTCAGAGGTCAGATATTACTTTACAGAATCATCCCAGAGGGTACAGAGATTTTTTAGTGACAGGAAAAGCTGAGCAGGATCCACCCAGTATTTATGTGCTATATGGCTGGGTTTTAATGACCCCATGAGATTTTCCCAAAAGTCTTGAAGTTCTTACCAAGAGTCTCCTTTGGATAATGCTGAGAAAGAGAAAGAAAAGTTGGAAAATAAGAAAATATGCCCAGGAACATATGAACCGTATAATTTCACTAGATTTAGGAATTCCAAAAATACTTGTTGATGTCAAAAGAGCTCAAGTTCTAGCATTTCCTTGTGGAGACCTGTAAGTCCCCTTTCTCTACCAACTTTTTCTTTAAATCCAAAAGATAAAATGAAAGTTTGAGTGTGGAATTTAAGAGTAGAAACTATACATGCATTCATAAAGTTCTTTCCTTCTATCTTTTATGAAATTGCTAGAGCAGAAAACATACTGGATCTGGAGTTGGGGGCAGGGAAGGGGGGAGGAGGCTGGGTTCAAATCTCAGCTTTGGTACTTATTACCTGTGTGACTTTGATCAAGTCACCTCCCTTCTTCAGACCTCAGCTTCCACTGTACACCTCCCCACTTTCTACCTATTTTCATTCTATCTTCTAAACCTCTAAGACTATAAATAAGTTGGCTATAGAACAGAACGTTTAACAAAAAGGATCAGGAAATCTACAGCCTTTAGTAACCTTCCATCTGGCCTTTTTGCATACATGTCTACATAAAGATCAGGGATTCATTCTGATAAGACAACGAACAGAGATTTAGAAGTAAGCAAAATATCTGCCCTTTTTTTTCTAGGATTTTCTCATTTTTTTTCTTTAGAATCACAGTAATAATTATAATGCATTTATACAAAACTTGGGAAAATTTGCTTCACTGTTTAAAGTGGGTCTCACGCAATGAAGAACCATGGTGTGTAAATCAATATTTTATACATGACCTGAATAAAAGGGTGACTGTATACCCATATGGGTTATATGGCTAGGTTTTAAATGACCCCCTTGAGATTTTCCAAAAGTCTAATCCTTATTAAGAGTCTCCTTTGGATAATTCTGAGAGAGAGAAAAGTTAGAAAATAAGAAAATATACCTGGGATCATATGAACCACATAATTTCATTAGATTAAGGAATTTCAAAATACGTATTAATCTCAAGGTAGCAGTACTTCTAGCATCTTCTTGTGGAGACCTGCAAGTCCCTTTCTCCAGGGTCCAGGAAGACCAGCTAAGGTTGAAGATAACAACAAAGAATAAAGAAAAATCCTCATTTTAGTCTCTTCAAAGACACTTGCTTCTTTATCACTAAAAAAGAATTGTGGTAAACATGAAGAAATACAACATGTCTTTTGTGTGCTTTTGTAAACATATATCATGTGGAAAATGTAATCTCTTTTTTCCTTTGGGCATAACATGGGCTTTTCTGCCTTATCGGGTTTGCACGAAGCTTGAGTATGGCCTATAATCAATGTTATTTTTCAGTGTATACTTATAATTTTTTCCCTTTTAAAGAGAGCTCACTTTAGAGATGCAGTCTGGGTGTCTAATGTACAGTCTTGAATGTGTCACTCCTCTGCTCGGGAAATTTTGGGGGCTATTGATTCTAGGATAAAACATAAACCACTCGGTTTTGTATTCATAGTCTTATACAATCTAGCTCTTAATAACTTTCTTTCTAAACTGCTTTCACATTACTCCCTCTCACTCACTCTACATTCTAAGGAAACTGGGTCCCTTGATGTCTTGGCTATTTGGAATTACATCTCCCACCTCCGTGCTTTTGTATAGGATATCCTCTATACGTGAAATGTTCCCATTCCCTATTTTCTTTCAAAATCCCTAGAACCCTTTAAGGTTCAGCTTAAGAGCCATCTCCCACAAAAGGGCTTTACTACTTCCTCTAGTTGTTAGTGCCCATCTCTGCCCCTCTCTCATATCACAAAAATTACTTTGTATCGATTTTCCATATATTTTGTATTTGGTATCTGTTATACATGTTGTTTCACCGCAGTAGAAGCAAAGTATCTAGAATAGACCTTCGAGGTCATCTAATCTCATTCTCTTGATTTACAGATGGGTAAACTAAGGCCAGAAGAAGTGAAGTGACTCGCCCATGGTCACACAGGTAAGTAGAAGAGCCAGGATTTGAACTCAGATCCAGTGACACCAAGTTTAGGGCTCTTCATTGTACCATGTTACAATGTAAGCTTCTTAGGGACTGTATTTGTTTTGCTTTTATTCTACCTATCTTGTTCCATTTTGAATAAGGTAAGCCCTTCTAGCTCCTAACATAGTGCCGTACATACTACTAAATGGAACTGAATTGATTTTAGACCAATATGCTCATTTCCACTGTCTATTCTGTGGGCTGATGAAAACTCTGTGGATCAATTTTTGTCACGCTAATGAAAAAAGTTCCTCACTTCTGTTAAGTCAGCCCTACTCACTGAGAATTATCTAAAAGTTGTGTGAACTTCAAGACTAGACCATTTAGCTGTCTATTAGGTAACCTGGCTACACAATTTTTTTTAGTGTAATAGAATTTGCCTGTAGTCATAATAATAATACATATTTCTATAGTACTTTAAGGGTTTAGAAAGTAAACCTTTCCTCCCCACAACCCTCTGAGTCACAACTGAAAGCATTAATATCCCCATTTTACAAAGCATTAGCCGACATTGACAACAGAGAGGATGGCTTCCTTCTCAGGCCATGCATCCAAGACATGATAAAGAGACTTCAGTGACATGTCAGATCTGATGATAACTACCCATTTCGGTTATTCACATGAAAACCAATTATACTGCTAGAAAAAAACCTAGAAAACACTGCCACCATGGGAATGGTTATAATGCAGTTACACAAAAGTCAAGAAAATTGTTTTACTCTTTAAAGTGGGTTGCATGCAATGAAGTACCCTGGTGTGAATTTTTGATTCTTGAGCTAAAAATTGAAAACCTGATGGTTAGGTTTCATTTCTGCTGCAGCTTGCTGGTAGAAAGCAACGGCTTTAGAAGACAAATAAACATTTGGGAAATAAAATGCTAGGGTCTATGTTGTAGGCACCGGGCTAAGGATTGGGGATGTAGATAAAGGCAAAAACACGGTCCCTATCAATCTATCGATCAATAAACATTTATTAAGTAACCACTTTGTGCCAGGCACTGTGCTAAGCACTTGGGATACAAAAAGAAGCAAGACGGTACCTGCATTCAAGCAGCTCACATTGTAGTGAGATAATATGTAAATAATTATAAATATAGGTGGTTTCCTTTGCAATCTTATATACTTGATCTTGTGAATTTTTAGGCAGGGAGGCAATCAGGGGTAAGTGACTAGCCCAAGGTCACACAGCTAGCATTTCAGGCCACATTTGAACTCAGGTGTTCCTGACTCCAGAGCCAGTGCTCTATCCATCGTACCACCTAGCTACCCTATTTTATCCATTTAAAAACACCATTTTGAGAAGGAGTCCATAGGCTTCACCAGACTGCCAAAAGGGTCTATAACACACACACAAAAAGATTAAGAACCCTTGCCACAATGAAACATTAGAGAAAGACTTTAGGGGAAGAACTTAACCATATTTGTACATCCTAAAATCTATACAGTCAGCACTTCTCCCCATCCCCTTCCCTGCCCCTTATATTAATAACCTAGAAATATGGGAAAGTTTTCTTAACTTATTTAGATTACATTTAGCTCAATGAAGAGGTAATTTACCAAATGGCACCCTAAAATCTTAAAAGGACTTATTAGGCTTCCAGGGGTATCTGATTTTACTTTTAACATGTTAACTGGTCAATGGGATAATATTACATTGTTATATAATGTATGATATATATAGGAATAATATATACAATAGAGATTAAGCAGCATGGTATATATTAGAGAGAGCGCTGGACTTGAAGCCCAGGGGACTTGGATTTTAATTCTGCATCTCACACTTAGCAACCATGTAACCCTGGGCAAGTTAAAGAACCTCATGTCATTTCTATTTCGTTATCTGTTGTGATAATAATATTATTAATAATATACAATCATCATAATATTTGGATAATAATAACCATAGTACTTGCCTTACAGGATTGTTGTCTCAAATGAGATAACTACATCAAAGCACTTTGCAAAGTTTAAAGCTCTCTCTGCCAGTTTTTATTGTGAATTAATGTTATTATGAATTGCTAACTATCATGCTATGAAATTTTGAATTTCCTGATTTTTAAAAATCTTTATAGCCAACACAAATCATCCTACCTGGTAACTGACATTATGCTTGTTACCAAAATAATAATGGCTTATATTTATCAGTAATTCACAGTTATAAAGGACTAAACTGAACATCATTTGTTTGGGCTTCATTATAAAACTATGGGCAGCTTAAATTATATTATCTCCATTTTAAAGATGCAGAAAATAAGACATAGAAAGATTAAGAGATTTGCCTGAAATCACATGACTAGAAAGGGATTGAGCACAGGTCTTCTGTCTCTAACTCTAGTGGAATTCCTATAGTGTACATGTTGCCTTCAACATACCATGCACAGAACAAGACTTCAATTTTTTTCTTCCTTCCTTCCTTCATCTGTCTGTCTTCTTCCTTCATCTCTCCCTCTTCTTCTCCTCCCTCCCTTCCTTCCTTTTTTCCCTTCTCTTGCCCTGGATGGAAGTGCAGTGGCCATTCACAGAAAACCAGATGCCACTGTTCACTACAAGAGCTCCTTGATACTCTTGTAACCCGAGCTGCTTTACCCCTCCGTAGGCAGCCTAGTGGTCTCACTTTGGGCGCTCACCTCATTGGTGCTGAGTTTACTTTGACACTTGATTCCACTCAGAACTCTCAAACTCAAGTGATCTACCAGGCCCAGGCTGTCTGGTAGCTGAGATTACAGGTCTGTGCCACCATGCCCAGCTTCAATTTCCTTATGTCTGCTATAATGAGCTACATGTAAAATGGTGCTACTTAAGTGTATGCTCCTAAGAATTCTCATTAATGACTCTACAATGGAAAAATCTGCAAAAACAAATTATTTCAATAAATTCCTAGGAAATCATAAGGCAATGAATGTTTAAGCAGGTATTTCTGCTAAATGGCTTGGCCACCAGAGGGAAGTATTTGAACAGTGGTAGAATATTCAAAAAGTACTATTTAATCCCTTAAGTGTTGGTATTCTAAGATATTTGCCATTTCTTGGTAAAATATACCTATGATCTATATATATACACCTATGGCATTTACACCTATAATCTGTGTCAGAAAGGGGAGTTTTGCAACCTGTACTGGTTTTTTATAAGTGACCAAGAGTTGATTGGTTTTTAACCACAGGGCTTGGTGACAAAGTGTATATAATAATTAGCTCTACCAAAAATGTCTGGCATCTGAGGTAATAAGAATCTGTTTATTTTCAAAGCTGACCTGAACATTCTGGGGACTGAATTATTTGCCTATCACATATAATGCATTTTCCCCCAGATATAAGTAAGAGTACATAATTGATTTATAAATGTTCATAATTCATTTTATCAACCAATCAACAAATATTCATGAAGCACTTATTTTGGCCAGGTATTGATTGCACTAGGTGCTGGCTGTAAAAATACAAAAACACAATACTTTTTGACCTCAAGAAATTTACATTCTACTAGGGGATGCTACATGTTCATAGAGAAAAAAACAGAATATATACAAAATAAATATATAAATTACCATGCATAAAAATGCATAGTAATTGGGTAAGGGAGAAGAGGGAAGGGCGAAGTGCTAACAACTGGTAGAAATCAGGAGATGTCACTTGAGTTGATCCTTGAATGGAGATAGTTGTTCCAAGAGGCAGAGAAAATGAGGAAGAAATTTCCAGGCATAGAAAACAATGTACGAAGGGACAGAGGTAGGTGACGAGATATTGTACATTGAGTACAGCAAACAGACCAGTTTGATAGAAACACAGAGTAAGTGATGAAGAATAAGGTGCTTGGAAAAAGTCTGGATTCAAAATGTGAAGGGCTTTAAAGGCCAAACAGTGGAGTTTGTATTTTATCCTCAAGGTAATAGAAAAATATTGAAGCTTCTTGAGCAGGGGATTGACTTATTCAAGCCTGTGCTTTAGGAATATCAATTCAGAAGCTGAGTAGAGGATGGACTGGAGAGAGGAGATGATGGAGCCAAGAGGTCCAATTAGGAAACTATTAGTCTCAATAGAGATGATGAGGTCCCAGATGAGGGTGATGGTGGAAAGTAGAAAGGAATGTATGCAATAAAAGTTAAGGAGGGGGAACAGAAAAGACATGGCAACTGACCGGATATAGGAGGCGGAGTGACAGTGGATTATGTAGAGAAAGAAGTGAAAAGGGCTCAGAGAAAACCCTGAAAGACCCTTATGCATAGGAGGTAGAGCAAGGATGACAATCCTGCAAGGGGGACTCAGAAAGCTATGTCAGACAGGGAAAGAATTTATATGGCTAAAGAAAAATCCCACCTCCAAGTGAGTCAATCACTTCTTTTAAATACCCAGCCCAAACTATCCAGTCGGGCATGGGTCTGTAGTACATAAAGAGCACTGCCTCTGGAGTCAGAAGGTTGAGGGTTTGAATCTTGGACATATTCTTATGAGCTGCATCAGTAAACAAACATTTATTAAGCACCTATGCTGTGCCTGGAACTATGTGCTAAGCGCTACGTGATTCTATTGATTTATAATCTAAAACAAGGGTGTCAAAAACATGGGTTGGCCACAATGCCCCTACAGACCCAAACCATACTAAAGCATAAGTAGGAAATATTTAACGTCATAAAAATTCAACAGAATATAGATAATGTTAATATGTGGTTTTCTGAGTCAATATGTGGCCAGGAGGGATCCTTATGTATGGTTTAGTGGCTCTGTTTCTATTTGAGTTTGACCAAAACCATCCTTCAATGCTAATAGTAAATGATATATAACTTCCTTCTGCAATCCGTTCTTGGGTCTTATAAATAAGAAATCTACTCTCATGGTTTGTTACCACTGATATACATGCATATGACCTCCAAATTTATATATCATAAGCTCCAATCCCACATTTCCAGCTGTCTATTGGATGTTAACATGATAGGGCTAGCTGTCCTATTCCTTCTCCTGTAACACATATCCTCACATTCTTTCCCTTTCTAGGTTCTCCCTTGACCAAATTTCAAGAATATTCAGGAGGATTAGAGGGTAGGACCGGGTAATACGAGGGGTAAAGAGGAGACTACAGTAGGATTTGCTATGTGTGCTGCACTTTAAAATCATCCCTTGCATAATGTAATGTATATAATTATTTATACATTGACAGTGTTTGGCAACAGGCTTGAATGAAGCACATCCCATAAAAGCATATGTGGAAGTGAACTGAGCTTCCCTGCCACTTCCAGGTATGTGCTATAGCTTAGCACTGGAGGACTTTCTCTTTGGGATAATGAATCAATCTCCTTACTGTTACCACGGTTCCCATTATGGAAGCTGGGGAGGGAGGCTATGTCAAATGCCCATTTAGCAACTGTGACCCTGGACAAGTCACTTAACCTCTTTTTTCTTAATTTCACCAGTTGTTTCTAAGAGTTCCTCCTGCTCCTTGTGGCTGCTTTGTACCCAGATGGCCAGGAAGCAAGGTCAACAGTCTGAGCCCTTAGTCTCCTGAGTCAACCAAGTCATTAAGAGTGCAATCCCTCAGCAGAGGCCTCTATAGGAACAAAACCTGCTATCATCTCCTTTCTGAGATTCTCAAGGAGGGTGTGGTTTTTGCTGATATGTTAAGGAAAGGTGAGTGAGTTAATTTCAGTATCAATTTAAATCCCAGGACTGGTTGTAAGCAAAAAGCTTATGACCTTTTACTTAACTTGCTACAAGTGACCTTGAACTGTGATGGGATTTGGAAATGGTGTCAGAAGAGTTGTCATTAAAGCTATGGCCCTGATATGCCTGATGCTGCTCCTTCTTGTCATTTTATATGGGGAGAACTTTCATTAATTAGCCCTGATATCATCTCTATTGCATGGATTATACTTTTTAAAGGCCTTTTTGTAGTATTTTGTTTTTATTATTTGTATTACATTCCTCTGGTATTGCTTATGCTAGGCTTCTTCCTGAGGTCGGAATTGCTTTAAAAATCATTTTAGTGGTAGAAGATGCCTTAGAAAAATTTTGGAACATTGCCATCAAGGGGTGGGGTATGGTAAGAGAAGCACTAATTTTATGTAGACTGGCCTGGTTTTCCTTAAATGGTAATGGGAGGGTGTTCGTGGATTTTGGTTGGTCCAACAGATATTGGTTTGAATCACTGATTTGGTTCCTTGTTGCCTGAAGGATAAAAGACCCAGACTAAGAGGTCTAGGTGCTAAGGAGGTAGTAAAATTTCTGCTGCCCAGAGGGGACATCTTTCTGGCCTAACTTAGCCACTGCTCTGGGGAATATGAAGGCAGAAGAGAGAGTAACAGTTTTTCTTTGGTTATTAACTAGGAATTGAGAAGGCAGCCTGAAATGATGAAAAGTGCATCAATTAAGAATCAGAAGATAAAGTCTTTGAATCTTGGGCTCTACCACCTACTGGCTGAGTGACTTTAAGAAAATTAATTTCTCTCCTCTGAGCCCCAATTTCCTCAAGCCTAAAATGAGGGGATTGTCCTAGATGACTGCTCATGTACCTTTCAAATCCAATCTTATGATTATCATTTTCCCACAGTCGCCCTGCTCTCCTGATCACAAATCTAGTGCTATTCTCTATATACACTGCCTCTCAAAGGGCTTTTGCACTTCTAACATTCTGTGCTTCTGTGAATATAGTGCCTGTGAATGTTTCTGTGAATGCTAGTGCCTGCAGATTCCCTCCCTGGGATACTGTCGCTCAATTTCTCTGTCTCAGATTACTTGTTCATAAAATGGGCAAACTATTATATCACAGAGTTGTTGTGAGAATCAAATGAGATAATACGTGTAAAGTTCCATGATAACCTTAAAGGGCAATACAAACGTCAATATTGTTATTATACATCATCCCTAGCAGTTACTTCTAAACTTGAATCAATCCACTGACTTGATAGAGACAGACCCTCTTCTCTCTCTACACTCTACTCTTGATCACATGGACTTCATTACCACGTCTAGGCCGATGACTGCATTTCCAATCTTAGTGTCTCTCTTGAGCTCCAGTTCTGTAACATCAACTATCTACTGGACTCAGACTCAACGTGTCCAGCATGGAATTCATTATCTTTCTACCTCAAATCCACTTCTGAATTTTCCTATTTCTGTCACGCAACCACCATCATTGCAGTCACCTAGGTTCAGTCTTACTGCCATCTTTAACTCCTTACTTTCATTCAGCCCCCTGAGATTATCTTCAATTTCCCCTGTACATGTTTGTATATAGTTATGTATCATCTCCCTCCTTAGACTGTGAGCTCCTTTTAGTCAGAGACTGTTTCTGTCTTTCTTTTTATCCCCAATACTAACTATAGTACTTGGCACATAGTAGGTATTTGATGATTTGACTTGACACTACATACCCACCCACCAAAATTTGTTTTTACCTCCACAATACCTTTCCCCTCCTCCCCCCACCCCTTCTCTCCACTGACAGTGACCACTGCAACTCAGGCCCTCACCACCTTTCACTGGGCTCCTATTGCAATAGCCTTATATTTGGACTGTGTCTCAAGTCCTTCACCTTTGCAATCCATTCTTCACACTTGACGGTGCAGTCTGGCCAAACTGGCCTTTTGGCTGATGCTCACACATGGCACTCTACTTCCTGCCTCCTGGCAGGAGAGTGCTGGAAATAAACTCCGTTCTCTCTGCTCTTAGGATCCCCATTGTCCTTCGAGGTTCAGCTCATGCTCCATCTCCTACAGACCTTTCCTGAATTTCCTTGCCTATCCCGTCCCGCTCCTATCAACCTTGCATTTATTTTGGTTATACCTACACAGATACCTATATAGATACGTTCTTTCTCTAGACAGACTGAACGCTCCACGAGGGCAAAGGATTCTTTCAGGGGTGTCTGTGCATTCTCAGTGTCAAGTACATAAGAAGAACTTTATAATAAACACTCGTGGTTTGATTCGGATCCCCGGGCTACAGCCACCCCGAGTTTCCGCCCCGAACTCTTAGCTCAGCTCTCCACATGAACCAGTGTGAGTCAAGCACAGACCAGATCCCGCCCTTTCTCCTTCCCCGGTCCCCACCTGAAGATCCCACCAATGGGAATGCGGGGATCACGAAGGGAACCACGTTCAGCCTGACCTGAGCTTCCAACACCCCTGTCGGTTACATGCGCCCCAGATACCTTTATCTGAGCTCTCTCAAGGCTTTCTCTTATAATCCGCAGTGTTGTTTTCTACACAATACTCCTGGGTGGCATATAGGTAGTCCAAGGTTTATCCTCACTTTACAGATGAAGAAACTGAGGTTAGAAACCAATCGTTTATTAAGCGCCCGGTACTGCAGTTAACGCCAGGAAAACAAAAAAGCTAAAGGAAAAGCTTTCGACCACTTGGTACAATAGGGAGCACCCAGAGCACCCAAGCAATAGCGCAGGCGCACTGAAGCCTCCAGGTGTGTGTGGGGAGGGGGGCGCCGTACTCGCGAGACAAGTAGGCGTAATTTCGAGGGGCGGGCACACGGGAGAGCGCACGCACTCACCTGCTTCCCCCCACGTCGTCACTCCCTCCTCGCCACTACGCCGCTTGGGGCGTGCTGACGCACCGTGCGGCCGAAGGAAGGGGCGGGGTCAGGGGCGGGGCTCCGGCGGCCCCCCTCCCCTTCCACCCTCGGCCCGCCTCCCTCCCTCCCTCCCTCCCCATCCCCTTTCATCTCCTCCCTCTCCCCCTTCCCTCCTTCCCTCCCTCCCTCAGTCAGCCCCGTCAGCTCCGGAGAGCGAGCGTCGCGCAGCGTCGCGTCGGCCCGGCCCGACCCGGCCAGCGGGCAGATGCCCCGAGCAGCCACCGTCACCGGTGCTGCTACCGGTGTGGGAGGCAGGGGTCCGGCCCAGAGGGGCTGCGTGTGAGAGGGGGGGGGTGGGTGGGGGTGGGGAAGGGTCCGGGGAAGCAGGGCCGGCGACCCGGAGGCGCAGAGGCGGCGGCGGCGGCGGCGGCAGCGAAACAGCGGGGGCCGGTTCGGGGAGGACCATGTATTTCCTGAGTGGCTGGCCCAAGAGGCTGCTGTGCCCCGTGGGGAGCCCGGCGGAGCCTCCCTTTCACATCCAGACCGACTCCCAGAGAGCCTTCTTCGCCGTGCTGGCCCCGGCCCACCTCAGCATCTGGTACAGCCGAGTAAGTCCAGGAGGATACCCCGCCGCCTGCCCGGCTCCTTCCCCTCCCCCATTGTCTCTTCCCTTCCCCCTCCCTAAATCCCTCCGCGGCCGGGACCCCTTCCCCCCTCCCGCCTGCCCCGGAACTAAGTACCTACCCTCCGAACTTCTGAGGCTTCCCATCCTGTTCCTCCTGCCGAGGATCTTCACTCCACCAAACCCCCCCACGTCCCCACCGTGACATTCCCCAAGCCCACGCATCTTGCTTTCCCCGCGTTGTAATTCCTCTCTCCGCGCACCCCTTGCCGCCCTGTACCTGCTTAAAGGAGAGTCAAGGAAACTCCTCCTCCCCTTTCCTGTCTACCTCCAACTGGGGGCTGGAGGCGAGGGGGGAGGGGGGCCGGAGAGGGAATATCCTAGGCTGGAGCTTTAACAAAAAAAAAGGTGGTTCTTTACAGTCTCCGAGCATGTCCGCTTTTAGAAAGGCTCCTCGGTGCCAACTCAAGTTGCACCCCTGCCTGGGCTCCGACTGTGTGGTACAGAAAACATTGGCAAAGTCCGTCTGAACTTTTTTTTTTTTACAATTTAAAATAAATGTCTGGGGAGCATACACCTCCAGCTTTCTCCTGCACTGAGATTTGGAGTTGGGTTAGCCTAGATGGGTGACGGAATGTCAAGTAGCAGGCATTTTCTCTCTGGCATAACTTTGGAACCGGAAAATTGTAGCTGATCTCCCCCCCCCCTTTTAAAGCGCTGGATGATAAATTTGCGAATGTTTAAAGTTCCCGTTTTTTTCAGCGCCCCCTTCTCCCCCCTGCCCCATATATGTTTTTGACCTTTATCTTTGTAGATCTTTTCCTAGAGGAGAGACAGTGGATAGGGACCGTGTTACTCCAGTAATTGTTATATTCCTTAGTACTAGCTCTGGAAAAAGACTTTTTAAAGGAAGGCGATGTTGAAGTTATTTTTCCCATTTTCTATAAATTTTAATCACGTTCTAGCTTACTGTCATGGACAAATGAGAGTTAAGTTTCAAAATAAACCGTTCATGAGATTTTCCTCCCCCAATCTCCCAAGATGCTATAGGCCTAATTTTTGAAGTGTGCAGAATGCAAAGAGTGATAAGAAATGTCCCAACCTTTTGTTTATGAAGAAGATACTACCTACCTATGTTAGGGAGTAGTGTTTAGATGTTAAACATCTTTTTTTCTTTTTGAAGATAACAGGAGTCTGTAGAGATAGGCTGTGATCTCATGTCATGTGACCATGTGAACCAACTGGCCCAATTAAGTTAATACCAGAAATCCCTCAAAGTTACCATCTAAGTGTCTGTAATGCCTTTGACTGTCCTCGAAGTGTAGGGAAATTAGCTTTGGAATTTTAGTAATTTAGAAATTTAGTAATGCTGATACATTTCATGATTTGTTACATTAAATATATGCCTGATTAGTTTTTCAGTCATGTCAGAAATAGGATAAAGAACAGTAAATTTTTGAGACAGGAATATTCTGAGCTTGATTGTGTTTGTGAATATGTATTTTGTACATTTGATTATTGATTGAGATACTACTAACCAGAGTTTACATTGTAAACATCAGTTTAAGTAGTTATATCATTTATAGCACTTTGATTAACAGTGATCTTTTGAGCATAGATTTAGAGCTGGAAGAGAAATAAGAATTTATCCATTCCAATATCCTCATTATACTCAAGAGGAAACTGAGGCCCAGAGAGGTCAGTGACTTGGCCAAAGCCACTTAGCTTTGTCACAATGGCAGAATAGATATTTGAAGCAGATTTTTAGATTTTAAAATCGAACCCAGCCTCTATATCCTACCAAGCATAGGCAGAAATAATCATTTGGACTTAATTTAAAAAACAGACTTTTTTTGTCTAGAATTTTGCCAGAATGTGATATATTGCCTTTGTAATAGCTGGACTGCAATAGTTTTGTTTTTTCTTCCTTTAAAATACATGTCCACTTTAGTATTAGATAAAACTAATAGGAGAGTACTGAACTGAAAGCCACTTTATCACACTCTAAAATGGATAACATTCTAAGACTATGGTCAGGATAATTCATTCCAACAATACTTTTCATTAAACTTTTCATAGTAATGCACACTTAATTAGTTTGGAGGAAAGGTACTATATAAACTCAGTAATCTAATACAGGCAGGAAATAGCTCCCTTAGAAACAAATCTCTATCTCCTTTGGTGGTGGAACCCCTAAATTGCTACCATGAGAGTCACCGTGAAAAATTTTGAAGATATTGTAGACTCTGAGGGTTTAAAATGGAAGAAAAGAAGAAACCAAAAAGTTTGGAAGAGCTGACTTAAAATCAGGTCTTTCAGATGCCAATGGACAGACTTGCCTGTGTATTTGCCATCTTGCCCCCATATGTTTTTTCTTTCCTTTGTTACACTACTCAAAATCATGAAGTAGGGTTTTATTTAGTTTGTATTTTAGTTTAACCTGATGGCTTATAAGTCATAGTTTCATTTGACATTTAAATGTTTTTTCTGTATGGATTCGTGCATTATACTTCACTGAAGAAATGAGGTCTTTGAAAGCGGAAAGGAGGTAGATAATTAGGGAGCAAAACAAAACATTGGGGAAGTAATGGGTGGAAGGTATGAAGGGCAAGATAGACCTACTTAAACTGACCTCCCTAGTGAGAATCTTACTTGGTGGATATAAGGCAACTTGAGGTCTATGGTTAAGGGGATCAGGAGGTATTAAGAAAAAAAAAGATGGGCTATTTGAAATCTAGGCCTGGTGATACACAGAAAAAGGTTTCTTTCTCCTCTTTTTTTTTTTCCTGGGCCATATTACCCATTCCTCTCAGGATTCAGAACTTTAGCTAGTACTATGTAGTTCAGTTACATCTGCTTTCATGAACTAACCTGCAGAAGCTAACTATAATTTGTAACATTGTTTCTATGAGAAGAATTTGTTCTACTTCAAACATAACCTCATCTGGACCTCCATTGCTCTTGGAAATCCTATTCTTCTCTTACTGACTACTTCTCTCCTCAACAGCAGTTGTTCCAAATCTTTTCCTCTCTCAATTCCTCAACCCCTAGATTTATAACAGATGATTTAACCTCCTGCTTCCTGGAGAAAATTAGTCCATCAACTCCTCAGATTATCTCAGTGATATTACTTCTTTCACACACGGGGAATAGTTTATCACTTTTTTTCAGAGGCTAATCCTTCAACCTGTATTCTTGATCCCAATTCCTTCTTGCTTATTTCTATATTTGTTCCTAGGAATCCTCTCTATTGTGTGTGTGTTCTTCTCCATTGGCTTTTTTCCCTTTGCTCATAAAAACATATTCAAGTGTCCCTAATCCTTAAAAACCTTTCCCTTGTCCCTTCTACCCAATCTAAGCTGATTCCTGTCTCTTCACTCTTTATGCAACCACTTCTTCATCTTGCATTTTCCTTAGCAGTTTGTAATCTGACTACTCCAACTGCTCTACAGAAGGTATTTTCACAAAGCTCACCACGATTGCTATATCTAGCGTCCTTTCTCAGCCCTCATCTGCTGTGACTGTTCTGCAGCATTTGACAGTGTTGATTGCCCCCCTTCCTTTTTCTTTGGTTTCATGATTATGATTTAGTAAGTTAAGTACAGTCAAATAATGCACATAAGTGAATAGCCACCACACTTTGCTTGTTCTATTGCACTTTTGATTGTTCTTTCTCTTTTTTCTTCCTTGTCCATTTCCTGGTGCCTTGAAGTGGATATTCAGTATTCTGCCCTTGGCACTCCTCTCTATAATCTTTCCCTTGATAATCTTACTTGCATGAGTTCATGACTTCAGTTAGCACCTCTGTGTAGTTGCCTCTCAAATCTACAAGCCCTGACCTCTCTCCTGAGCTCTAGAACTGTATTTCTGGTCACCTTCAGGATCTTCCCCTTAACGTGTTCCACCAGTACTTTAAACTTAACATTGAACCTTATTTTCTTTGCTCCAAAACTTGCCCTGCTTTCTAATTTTATATTATTTCTATCATTGGTGCCATCATTTCCCCAGACTCCCATATTTTAAAACATTGATTTTTTAAACACTTATTTCTCCCTTTTTCTTCTTATTAAATTGTTACTGAATCTCGTTAGTTTTAACCCCAGTATTACTAAGTATTGAATTCCCTTCCCACTGCCATTATCTTAGCTAGCACAAGGCCTCAGGCACCTTGCCTGAACTATTGGAATAGCTTCTTATTGGCTCCATCTCTCTATTGTTTCTCCTGTTGAGTCTTCATTAGTAATACCATCAGATTGATTTTATTTATTGTCATGCCATCCTTTGCTAAAAACCCTTCAATGGTTCCCTGTTGCTTGCTGAGTAGTTTTAATTCCTCATCCTGGCATTCAAGATTTTCCACATTCTTGGATCATTCTACCTATCCAGCCCTTCTTGTTCTCTCCCTTACGTATGTACTTTATGACCCAACCAAAGTAGACTATTCACTGCCATTGCTAAATACCCATATTTTACAAGCCTCTGTATCCTTGTTCATGCTGATCCTTATGCCTGCAATTACTATTTACTATTAAATTCTTCCTATCTTTTAAAGTCTAGCATTAAAGTTGTTTATTCTGTGTTCCTTTAAGTCACTAATGACCTTTTCCCTTTCAAATTTCTTTACTTGCATATTATGGTTACATGCATATGTGTCTTTCCCCTGACTTAAGTTCCATTAGATTAGAAAGCATTCAAATCAATTTAGATATTTATTGAATGCCTACTATGTGCCAGGCACTGTGCAGTTCCTCTGACTCCAGATTCTGAGCTCATCCCAACATATCACTTAAAAAAAAGTTTTTTGTTGATATCTTTTGTTTCTTCTGTGATTATAGTTATCCCAAGTATCCTGCCCCACCCTGTCCCAGAGAGTACTTCCATATAATATATAGTATTTTTTTTTTGAGAGGGAGAAAAATCAGCATTACTGATCGGTGCATTGAAAAAGCCAGAAAACATGTGTGATGTGTAACCACCTGTGGGCTTCCCACTTCCACAAAGAGGGGATGGGTTGGGGATGTCCTCTCATATCTCTTCAATTAAGTCTTGCTTGATCTTTATAATTTCGTTACCTTTACTTTTGATTTTTTTGGTGTGTAGTTTTTTTTTTTAATTTTACATTGTTGCAGTTACTATGTTATGTTCTTGATTCTGCTTAATTCACTCTGCATCATTAATTCCTGTAGATCTTTCCATGCTCTGATCTGGCTATGTTGTTCAAATGCAGAATATATACTTGCCCAAAAGGGCAAGTACTACATGGAGGTCAGAAGATATGATACAAGGACACTCTCAAGGTCTCTATTAAGAACTTTAGAATTGGTTGTGTGACACGGGAGACACTGGTACAGGACCATTCAGCATGGTGTGCTCCTATCAGCAAAGGAGCTGTGCTCTATGAGCAAAGCAGAATTGAAATAGCTCAAAAGAAATGTAAGATGTGCAGATTTAGAGAATCCACCCCAGCTGTTCACATGGACTATTTGTGCCCAACCTGTGGTAGAGTATTCCAAGCTCATATTGGTCTGATCAGCCACAGTTAGACACACTGAAACCTGACTCTAGTATAGTGATGTCATTTCAGTCCTCCTTGAGAATGAAAGACAACAACCAGTAATCAGTATTTTACAATACAGTAATATTCTGTTATATTCACTACCATAATTTGTTTAGTTGTTCCCCAATTGGTGGGTATCTATTTTGTTTCTAATTCCAATTCACAAAAATTGTTACTGTAAATATTTTGGTGTATATAGGGACTTTCTTATCAGTGAATTCTTCAGACCAATGGAGACTCTCAAAGAGTATGGACGTTTTAGTTACTTTATTGGCATTATTCCAAATTGCTTCCCAAAATGGTTGTACTGTTTCATAACTCCACAAAAAATTAATGTGTACCTATTATTCTATAACCCTACTACCATTGACTATTGCCATTTTTTACAATTTTTGCCAGTTTTCAGGATCTGAGGTGAAACTTCAGGGAGTTTTTATATTTCACTTAGTATTAGTGATTTGGAGCATTCTTTCATGCGATTGTGAATACTTTGCAATTCTTTTGAAAACTGTTCATATCCTTTGGCCACTTAAACCTATTGGAAAATGGCTATTTGTCATGTATCTAGATATTTATTAATTATTTGTATATCTTGTATGCCAAACATCAGAGAAATTTGATACAAAGATTTTTTTTTCATTCAACCATTTCCCTTTATTAATGTACATTACTTTTGCCTGTGCAGAAGCTTTTCAGTTTCATGTAATCAGCATTGTCTTTTGTAATTGCTTCTATATCTTGTTTGGCTAAGAGTATATGTCCTACGAACAGCTGTAAGAGGTAGATGATCTGTTTGTCTTCTAATTTTTTTCATAGTCTGATCTTTAATATTAAGGTCACATATCCATCTAGATAGAATGTGTTGCAGAGTGTGTTGTAAGGTATTGGTCTGACTACTTTCTGTCAGACTGCTTTCCAGTTTTCCTAGCAATTTTTTTCAAATAAGGAGTTTTTTCCTAGGTGATTTATGTTTTCTACTTTATCAAATACTGAGTTATTGAGTGCTATTGTTACTAATTCTCCCATGTCTAGTGTGTTCTGTTGATCTGTTTATTATTTAACTAGTAGCAGATAGTTTTGATGACTGCTGCTTTTTAAGAGCTCGAAGTCTAGGAGTGCCAAGAAATATGTATATTCTTTTGCTGTTCCATTTAGAAGATTTTATAAGTCTTTTAACTCTAAGTTCTCCAGGAATTTGTTTAGTTCCATATTTTCTCTTTTATTTATCTTTCTGTTAGACTTTTCCAAAACTGAGAGAGGAATATTGATGTCTCCTGTCATTATTACGTTATTTTCTTTCTTCTTGTAATTCAGGTATTGTTTCTTTTATGTTATTGGATGCTAAGTCATTTGAAGCATATAACTTTATTACTGATACTGTTTTGTTGTCTGTGGTTCCTTTTAACATAATATAGTTTCGTTGTTTATTCCTTTTCATTTTTTGAAGTTTTTTTTTTTTTGCTTTAGCAAACAGCATAATTGCAACTCAGCATAATTGCAACTCCTGCTTTTTGGATTCACTTGATGAAAAGTAAATTTTCCCCACCTCCATAGTTTTATTTTGTGTCTTTATCTTTGTTTTTTAAATGGCCTTTTCGTAAGCAACATATTGTACAGTTTTGTTTTCTTATCCAATCTGTCACTCTTTTTCATTTTACTGAATTGTTTAATCCATT
>CM053624.1:284776326-284810856 GCA_028646595.1 Phalanger gymnotis
CCCCCCCCCCCCCCCCCCCCCCCCCCGCCCCATTTGTTCCAGAATCATGTTCCTGAGTTCATATTTTCCCACTATCCCACTTGGCCTCAGGATTTCTAAATCTTCTCCTCCCCAAGTTGGACTATTGCATTTTTGAAGCACCAAATCCCCCATGACATAGTCAGCACAAGGTTCCTATCTCCCTTCATAGACCTTCTGTCTTTACCCAAAGGCATGCTCATCAGTGGAACCCCCTCCCACTACTAGAGCAAGCCCTCTTTCCTTCCACCTCCTTTTCAGATTCCCCCCTCTCCATCCTTCTTTGCCCACTCCCTTGTAGGCTTTTCTCTTTCTGATCCCACAGAGGCCAAATTCCCCTCATTGCTAGTCTTCAGTTTGACCTGGGCACATCACACATTCCTTTCCATCCTGTTCTCTTCCCTCCCCATTCATGGACCTTCTCGTATTGTGATTTAGTCTCACGCACACAAAAAATAATTCACCGGTAGGCAGTGTTGCTAAATTCTGTCTATGGTGCCCCAGGCCTGTCTTTTCACTGTTATGTCTGTAAGACTTCAACCTTCACCTGTTAACTTGTATATATTTAGAAAGCTTTTTTTTTTCTTACTGGTCTCCCTGCTATCACTCTATTGTCCTTGTCTGCTGCATTCATTCACTCTTTCTGCATTTCTGTTGTTTGGGGTGTTCGAGAAGCAAATAATCTCTTCATTTCTGGTTATCTAAAAAATGTTTCAAATGTCTCTTTATTATTAAAGGTCCATTTTTTTTCCTCATTTATGTCTAAGCTCAGATTTGTAAGGTAGGTCACTCTAGGCTGCATCCTGAGTTCCATTGCTCCTTGGAATGCATTATTTCATTCTCACTTGAGTTTTCTGGTGGGTGCAGAATAACCTTGCATTTTATTTCCTTTCCTTTGTATTTAAAGATCTTGCTTCTGATTATTTACAGAACTTCCGTTGTTAAATTCAAGCACTGTGTTTTAGGTTTTTTTCCGGAGGTGATATGTGAATTTTATTTTCTGTGTATTTCATTTTCTTTGTCCAGAACTTCTAGGCAGTTCTCTTCTATTATTTCCTGAATTATGGTGTTAAGGTTTTTTGTTCTGTCACGTTCTCTTAGGAGACCTGTGATCCTTCTGTTGACTCTGTGCATCTTGTCTTCAAGGTCAGTATGTTTGGTTTGCATAGTGAGAATATTTTCTTTTAGGGTTATTGTTTTTTACTTCTCTTCTAGCTTGTATTTCACTTCCATATATTCATATTTCCAATCTGTTGTTTTCTCTATTGCTTGGGTGGGACTTGCCTTTGAAGATTCCAGTTTTTCTATTTGCCCATTATTTTTGCTATGAAGGCCATAAATTCTGCTCTAATAATTCCCATTTTTCTTTTGAACCACTCAGAAACTTGAGTGTTGTGGTTCCATGTTCTTAAATTCCATTGAGTTTTATGTCTTATCAAGCGTTGGATAATTTTCCTTTGTGTGACTGTACTTATTTGTAGATACTTGAACTTCTTCACTAGCTCTGTAGGCTATATTTCCTTCTGTTAATGTCTTCCTTCTTGATTTATCTGCTTATGTCCAAGGTCTTTGAGTTTTCATCTTCCAGACATCTTTGACTGTCCATTCTTATTCTTTCATCTTTTTCTGACTCTATCCTCTCTAATGGTTATTTCTTTGGAGACTGGATCTCAAAGTATTTCATCCTCCTCCCATGCTTTGCAATTCTTAGTTCACCAGCCCAGATCCCTGCCACAAGTGACTTGGGTGGTTAGTAAACTGGCCCCAGCTGGATGCAGTGCTCTTTCCCTCAGGATTAATAGAATGCTGCACAACACCTTCACCTCCCACACTCACCCACACACTATGTCCTCTCCTCTCCTGATTCCTCTAAGAAGATCAGAAAGCTGCTGTGCTGGTACTACAGGGTTTGGGGCCTTAGCAGGCTTTTACTCCTGAAGAGCTATTACCAGTCCCACTGGCTGGCTGTCTCTGCCTGAGCAAACTTCTGCAACTTTGAACCTAGGTAAGGAAGGCATAGAGTGGGGTTTGTTTTTGTTGCAAGCCCTGACCTGTAAGTAGAGTTCTGGATTTGCTAGTGCAGCCTTGCACCCTGTAGTGTGAGAGGTGGGAGAGGGGTCAGTGAGGGTCATTTTATGTTTTTTTTTTTTTTTAAAGCTTTTGTATCCTCAGTGTCCTAGACCGTAGCGTCAGCTGAAGTTACTTTATCTTTGGCACATTATTTATGTTTTGGAAGGTTTAAGAAGTTGTGGGGAATCAAAAAAATGTCTAATCATCCATCTTAGTGCTCATATGACTCTATATCAGCCTTATGGTTTGCTTGTCATAGGTACCGATGAGATATAAGATAAGCTCCTTTTTGCATAGGGATATTTATATTCCTTTCGAGAAGACAAGATTACACAGGGAATATGACTTAAAATTAAGTCTTAAATTGTATGCTCTAGAAATATATATATATTTACTTATTTATAAATTATGTATATAATTATTTTTGTATAATTATATGAATACTTAAACCTATTATAAAACTTACACAAAAGGTATGAGAAAATAAAATAAAGTTTAAAATATTATTTCGTTATCAATGGCATAAAACTTTTTTGCTCTCCCTAAAATATTACAAATGACATTTTCAGTGAGAGAATTTGAATTTGCTTGAATGTTTTGAAAGGCTTTGTTTAACACTTAGTGGTAGAGGGATTCAAAGGTTTGATTCTAAGTTCACTTTATTTCGGTGTTTGGTTTTAATGATTGTCATAGCTAGTTTCACAATCATATTTAGATCCACAATTTTCTGTACCAATAATGCCAAAATTATTGTTGGTATTTGGCTAATATATTTTCATCTTTCCTGATGATGGTCTTTGCAGGTTTTCATTAGTTCTTGCAAACTAATGGGAAGATTTAGCGTCTTCTATCATTTTAATAAATTAGTTCAAACACACTGAAACCTTATTTGGAAGATTTTTAAACAGGCAGTTTTGTTTCCAAGTTTTTTAACTTTACAAATATGAGAGTTTTTATAAGTGATCATTTTCAGCAAGAGATGAAAGATTAAGTGTCCAGGAGGAAAAAGTGATCAACAGTGTGAAATGCTACAGAAAAGACAAGAAAGATGAATATTGAGAAAAGACCATCAGCTTTGGCATTTGGCACCCCTGGTCACTTTGAAGAAAACAGTTTTGGTTAAGTGAGGAGTCGAAGTTAAGAAGGTTAGAACTCAGGAAATGTAAAGGAGCCTCATGTCCTTGATGGAATTAAGGAAGTTGGAAGAGGGATGGGAGACATCATGTGATGATCTCTGCCATGTAGAGAATAACCCATCCACGTTTGTTCATCTAGATTAGTTTATTCAGTTCCATGGGGGAACAACAACCACAAACAAAAAATGGAAAGCAGAAGGGGAATATGACTTATTTACCCACTGGCTGCCTCAGCACAGAACCCACCTGTCTGAGGGGTCTGCCATGAAGTAATTTGAGAATAGGATGTGAGTACGCTGGGAACTTGAGATTGTTCAAATGGGTCCTGCACATACACTGTATAGAAGGGGAGAGTTTGAGAGTTTGCATAGCTATTGGGAGAGCAGGTCAGATGCAGGAATGGTGCCTTATGATGAATAAGGGTGGTGGTGTAATTGTGTTAGAGGAAAGCCCAATGAATGACTACAGCTAGGAGGGTAGACTGAGACCCATCTTTCCACTCTTGATTGGTTACCTCTTGTCATTATGCCACTGTCCACTGGGGTTATGCAGCCCCCATATTGGAGTCCACTGCCACAGACTTCCAGTACTATGGTAATTCAAGGATAGGAGAGATTGTGCTGGCTGTCAGGAAAGGTTTCTTGAAGGAAGGACTCGGGGCAGGTGGCACAGTGAGTAGAGCACTGGTCCTGGAGTCAGGAGGACCTGAGTTCAAATTTGGCCTCAGACACTTTACACACTTACTAGCTATGTTACCTTGGGCAAGTCACTTAACCCCAACTGCCCTGCCTTCCCCCTTCCAAAAAAAAAAAAAAAGGAAGAACTTAGTCTGAGCCTACCAGTGATATAGCTAGGATTTAGATAGCCAGAAAAGTAGAGAGGATATTCCAGGAAGTAGAAGGTGCATGAACAAAGATATTAGGTGGTAATGACAGGAGAGTGAATAGAAAACAGTGAGATGTTAGCGTGAGTGTGGCAGAGTGTTACAACAACTTGGCTAGCAGCTGTCGTGGGGGTGAAAGACCAACACAAGCCCAACAAGAAGAATGCTGCTAGCAGATTCTTTTTATCTGCTTTACTAAGGAATGTAACGTTAAGGAGTTAACAATCTTACTTTAATCCAACATATACATATAAACTCCCTTAGTTCAGGAGGAAAAGCTAGCAACCTGAACTTCAGAGCAAGTAACAAACAAGTTACAAACATACACAATATAAACAGACCAGATCACAATTCATAGTTACCAAGAAACCATCAACATCTGGGTTGACCAGCTGGGAGACTCTTAGAGTGGCTGCCCAGAGTCCCACACCAACATTTCTCCAGGAGTGAGAGCCTCAAGCAAATAGCTCTGTTCTCTTTATACAGTCTTTGGGTGTCATCAAACATAATCTGAGCCACCAGAACTTATCTGCATACTGTTGGCTTTGGACTTAGCAACTCCCCTTAGGGCTCTTGAGGGCTTCACGCCCACATAGGTTTAACATCTAGTAGATGGAGGTTTGGGCCTGGGGCTTTGCACCTAGTAAGGCTCAATCAAAGACAGTTAATTTAGCATTCTAAAACAGTAAAAAAAATCCAACTTAATTAATATTACACGGAGGGTCTGTGTTGAAGAGTTGTGAGATAAAATTGGATAGTAAGATAGGGCCTAAAATAGGGCTTAAAAGTTAATCAGAGTTTAGACTTTAAATATAAACACTAAGGAGCTACTAACGGTTCTTGGTTCTGGAAGTGACATGATGAAAGTTTTGATTTGAACATTGTATTTTTTTTTTTTTAAGTTTACTCTGGCCTTCATATGTAGGATAAATTTACAGAATGGAGCTGGCATTTAAGATCCACCCCAATCAGCTTCAATCTACCTTTCCAGTACCTCTTATAACATTCTGTGTTCCAGCCAAAATGGACTGCTAAATGTTTCCCAAATTTGATATGCCATCTTCTGTATACATATATTTTTTAGGCCATTCTCCCATGCTTGGGATTCATTCCATTCTCATTTCTGCCTTACAGAATCCTTCTCTTCCTTCAAAGCTCAGCTTCTGCGGCCTCTTGTCTAGAAAGCCTTTCCTGATCTTCCTAGGCGAAAGTCTTCTTTCTCTTCTCAAATTTTTAGTATCTTAGCAAAATTTGTCCTTTGCCCCATTCATACCCTGAGTAATATATGTCTTCCTTATTTCTATATATACACATCTCTTGATCCTTTCTTCCTCCAAGTATACTGAAAGCTATTTGAAAGCAGGGATTGTCATTTTTTAAAAAGAATTGTAGTTACTACTTAATCATTTAATAAATATTTGTTGAATTAAAGTCAGGAAGACAATAAAAGCTGTTGCAGTAGGTTATATGTTAGGTGACCTGGACTAGTTTATTAGCAGTTAGAATGGGGGAGAGGGGAGTGAAAGATACTTTTAAGGATAACAGATTGGTTATGATGAACAAGAGGAAAGAGTCAAAAGACAACTCCAGAATTCTAACTAGACACCCCCCCCCCAAATGTGTCATTACTGACAAAAACGGGGGGAAATGCCAAAACAGAATAGGAAGGTGCCATTAAAAACAGAAGATCTATCATTTGTCTTGCAGAGGTCACTATTAGTAAGCAGCTGTTAAAACCATAGGTTTGACAGCATTTCAACAAATCTGAAAACTGAATGATAATTCAGCTTCTTCATCTAAGCCAGGCTGTTTTTTGGAGCCCTCTACTTTCAGAAGCTTAGAGATTGTCTAGGAATTCTTATTCTTATACTAATATAGAGATAGTATATGTTTATAAATGGAAAAGTGAGAAGCATTCATTTTGCCTTTTTGGTAGGACGAATTCTTGGAATGGATAGCTTATCTTACAAAGTCTTTTGCTGTTGGTTTTTTTTTTTGGACCTATAAGTGATGGATATCATTAGCATAGTTCTCTGTCCTAGAGTACAATGTTAGGAAGTTTTGTGGAACAAAGAAAGTGAACTAATGCGTGAGTCAGAGAGAAGCCCCACTTGTTTTACTTTTTGGAATAGCAAGTTCTTGATAAGGACTACAGTGCCAACAGTACAAAGGGGAGGAAGTTACTCTGTAGACTGGTTAAATAGATGAGGCCAAAGTCAAGTTGTAGCTGGTGTAGATGAGTGAAGGTGGGTCCCAGGCCAACCTGTACTGAAAATATCCTCTCAGCCAAAGATTGAGTGTGTGGAGCTAGGCTATGTATGCCTTTTTTTTTTTTGAAGGGGGAAGGCAGGGCAGTTGGGGTTAAGTGACTTGTTCATGGTCACATAGCTAGTAAGTGTGTCAAGTGTCTGAGGCTGGATTTGGACTCAGGTCCTCCTGACTCCAGGACCAGTGCTCTACTCATTGTGCCACCTAGCTGCCCCTCTTTTACCTTTTTCAATGGCATATTTTGATACAATGTGAAACTTGTTTCCTTTTATCAACTTATGCCCTAGCTTTATTAGTTCTCCAAGAGAACTATACAGTGTGTCTGTAGCAGGGAACATTTTCATTCTTTGTCAAGAAAGGCAAAAATACTAACCTATTAGGACAGCATTTATTCATTCAGGAAACATTAAGTTTTTACTATGTGCCAGGAACATGGTCTTTATTGAAGAGTAAATATTGGTGAGCTGGAGACTTAGGTTTTGTGGAATGACTAGGATCAGCCCAGAGGGTGAAGTTTGGAGATGTTACTGCTATGTCTAGATACTCAGAGTGGTTTATAATTGGCAATCATGTTGTATGGGTGACTTTTGAGTTCTCTGCTCTGCCATGGATGCCAGGGACTGCCAGGTTCTTGAGTTATAGTTAAGCTGAAAACATGAAATTTTTAAATAAAAGATATATATTTAAGGTCTTGACCGTAATCATTTTGAATGTCATAGATCCATAGAATTAGGTATACATTGTTTTATCATTTTTTCAGCCCCTAATTACCCATAGAGTTGAAAGGGTCCATAGAGTGATATAGTTGAAAGCCTATAGTTCAAATAGAAGTTTTTGGTACTGCCATTTACTGGCTTTGTGACTATCTGCAAACCATTTTACTCCTTTGAGTACAAGTGCCCTTATCTTGTAAAACAGTCAAGTTATTGTTGTCATTATGTCCCATTAACCAGGATTGTTGTGAGGATCCAATGAGATAAACTGCATATAAAAGTTCTGTACATTATAAGGGGTTATTAATATATCAGCTGTTCTTATATGGTACAACTTTCTTCTTACTTAGTGTAGGTAATATCTGTAACATCTTCAGGGTGAAATTGGTCTAGCATACTAACCGTGATAGAGAACTGACTACTTTGAAAAGAAGCCCATTTCAAGTTTAGACAGCCATTCTTGAAAGAGTTCCTATATCGAAGTGAAATTTGCCAAATTAACCTATACCTGTTGGTTCTTCTTTCTGGAGTTATACAGATGAAATCTAATGATAGCTTTTCAAACATTTGAATAGTAAGCATACCCTTGTTCATCCTTTTTTCAGGTAAAAAATGTGTAGTTCCTCAAACTGTGCATCATGCAGCATGGTTTCAGTATTCCTCACCAACCTGGTCACTCTCTTACGGATTTACTCTAATTTGCCAATATTCCTTTTAAAATTCCATTCTGAAGTGAACTTTGCACTTGAGATGTGATCTGACCAGGTCAAAGTACGGTAGGACTATCATACTCTATTCTAGGCACTCTTCTGCTGTTAATGCAGCCTCAGTTTGCATTAACTTTTTGGCAGCCACTGCACACTCTTGATATAGTTCTGAGTTTGTAGATATTTGCTCCAAATGGTCACAGGGATGAAGGAAGAAAGGGAGGAAGTGATATGATGGGTGAAAGAAAACGAAGAAAGGCTTGAGCTTCCTACCATATTGATTTATTAAGCAATGCATACCAATTGCTCAACAAACCAAGACCAGGCCTCCTCAGCTTTGGCCCTGGACCCCAAACAGAGGGGGAGACAAACTTCTGTGCATCAGAAACAATCAAATAAGGCCAGTTAATTAAAAGAAAACAATTAGCCAGGATATGAAATTAGGTAATCTGATTTCCAGTTGGATAAATAATCTTTATTAGGAGCATTTGAGGTTGGGAGGAGAGTGAACAAGCACAAATTCCCTGAAATCAGAAAAAGAGGTGTCCCAATCACTTAACCCTAACCCCATCCCCACCCTCCTCCCCCTGGCCCCCACTGTATTCACTCAAAGGAACATGGAAACAATAACTGACTGACCAGTAGGGGGCCAGTTTTCAGGTAAAAGATAGGAGTTGCTTGAGATGTGTAATTGTGAAAAATTTCCTTGCATTGGTCTTTGGATCTGATTGGGTTTCTGATTGACATAGCCTAGACCCTTAGTTAAGGGTTTCTTTTTTTTACTATTATTATTTTTAATTTTCAACATTCACTTTTATAAAGTTTTGAGTTTAAAATTTTTTCTCCTTCCCTTTCCTCCCCCCTCAGCATGCAGTCTGATATAGGCCGTACATGTACAATCATATTAAACATATTTCCACATTAGTCATATTGTAAAGAAGAATTAGAACCAAAGGGAAAGACCACAAGAAAGAAGAAACAAAAAAAAGGAGAAGTAGTATGCTTCAATCTTCATTCAGATGCCATCATTCTTTCTCTAGATGTGGATAGCATTTTCTATCGTGTCTTTTGGAATTGTCTTAGAACAGGGCTGTCCAACCTTAGGTTTTTATTGAAGTAATAGACAATATATTTTGATTTGCCATTTTAGCGAGAGCTCTGTAGTAGCTCAGCTTTGTTTACTGGTTTACTAAAGCATTTATGTAAATTTCTGTGCTTGTAGGTGGGCCGCATAAATCCCAAAGGCCTCATTTTGGACAGCCCTGTCTTAGATCATTACATTACTAAGAAGAGCTAAGTCTATCAAAGTTGGTCATTTCACAGAGTTGCTGTTACTGTGTACAGTGTTTTCCTGGTTCTGTTTATTTCATTTAGCATCAGTTCACGCAAGTCTATTTAAGGGTTTCTAAACACTTTCACAGCCACATAGGGCTAGGTTCAGACAAGTCAGTAAGATTTTCTCACAGTTCTCACAATTGAATAAAGTTTTTTTACAAGAGAGAAATTGGGCTGGACCCATAATTGAATAGAAAGAACTGAGCTAGCTCTAGAATTGAGTCACAAGATGGAGTCAGTGTGGTTCACTCAGTTCCCACTACCACTTGCTGTTCTAATCCCCTCGGTTTGTGCTGGGTACTGTGTTGAAACATTTTACAAATATGATCTCATTTGGGCCTCACAACAACCCTGAGATGAAGGTGCTGTTTTTCAATTGAGAAAACTGAGGCAAAGAGAGGTTATGACTTACACAGAGTCACACAGCTAATAAGTATCTAAGGCCTCATTAGCCCATTGAGCTGCCTTTGATAGAAACCTCTGAAAAATAAAATTGACAGTACAATGAGTAATCCTGATGTGGACTAAAAGAGAGAGGCATCTAAAGAAACCATTTTATCACAGAGATATACAATAAACTTGGACCTTAAAGAACATGCCCTGCCCAAAAGTTAGAAGGAATAACAAAACACATATGCAAAAGAATTACTTGACAAAGAAGTAGTGCCAGAAATTCAATAAGTATTGAGTACCTGCCAAGGGCTCAGCAGCATGTTAGGTACCATGGTGGGTGCGAAGATATAATCTATATCCTCAATATATTTTTCCAAATTAAAGTTATTGATACTTTTTAAAGATAAGATACTTCCCACCAAACACTCAGTTGTTCCCTCCACGTGCATACATTTCCCTAAAACAATTTGTTTATTGTTAAAAGAAAAGAGAGATGTATCCTGTTGTCTGAGTAGAGTTTTGTGGCCTCTCAAATTTGCCTTTATTCATATTATCATAGGCATTGTCTGTATTGGTCTAGTTTTTTACAAAATTGGTTCTACTTTCTTTATACTACGTTATTTCAATTACATTGCTAATGACTAGTGTACTTGTCTTTTTGTGGTTCTCTGAGTAACAATACTGTTATGATTTTTTTGTATATATTGATCTTTCTCTCTGTTAGTAGCTTTTGGTGGGGTACATTTCCAGTAGCGGAATGTTTGTGTCAAAGGACATGAACAATTTAATAAATAATTTGAGAATTTTTTCCACAAGTTACTTCAGTGTACTTTAATTTTTGGTAAGCCTCAACTCTTTCTGGGCATTATTCCTCTTGGCACTATTTTTATGTGTTCATTAGTGCTTTCCTGTACATTCTCTTGATTTAGATATGCTAGCTTTTGTGAGTGTCTTTTTAAAATCTGAGTCACTTGGAGAACTCTCTCCTCTCCCAAAGAACAGTCCTTTCTCAGGGGAGTTTTCCTTTGCTAGACTGGCCCACTACTTAACTTATTGCTATTTTTGCAGGTAGGCTCAGGGGTGTGTGAGGTAAATAAAATGTGAAGACTTCACAGGGAAGATATGTATAAATATATATCTGTATCTATACTAAGAAATGTTTAAAAGTCCAGGAATGGGAAGTGGAAAAATTCTGAGGCCATGAGAATCTGATGGCTCAGCCTCTGAGAAAGTTTACTCTGAAACTTTTTGTTCTTTCTTCTGGTTTAAAGATTTGCTCAGTAAGAACAGGGTCATAATGACCTGTTTTTCTCTACTGTAAAGAATGGAGAGGGTCTTCCCCTCCCCTTAACCTATTCTCCTTCTTTAGATTTATAGATGTCACCTCAGTTGTAATCATTAAGGGAATGGGAATTGGAGTTTCTGTGCCTCAATTTCACGGTTCTTTGTCTAGCTTTCATGCTCAGATTGTAAGCCCACCTCCCAGCCAATGGTGAGAAGGGTCAGAGGTGGGTGGGAATTCTCTTGTGTTAGGTATAATTATGGGTGCTTTGCCCCTCATAAAGCACCTCCCTTGCTGGATTTGTTCTAGCGGGGGATGCCCAATTCTCGAGAATTGAATAAAATTTATTTCTGTTCCCATCCTGAGATGGCTCTTTATTAACTTTTAATTGGTGAGGGTCTTTCATCCCACACAGGGATATGTCTGATTCTTTTAGCTAGTTATAAGATGTTTCTTTTGGGGCACCATCTGCCTTCATCCACTGGGCCAACCCTGCATTTCTTTCTAATTCACACTTTATAATGGAGTGGATTGAGTTGTTTTAGGTGTCTAAGCCTTTTGTGATTATTTTAATTGAGACTAGAGAGGATCATCCACCCTTACTCATGAAAAAGTAGCTCTCTTGAATCATGGTCTCTTTAATCTACCTTTGGGACTTTTCCTCTAAAGCCCTACCTTATTGTCCTATCTTAGAGATGACCTTGAGTTATCAGGTCTGGTAAGTCCTTCCAAGATGGAAAAGGCTGGAATTTGGGCCTAGTTTGATAGGTTGGTCCTCAGATGAAAGCCTACTCTAGCTAAGACATAGGTAGTTTTTGGAGAGACATTACTGGTGGGTCGTCCAGCAGTGGATGGTGTTGGATTTTGGCCTCAACAATTCACAAAACCATAATTTGTTTCATTCCGCTTTAGCAGCCATGTTTTGTGCTATTTATTTATGTAATTTATTTTGTTCCTTGTTGGAAATCTCATTAATGCTTTATGGCCCAACCTTTCACGAAGCATTCCATGAATAACCCAACCAAAAGTGATGTTTTCCTTTTCTGATTTTTTTGTCTTTTCTTGTTTAAACCCCCATATGGCACTTAACATATTTCAGCACTTAAGGGAGTTGTGATTTTACCAGATTGAGTACTTCTATCAGTATAGATATCTAAACCCCTAGAGTAATTAGATGGTTATTGTGAATTTGTTGTGGACAGGCAAAGTGACATGAGAAATTTGAGGAGATTGAGAGTGGGGGATCTGTCAAGAAAGGCTTCAGTAAGGAGGTAGGGACCAGGGGTCCATATTTTATTTGGCAAGCTATGGGGAGTTACCAAAGGTTTGGGGGTTTGCTTGTTTGGGTTTTTTAGTTTGTTTTTTGAGTAGAAAAGTTTATTACGAAGATTACTCAGGCACTAGTGTAAAGGATAGATTTGAAAAGGATCACCTGTTCATTTTTATATGATACTTTCTGGTTACAAGAGGCTTTTGTGTGTTCTCTCATAACTAGCATAGCAACAATATGAGGCAGATGCTGCAGTTAGTGTTATACACATGTTATAGGAGAGAAAATGAGCGTCTTGTCCACAGTTAAACATGTCTCAGTGGCAGAGCTACAGAACTGTTTTCTGTTACATTCTGACTTGGAGGTTCTGAACCTAAGTGACTGTGAGAAAGGTATATTACCATTAGTAGAAATAGGGAAATTAGGGGAGAAATGGTTTTGTTGTTGTTGTTGGGTTTTTTTTGGAACAGTCTTGCTCTTGCAATTTCTTATGGTACCTTTATCTGGATTTCTTCTTCGCCTTTATTATATTCCAACTTGTACTTTATCCCTACAGCATGGGGCATTTCTTCTGCATGATAAATATCTGATAAAATGTTTCACAGTTATGAATTTGGTTTTAGACAAGTTGAGCTTGAGGTTACAAACATTAGTAATTAAGTGTGGGCTTGGCAAGTAAAAGGTAGTTTAGGCCTGGAGATAAAGATTTGGGAATGATCTTTGTAGAAATGATAGCTGAAGCCATTGGAATGAATAGGATTTCAGAAGGGGAGTGTGTAGATGAACTTAGCAAGATATTGCATATTCAGATTGTTTAATTCTTTTCCTAGTCACAATTTGATCTCTGTACCTTAAAATCAACCATGCTGATAAGATATTTAGTTTCATGTATGGTAAACATTAATTAGGAAACCATTAATTCCAAATTTGTGAGAGTTTAGGCAGGGGCTTAGCAGAGGTTTACATTAACAGTATTTGGAGAGCAGTAATTTAATAGTATAATTGCAGGGAATGTTTCATGCTACACAAGAAAGTGCTTCTAAAACATCTACATTTGTTTCAGAAATATTTGCTTGAGCCACTGATATACTCATTATTTACTTATGAACCACTGATAAGATAATTACAAGTAGTTTTCATAAAATTAAGGCCTTCATTTAACTGTGCTGTTCACTGTATTACAATGAGGGGCTGGACCCTAACTCATGATGGAAAATGCCATCCACATTCAGAGAAAGAACTATGGAGTCGGAATGCAGAGCGAAGCAGACTATTTTCTCTTTTGTTTTGTTTCCTTTCCCATGGTTTCTCCCATTTGTTATAATTCTTCCATGCAACATTACTAATGTGAAAATGTGTTTAATAGGAATGTATGTGTAGAGCCCATATCAGATTGCATGCTGTCTTGGGGAGGGGGAGGGAGAAATTTAACTTATGGAAGTGAATGTTGAAAACTGAAAATAAATTAATTTTTGAATTGTATATTTATAATGTACATAAATTAATCCATAATAACATACAATTATAGTGGTTAATTCTTAAGTCTTTCCTCCCCTCCGGCAATCTATTCCAAATATTTATCCCCACCCAGACTTGATTACTACACTATAGCTGCCTCACCTGAGTGGGGTCTGGAAATAGGAAAAGGTTAGCTCAACCTTTAGAGACTGAGGTCATGAAAGAAAAAGGGGGAAATCTGAATTTCCCCAAACCATTGGTTATTAATAATAATTTTTGTCACTTTTATATGTTGTATACTTAATCCATTCCACTAACTAACCTCGCTATATTTTAGCCATCATTCTGATGACTACTACTTTGAAGTATAGTTTGAGATCTGATTCTTTCCTCAAATTAGTATTGAGTGTTACTGTCTGGTTTTAAAGACCTTGCTATAACATTTTATTGTCAGTCATCCTGTTTCAGTTGCTACCTTAGATTCTTCAGTCTTGCCAAACAATTTTGTCTTAACTATAAAGCATTCTTAATTTATGTCTGAGATTGTGGCTAGAATGGTGTGGGTAAGATCTCTCTTCAATCATAATTGGCTATTGGGCAAATTTCCCCCCTCCCAAATTGTATTGTATCTTCTCATAGTATATAACTTTGATCATCATTACTGACCAGTTTTAGGTTGACTTTATTAGTCTTACTTATAGGTATAGTCCCTTAGTTTTTCAGTCTGCTACATAAATTGTTGATGCTTATTATTGTCTTACTGTTATTCTTTGGTAAGCTGATTTGAAGAGGGATTCATTAAATATTTGACTGTTAACATCCTGACATGGTGATCACTGCTAGGTTTCTATTGTTATGCTATTTAGGGATGGAAAGATGGTGATACATGTAAGAGGGGCCACCACTACTGAAAAAAAAAAGGAGTTTTATAAATTTGTCTGCAAAGATGTTTCTGAAAGACAGCTTAAAAAAAAGTATTCATACTTAGACCTATTTGGAATAAAGTTGAATAAAGACTGCTGTAAAATGGAAGTGGGAAGATAAATTGCAGGAAGAAATGGGGACGTAAATATGAATGGGGAATCTTTTTAAGTTTCATGTTTAGCATATTACAATATTTCTAGATAAGGTAACATCTTATTTCCCATGGCAATGTTGGTAAATAAAAAATTTCATGTCAATTAATTTTCCAAATAACTTAAGCTTACTCCTTTAAGCAACATTTTTTTCCTAACCCATCTTTTTTGAAATATTTTGAAGTATGAATTACATACTTGTGCCCTTTTTGAACAGAATATTTGTTTTGGTCTCAATCTGTGACCTCATCAGTGTGGAAACTTGGCAGTTTTCCTGTAACTTACAGTCCTAGAGAGTCGCCTTGGATAGTGATGTTAAGTTATTTAACCACAGCTACATACAAAGCTAGTGTGTGCAGAGGCAATACTCAAACCCAGATCTTAACAACCTAAGCCAACTCTATCTACTACATTATATTGCCTCTCTTGAACAGAGTATATTGAAGATAATCAAACCTTTTCTTGATGACTCGGGGTCATTATTGAATAATAGCTACTCTACTATGCTGGGCTATAATGACTTGAGGATTTTTAATATGTCTAGGGCTATTTCCCTCCACCCTAAAATGGGTTCCATACTGTTATGCTTACATGATTTTTCAGTCTTTTTGTAGTTCCTTTATCTTTCCTACTTTCATTAGCATCTTGCAGCTCTCTACTTCTTTACCGTTCATTTTCAGCTGTGACACTTTTTATACATAGTTGTTTGTGTGAAAATCTGGAGGTGATGGAATTCTTATGGAGTACATGGGCTTTGTGGTAGCTGTTTTTTTTGGGCAGGGGGCTATTCTTACTGTGAATAAGTGTAAGACTTTAAATGGTTTTATACTTGGTGACTGTGGCTACTGAAATTTGCCTTCCAACAAAAGTTGAAAGAAAAAGTTTGATTTTCTAGATAAGCAGTTGGGGCATTATTATCTCCTTTTTGCCATTAAAAACTTTGACTTCTTAACAGAGTAACTTAGATCTTTCTAATTGTTATAATTCCTATATTTGTTCTTTTAACCTGCTCCATTTTATTTAACTCTCTGACAGCTCTTGTACACTTAAAATTTATCTTTTTTCATATTATAAAGTCTGTTCTTGCAGAGAGTTGGAATTATGTCTGCCTTGCCTTTTGAATAAATATCACTAATACTGAATTGTCTGTTTAGAATTGAACTGTTACTTGAACTGATTCTGTTCAGGTACTTTTAAGCTGGTTTTCATTGATCTATTAGCATTCCAGAGAAGCAATCTTATGACCGTTCATGTTTGAGAATAAAATCTTCCCCAGGCCATTGAGGAGATGTTGATTTATACTTAGTTTCTGTCAGCCTGCTTTCCAGTTTTCTCAACAGTTTTTGTTGAATAGTGATGGCCAGGTACTGTGGTAAGTTCTGGGGATGCAAAAAAAGGCAAGAAAAAACCCATGGTTCCTTGGTTCTTGAACTCTCTTTGGCTTTTGTAGCATTTTTTTTTCTTGAAGCTTTGGGTTTTGCAAATGACTACATGTATATACAAGAATATATATATGTGTGTGTATGTATGTATAAATGCCTGTGTGTGTGCCTGTGTGCTCATGCACACACACATGAGGAAATCTCAGAGGGAAGTATGGTGGTGGGAGCAAGAAAAGTCTCTTGTAAAAGGTGGGATTTACTCGTGAAGGAAAAAAGGGAAGCCAGGAGGTGGAGGAGGTGAAGAAAGAAAGTGTTCCAGACATGGAGGACAGCCTGTGAAAAGACAGTCAAAAGTTGGAGGATAGAGTCTGAAACAGCAAGAAAAGCTGGTGTTGCTTGATTATAGAGTATGTGGAAGGTAGAAAGGAATAAAGTATAAATGAGAAGGCTGAAAAGGTAGGAAAGGTTCAGGTTGTGAAGAGCTTTCAAAGCCAAAGGGAGGATTTTATAGTTGATTCTGGAGATAATAGGGAGCCACTGGGGTTTAGGAGGTATCATGGTCAGACTTGGGCTTTAAGATTATTTTGACAGGTGAGTGCAGGTAGACTCGAGTGGGGAGAAACTTGAAGCAGGAAGACCAAGCAGAGGCCTATTACAGTAGTCTAAGTATGAGGGGATGAGGGCCTCGTACCAGAGTGGTGGCTAAGAAAAGGCAAAGACATACATGAGGATGGATGGAAGAGGACAAATATTTATTAAGTCCCTGCACTGTGCTAAATACTTCATAAATAAATAACTCATTTGATAGTATTTGAGAAAGAGAACATTTGGCGATAGATTAGATTTGTGAGGTAGAGTGAGTGAAGTCATTTCAGTACACAAAGAATAAATGTTTGTATATACACAGAACAGAAGAAAGACAATCACATATGAGGTGAGAAATTATTGTGGAATGGGAGCCCCCTTACTTATCACTTTCAGCAACAACTGTTGACCACTGGCCCCCCAATAAGAGGGTCAGGTGTAGGAGCTCTGGGAATGGCAGTACCTCCCCAGACCATTAGTCCTTTCAGCCCAGCCATCATCCAGGGAAGCAATTGCTTTGGAGAAGGGACCAAAGGTTATCACCACCAGCTACTAACTACCACCTACAAGGCAGGAAACCTGCAAGGGAAACCACCATCACCACCTTGACCCACCATCTCCCTTCAAATCCCGATGAACATATATCCCAGTACCCTGAACCCCAAAGCCTTGGGAATAGCACAGCTTCTAGCCCAGTGCCCTCAGCCATCATCCTGGAAGCAGTCCCTGTGGAGATGTAGACTGATACAGCCACAGCTCCTAAAGACCCAGAAAAAAGTTCTTGCAAATGGTTCAATATCAGAAACTGCCATCATTTTATCAGTGGAGATGACATTAAAGAAGTATTTAATATGCTTTGATGCTGTACCCTAAGGACCATGGAAACTTTCTAGCTAACTTGTAGCCAAATCCTTCCATATATGTTGTCTCCCCAAATAAAATAGGAGCTCCTTGATGGCCCCAGCACAGTATTTTGCACATAGTGATTAATTAATGCTTCATTCATTCATTTTTTTTAAAAAGGTATAAAAATTCAGTGGAGAGAGTGGGTGGCATAGTGGATTGAGAGGAGACCTCAAAGACAGGAAGACAGGAGTTCATATTCCACTTCTGTACTGCTTCTGTGATTGTAGCCATTTAACTCAATCTCTTGGTGTTCTAGGCAACTATTGAGATTTAAATTGCAGAGAAAGGTGTGGACTTGAAATATCTGGAGTTTCCTCATCAGTTCTCAGTAACACAAGTCCTGTCCCCCAATAAATTCAACATGAGGCATCTGGGTGGCACAATTGATAAATGCCGAATTTGGAGACAAAAAGACCTGAATTCAAATCCTGTTTGACACTTTATAGCTATGTGACTGCTAGGCATAGAGCAATAGGTTTCTCTAAGGGCTGAGCTGTTATTTTCTCAGATGGTTTGGTGACACAAGACCAAGTAGCAAAAGACACACATAGCAGAAGGTTCCATTCATCCAAACCTACTCCCTAAGAGGGCCCTAGGGCCTAAGTCCTACTTTCTACTATCCCACTTATAGAGAGTGCTTGGTAGGTGCTTGGTGTCTTATTGCTGCCACCTGCGTAGGTGCTTAGTACTAATGGAGTGCTGTGTCATTATTATTATTGTTATTTTTAACATTTTGGTGCTATGGGGCAGAGTGGGTAGTATATTAGCATTGTAGGTTATGGATGCTAAATCTCAGGAGACCCAGGTAGAGTTGTTTGTGAATCAGTTGCGTATAGGCATTTTAAATTCTTGTGGGAAAGGTTTTAAGTTAGAGATTTAAAGTCCATCTGTCTAGAGATACTAGTTGAAGCCATGGGAGTGAATGAAATCACCATTTCGGAGCAGATACTAAAGAGAAAAAGGTAACCTTGAAAAAATACGTCCATTAAAGGTTTGGGAAGAAGGAGGAGAGCCAGTGATTTAGACAGTTAAGATAGCTGTGGGAAAACCAGGAGACCATAATGTAACAGAAGACAAAGAAGAGAAGAATTATAAGAAGGAGGAAAATAACTTTTGAATTGATTAGGAGATCCCTAGGAAGACCTGGAATGTTTAACTGATTGGTGGGGATAGAAACTCAGTGAAAATAAATAAGTTTGAGAAATAGAGTGAACAAGAGGTAGAATCACTGGCCTAAAACTCCTAGGTTTAAATTTGGGTTTATTACTAGTTATGTTAGCTTATCCAGAAAACTTTACCATTTTGTGAAAGTTCTGGAATTATTTTTTAAACTGTAACTTTAAGAAACTAAAAACTCCAACCCTATTTATTGCTCAGGGCAGCAAGTTTGCACTCATGCTGGCATTGTGACCCCATTATATTTCAGTCATTGTCAGTCACTCAACAAACATTTATTCAGAGCTTATTTTCTGGGCAGTATGGATACAAAGGCACTACCACACTACATGGACCTCCAGACCCCTCAATAAAGTTCGTTTTCTTCTTGTCCTTTATATACTCAAATTCAAGCCTGCCTCTCTCTTCCTTTCCTTTTCCTTTCACCGAAAATGCCCTCCTCTTTTCTCTTCTCATTCTAAATTTTTCAAGACAAGCAAAATCACATTTCTTGTGAAGACTTCCAACTAATCTAACCCACATAGATCAATGACCTCTTATAGCACTGAAGAGTTCATGTCCTGCATTTTAGTGTTCAATTATATACTACATTGTATCTAAGGGTATCAGTTTTTTCCATCATATATATAATATGTTTTATCTCTCTTAAGAACAATTGAGCACGTCATAGTAAGTACTTGACTGAATATTGGCTATGTTGCCTTCTCAAAATCCTTCAGAATATTTGATGTGAATTGCCTGAGATTACTTATCTGATTGAAATTATTCTGTGTATTGTTTTGATGTCAATAAAAATGCAACTTTTTTTTTTTCTTGGCCAGCCTAGCGTGTTAATCGTAACCTACAAGGAACTGGCAAAATCATCTACTCAGTTTGGATCCTACAAGCAAGTTGAATGGAGGCCAGATAGTACCATGATAGCTGTATCAGTAAGTAGGGGATTTTCTAGCTTTGATAGTACCTTCTTATAAAATAATTGTTTTGTGGTGTTAAAAAAAATTATCTTGGATAAATGGCCTTCCTATAGCATTACACATTGTTTTGAATCTATTTCTTCTTGAAAAAAATTTCTCCCTTTAAAAAAATTTCATCAGCTATTACTTCTGTGGAGATGACTAAGAAATCTGCATTTCTAGCCCTGACTGCTCCTCGTGGCTTTTAGTCATACAACATCAAGCTTCGAAACATTTCCACTTGAATATTTTGTCATCAGCCAGTATATTAAATGTCTAAAACCAATGTCATCATCTTTATGCCAAAGTGAACTCCATTTCTAGATTTCTCCATTTTTGCCTTTGGTACCATACCTTACTAGTAATTCAGGCTTAGAATCTTAGACGTGGAAAGGAACTCAGTGGTCATCTAATCCAAACTGTAGCTGAATACATGTCCTCTCTACAGCTTATCTATCAAATGGTTGTTCGGCTATCATTTGAAGATCTCTGATGTGGAGGAGCTCACTGCCTCTTGAGACAACCTATTTTACTTTTGGATATCTCTAATTGTTAGGAAGTTTTTCTCTATATCAAGCTTAAATCTACCTCTCTGCAACATCAACCTATTGCTCCTAGTTCTTTCCTTTGGAACCAAATGGCACATATTGAATTCTTTTACAGAATAGCCTTTCAGATACTTGAAGACACCTACCTTGTCTCCCCCTGAGTAGTCTGTTTTCTAGACTAATCATCTCCAATTTCTTCAAATAATCCTTAAGAGAATATACTCAAGGCTTTTCACTGTCTTGGTCTCTGGCTGTTCTCAAACTTATCAGTCATTCCTAAAATGGGCCCAGAATTGAACATAGTTCAGATGTTGGCTGACTGGTACAGAACACAGTGAGACCATTACCTTCCTTGCTCTGGACACTATTTTTTAAATCTAGGTCACATTACCTTTTTTGGGCTATTTTATCATACCGTTGATTGGTACTGAGTTTGCATTTCACTAAAGTCCCAGATTTTTGAACATTGCTTAGGGCAGAGCATAGAAGTTATACAAGTTTGACTGGATGGAAGAGCCATTCCAGGTGAGGGAGAAGAATTATAAGCAAAGGCATGGTGGTGAGTTTGGGAAATGATGAGTTTGCAGATGTGGAGCATTGAGTATATGAAGAGGAATACTGCAAGGTGTTAATGGCAGAAAAATACATTTCAGACATAAAACTTACTGATTAAATGTTATCTGCAAGATACCAAGCAATGGACTGAGAGATACTATATAAGACTTGACCCTTAACACATGGACTCTTGTATTATGGTTGAGGAGATTAAGCATGAAAAGATAACTAGCAATAAAAGTTTAAATTTAGGGCTTCTAAGAATCAAGCTTTATCTTACCCACATACTATCCATTTCCCATTTAGTTATCATGAGAGTATTTTAGCCATATTTTTCTTGGTTGATTAAAATTGCTTGGGAAATATTTTATTCAAATCACTTTGATTAGTTTACCTCTATCTGAAGCGTCTTAAAGATGCATTACCACTCCCTAGATACTTTTTATTGGACAGTTCCTAAATCACCCACAAAGTAATGTAGATAGATTTTAAAGTCTGTGGGCATATGCACTTTAGAGAGTCTATTGACTGACAAATTAAACATCTTTGAAAGGTGATTGCTTAATACAAATTAATTTACTTAGATTCATTGGTGTTATAGTGCTATTGATAGGATCGTAGATCTGGATCTGGAAGGGATCCTACAGGTCGTTTAAGTCCAACCTTCTCATTTTTACAAATGGAAAAAATTGAAGTTCATCAGAGTAGAGTGACTTGTCCGATGTCCCTCAGGTAATAAGTGGTAAATCTGGTATTCTAGTCTGGATTCTCATACTCCAAGTCCAATACTCTTTCCCCTGTAATATATTGTCTCTCTAGTATTTTTTTTAATTCGCCAATACATTTTTTTTTTAATGTAGTCGCTTTTGAAAACACACAGAAGTTTAGCAAAATTCTAGTAAAGTGATTTTGACCAACAGTATTATAATTTTCTATTTTTGTTGTTTACTATTAAAAGATATATATTTTCACTTTAGCAAAAAAAAAATGTCCATTGTATTTGACCTAAGTTTTGTTGCTTTTTGTATTGTAGTCAGCGGATATATTGTATGGTTCTGCTTTCTCTGTACCAGTTCCTCCTACACACCATTCCATGTTTCTTTGATTCCATTCCTTTTGATGTAATACTGTACCATTACATGAATGTGTGCTTCAGGTTGTTCAGCTGATTCCCACTTGCTACCACTATTTGTTTCTAACTTCTTGCTATGATAAATAATGCTGCTAGGAATAATTTAAAACTCTTTGTGACCTGCCCCCTTCCTTCCTTTCCAGCCTCTTTATACCTTACTCCCCTCTGTACTACTTGCACTTCCTCAAATATGACACTAAATTTTCCATCTCTTGTTGCTCTTGCGCTGGCTGTTCTTCCTGTCTGGAATGCTCTTGCCCTTTTTATCTGCCTCTTGGTATCTTTGGCTTCTTATAATGATGATAATGATAGCTAGAATTTATATAGCACTTTAAGATTTGTAAAGTGTGTTGCAAATATTGTCTCATTTTATCCTCACAGAAACCCTGGAACGTAGGTGCTATTATTACCCCTATTTTACAGATGAGGAAACAGGCAGACAGGTTAGGTGACTTACCTGGGGTCACACAGCTGGTAAGTGTCTAAGGACACATTTTAACTCAGGTCTTCTTGACTCAAGGTCATATGCTGTATTCACTCAAGTAGCTCAAGCTTGCTTCTGAGGCCTTATCTATTCTCTCCATCTGGTAGTGACTTCTCTCAGATTATATTCTATCTACTCTGAATATATCTTGTATATACCTAGTCATTTACGTGTTATTTCCCTCATTAAAATAATATGCTTTTTAAGGCCAAGGATTGTTCTTTGCATTCCTTTTTATCCCTAGCATTTAGCATAGTGTCAAATATCTAATAAGCATTTTAAAAATACTTGCTAATTGATTGGTATATGTTAGCCCCAGTTGTGGTATTAAAGAATGTGAACAGCTCAGTAATTTTTTTCAGATAATTCCATATTATTTTCCAGAATAATTAGACCAGTTCATTGCTCTACCAGCATGTTTTCTCTTAGCTACAAAACGCTTACTTTTTTCATTTTTTTCAGTTTGATAAGTGAGATATCTCTGTTATTTTAATTTGCATTCTTTTATTAAATTTTTTATATTGTCAATGGCATTTGTCTTAAGGGTCTTAATTGTCTTAAGTGAAAGTCTTGTAAAGAGCTTGATAAGGTATAATCATGATTTTATTTTTGCAGGAAAATTTTCTTGATTTTTGATATGCTAGATTCAGTGTGTCCAACAAATTAAACTAGGCATTACTCTGAAAAATTCATTTTTTTAATGACCTTCATTATTTTTAAATGGCATAAGCATAGGCTTTAAATATTAAGTTAATTTGTCAGGCATCTTTTTTCTTCCCCTCACTCCCTTTGCCCTCAACCCCCCTGCTTTTACAGCTACTGTCACCCAATAATAATGTTTTTTTTATTTCAGCAAGCACTAAAGAATGACTGGTATGGTGTTCAAAATAAAAAGCCAAGCTTACCACTTAGCATAGGAATGAGATGTACACAATTAACATTAAGTTTAAAATGGTTGAATACCTAGAAGAGGCAAATGGTAGATTAAGGTATTCAAGAAACAATAGTTAATTTCTACCTAAGGGACTTAGGGAAAGGATCAAAGAGGAGGCGGCTTTTGAGCTGAGGCATGCAGGAAGATACTAGGAAGATACTAGGAAGATAGGCTGATCTGAAGAGACTAGCATACAGAAAGCCACAAAGGTGGGAAAAGTCTGGGTTACAGGGGAAAGAACTCAGGCTCTGGGGTCACGTCTTCTGGGGTCAGATCCCACCTATCAGTTGTTACCTGTGTGACCTTCGGCAATTCACTTCGCCTTCCTGAATTGCAGTTTCCTCATCTGTAAAATGAGGTTTTTGACCAGATAGCATCAGGTCTAGATTAGGATCCTAAGCTCAGATTTATGATTTGTTACCTTAAGATAGAGGAACCAGCTCACTTCTGCTGTGGTGGAATGAAGAGGACTGCTGAGAAATAAGGCTGGAGAGTTGAGTTGGACCTGGATTGTGGAAAGCCTTGGATTCCAATCTGAAAAGCTCTCACCTTAACTGACAGCCAGTAGGATGTCATTGAAAGTTTTGGAACTGGGTAGTGTGATAGTGTGATGTCATTAGACCTGGGAATTATTAGGAAGGAGATTTTGGCAACTGTGTAAAGGATGGACTACAGGAAAGACACTAGAGGCAAGGAAAAGTTAGGTGACCATTTATAATAGCCTAGATCACAGGTGTTAAGAATGTGGTAAATTTGAGGGTTCACTTAGAGGGAGAGCAATGACTAAGTATACTATGTGTATAAAGTCTTTTTTTCCCCTGGCCCTGAGTGGGTAGACAGGAAAATGGTTCTTTTGGGTGCAGTTACTTCCCTGGGACAGTTACTTCCCTGCCAAAAAAACTAGTTTGTTTTAAAATTTTATCTGAGCTTCTAGTTCTGGCAGTTGTCCCTATGTTTGTGGTTGCTGAAAGACTAACCTTTTTTACTGCTGTATTATTCTTTTGAGAACTAAGGTATTTCCTTAGTTTATATACTGTAACTGAGACACTTATTTACAGCTTTGAAAAGAAAGATTGCTTGGTCTTTAGCCAATTAACTTGCTATGTTGAATAGGTTTAACATAATGTGGTGTTTTTGTCTAGGCACATATAATTATATCTGAGATGTGACATATTAGTAACTATAGTGCAGGAAGTAGACAAATATTTTATGAACCCATGAAGATATTTGCATGAACAGTAGAGTCTTTCACTTTCAAGCATTTTTCCCCAAGATATTTTAGTAATACCACAGGGTTTATGCTATTTGTCATTTGCAGGTGATTTGGATTAACATTGCCAATGTCTATTTTACCAGAGATAAATCTTACTTCCAAATCAAACTTATAAAAAAGTTACAATAGTTATAAAGATGCTTTTTTGTACTGTGTACTGGTTAGCATTTTTAACATTCAGTATTACCTCCCTTTTGTTGGTCATATACCGGAAGTAGGTAAACCGAGTTACTACAATGATTGAGTCACATTATGTAGACTTATGGATGAAATTGAAAAATTGAAATGTCTGTATATTTCCAAATATAGAGATGCTCAAATGTCTTGTTGGCATATTTTGATATTTCAGTCATCAAATACTAATATATAGTTGATATTTAGCATTTTGTAGCCAGAGTGCATAACCTGGTTTGGGAAGTTCAGTGGTTTCCCTGTCAGGGAACTGGCAAAGTTGAGTTGTTTCATGCCCCCTTGACTTGAATGGGAGAAAAGGTATATCTGAAAATAAATCCAATACATAAAGAGCTTAAATGTTTGTCAAATTGTTGAATTGAGTTTTAAAAAATAATGCTTTAACCAAACTTAAAATGTAAGATTTTAAATGTTATGTATTATAAAATCAATAGTTGCCCATTTAATGTATCTCTGTTTTCTGTCTAAACTGGGTAGGCTGCTAGGTGATATGTTATACTTGAAGTAAGAAAGACCTAAATTAAAATTCTACCTCAGATACTTATTAGTTGTATAGCCTTGGACAAGTTACTTAGCCTCTTTCAGCCTCAGTTCCCTCATCTGTAAAATGGAGGTAATAATAGAACCTTCCTCACAGGAATGTTTTGAGGATCATATGAATTAATATATATAAAATGCTTTTCAAATCTTAAAGTGCTAAATAAATGCTAGCTATTATCATCATCATTATTAAACTGTTCCTTTTTCACCCCCTTCAATTTTGTTAGTTTCCTAATTTCTATATCTGGTACCATACCCTGAATTTCAGTATTCCTGTTCCATTCCTATTCCCTGCCCTCAATTTCTGGCAGCCTTGTGCCCGAGTTCTTGGTTCTGTTTTGATTACAGGTACATCATTTTCCAGTCACCATCATGGTACTGCTTTGGTCTTCCATTTACATTTTCTGTTCTGTGACCTTTCTGATAGTCATTCTGACTCTCTGGCTTTAAGCAACACTGGCTTTATACTGGCCAGTGAGTACTCTTACGACTATAAACAGCCCCATGTGTGGGAGGCACACACAATCACAGAATCTCAGTTAAAAGGGATCCCAATGACCGTCTAGTCCAACCCTGCCTATGTAGAAATCTCCTTTCCAGAATCTTGACAAGTGCTCATTCAGTCTTTGCTTAAAGACTTCTAGTGTTGGAAAATTAACTGTTTCCTGAAACAGCTGATAATCTATTCACCAGCTAGGGTAGTTAGCTGTATCACTTTAGGTCAGCTTTAATTGTAAGAATGTGTTTTCTTACAATAAGCTAAAAATCTTCTATGCTTTCCACTTCTGGTTCCTGGCTCTGCCCAAACCAGTCAGAATAATCTAATCCCTTTCTACATGTTAGCTCTTTAAGTACTTGAGAATTGTTTATCTCCCCCACCCATCCACCTAGTTTGCCTAGTCTTCTCTTCCTCAACCTAATTATCCCTAGTTCCTGTCCCAAGTTGCTTGCTATCCTTTCAACATACTACTGCTGAATACTAGCATTTATATAGTAATTTTAAGGTTTTCAAAGTGCTTTATAAATATCCCGTTTTATCTTTATTTTTTTTTAATTTTTTTTTGGACGGGGGAAGGCAGGGCCCTGGGGGTTAGATGACTTGCCCAAGGTCACATAGCTAGTGTGTCAAGTGTCTGAGGCCGGATTTGAACTCATGTCCTCCTGACTCCAAGGCTAGTGCTCTACTCACTGCACCACCTGGCTGCTCTATTCCATTTTATCTACACAACCTAGGAGGTAGGTGATATTATTATCCCCAATGTTTAGATGTGAGAACTAAGGTAGACAGAGATTAAGCGACTTGTCCAGGTTCACACAGCTAGTAAGTGTCTGGGGTCTTTTTGATTCTAAGTATAGCATTCTATCCACTGCACCACCCAGCTGCTTTCTTGAATAATCCTCTTGGCCATTAATTCTTTAACAACTATGAAACCATCAGGATAATTCTCCCAGTGCTTTAGAGTTTCTAATAACTTTCATTTGAATTTTTCCATGAATTTTTCTACACTGTTTTACACATACAATCTTACTTCATTCCCATAGTAACCATGTGATTTGTATAGGTCAAGAATTAACTTATTTATGATGGATCTGAGGCACAAAGACATTCAGTCACCTCCTGAGGTTCCACATGCTGAGTTGAAGCACGCTGGCGATTGAGCTAGAAGTAGAACTAGATTTTCTGATGTTCCAGACCAGTACCTCTCTACTTTACCATACCGCACTATGCTACCATTTGCAATGAGCTTTCAACAAAAAAGTTTATCTAACGGCTTTATAAAACTCAATGACTGTAGTAGTTTCACTAAGCTCTTCAATCAACCAGCTACTCCAAACAAATATGATAGCCAATCTTGACATTACCAACTAACAGTCACCCATGTTATAACCTTCTTCATTCATTCCACAAGGCCCGTTAAGTATTTATTTACCCTAGACACTTTTGGTTGTGGCAAAGATAAATTGGGCCCAGAGTATGGAATCTGTTTTAATTTTCTTCAAAATAAGTAATTGGGAATGGAAATTATGATTTTGAGTTAATTTCGCTTAGGGCTTTTTATATGTTGTTCTTATTCCATTTGTACAGTAAAGTATATTTTCTTCATAAGTGATGAAGACATCTTTGGAACAAACTATGTTTTAGAAGAGAATCAGAGTTGTTAAAATGGGTGTCTAAATGTTTTGGTGGTAGTGATAAGAAATTTAAGGAATATATATCTGAACTCAGGAAATGTAATTCTTATAGTTCAGGAAAGAGATACATCTTTGACCAGAAACACTGACAGTAAAAAGGAAAACAATGAAGAGGTATAGGAAATATATTGAAAGAATCAACAGATAGTATTAAAATGAGTTAAATCACCCAGGAACATCCTAGTTTAGGAGAATTGAAGGTGATGGTGTTAACTCTTGATAAAGTCAAAGTTCTTTATTGTAAACTTAACTTAAAAGCCGAGAGTAGAATATACAGTCTAGACTAGTCTTATAGCCTTTAGGAATAATTAGAATGTACTCATAGTGGTGTGATTTGGAGGGAATTAATAAGGCTTCTTTGCCCTTAAATATCTCCTCCAAAAACTTTACTAATGCTGAAATTCCTCTCTAGGTTTGCTAGTGGTAAATTCCCATAGGAGAGATTGGAATCAGTGAATGTCACAGCAAATTCCTTTATCAGGTTTCTGAGAGCAAGACTATTGAGACAATGGAAATTTTGATCATGGAGGGAGGAGGGAAGGAATGTGAGAGCTTAAATATAAGTAGGGTATTTAAGCAGGTGTCCCTAAAGGTAGAAAGATGGCTCAAAAAAGGCAGAGCTAGAAATGGAAGAAAACACCGCTGTATTTTAGAGTTATGCATAGGTGCTGCTATATACCTGTAATAATTACCTTCTCCTGTCTTAATTTATGTGGGTAGTAGTCTTCATAATCCTGAAGACTAGAGTGCTCTGCATGTTTTCTTTGTGACATCATTAGGCTCCAGCTTCTGTCTTCATTCACTTCTGGGATTGGTCTCTTTTGACATTCTGACTGTTTTAAAATGTTGTGGATTTTGTAACTTCTTTCTTTGCAGTATTACTCATGACCCATGGCTTGGTCTTACGGTTTTAAAATTATAGATTATTTTCATGTATAATGCAGTATTTTCTTTGATTTGAAAGCTAATAGGATGACACTGAAGGTTTTGGTCAGTGGAATATGATAGGAGTAAACTTGTGTATTAGGAACATTATTTTAGCAGCCATGTGAAGGATAGATTAGAGAAGGGAAGCAGGAACTAGGGTTGCTGAACTTAGATAAGAGAAGGGTTATAAGAGGTCAGCATACTAAGTCTTCCAAGTGTTTGAAGGGTATTTGTGTGGAAGAGGTATTAGAACTGTTCAGTATGGACCCAGAGGGCAAAACTTGGACCAGTGGTTTAGAAGCTGCAAAGAAGTAAATTTGATTTTGGTGTAAGGGAAAATGTCTTAACATTTAGAGTTATTCAAAGGTGAAATGGACAAAGATATCCCTTTATTGGCAGTCTTTGAACAAAAGCTAAATAACCATTTGTTGAGAATGTTTGAGATGGGCTGTGGTTTCAGATATGGTTTGAATTTGGTATCTCTTTTTCATCTCTGAAATTCTGTGATTATACATGGAGTTTCTGAGTGGTATCATAATTTGTAGATTAGAAATACTAAAATAGGCCAGTGTAATGAAGTTTTATTTTTTTTAACGATTATGTGAAATATCTGAACATTATGTAGACAACTAGTGGGAAGATCTGGAGAAAAGTTCCAAGATGAAACTAGGTGTGTAGGTCTCCTTAGATAATTGGATTTAATTGCATCCTTGAATTCTATGGCCTGTTTTTTCTGCCAAGTAACCCTCCCAGTTGGACCAGATGTTATTTGTCCTTCATTTTCATGACCTAAATGGGGTCGCAAAGAATCAGACACAGCTGAAGACCTGAAATTGGTAAATAAGTTGTCACCATAAGAATTCAAACACAGAGGCCAAGACCATATACAAAAGAAGTTAATAAAGGGCTTCTATTCTGAGTGGAAGACTGGACTAAGAGATTCTTCCTAGGGAGACTTAAGCTATTATTATTCTATATATTGAATCATTACCTTTAATAGCTACTTTAAACTATGTTATTGTTCATCCTTTGTTTTAGAAGAGGACTAGTGGGGTCATGTCTTGACTCGAGGGTGAATTCACCCTCTATTTAAGGGAGGCAGAGTTGCACAGTCATCAGCCTCACTCTCCCAGAGTCATCAAACTCCAAGAAACTGGCAAGAAAAAAGTCAGGACAGCTGGCAGTGGTGGGGGTATAATGGATGACCTTAGTGTCTTTGATGTCTGACCAAGCTCTAAGTGCTCAACAGTACCTGCTTCCGCTGCCTACTTTCTCACCCACCTATTCATTGGGGAAGTCTTCCTATGATTGGGGTAGACATCCCCCTAACTCCCCTATGGGTTTGGGGGCCTGTCAGTTACCCTCAACCTGGTTTAGCCTGTCTGCAGAGAATGGTTTTTACCAGGATATGGCTGCTGCACATGGCTACAGCTTCTTGTAGCCACAGGTGAAGAATGGACACAGAGTGAAGGTAGACTCCAAAGTTGATGAGCAGCCCTGAAAAGAGCTCAGCAGGCCCTCACACCAGAAGTGCTAGTTCTCCCTGAACACCCTGTAAACTCCAGACCACATAGCCCACAGTCCAGGGAAGCACCTGGAGTCAGTAGCAAGGGGAAATGGGATGAGTGGATTTCATTTTAGTCACATTTCATGGCTCCCAATTAGACAGTTAACCACAATAGTTTAGCAAGGAGAGCTACTAATAAAAGAGAAAGTGCTGTGGAAATTTTCTGTAAGGGTATTAAGAGATTAATTCTCAAGGGATGTGAAGGGAGACAAGATAGTAATTCAGTTCAGCAAGCATTTTGTAAGCACCTACAACAATGAGAAAAGCAGTTGTATCCAGAGAAGGTGACAAAATTGTGTGGATCTTTAGAGGTGAATTCTCCAGGTTTTCTGAAGTAAGAAGAGAAACCAAAGGCATGAAAAAAGGAAGAAAAAACTCAAACCTTATTAACATCAGTACCATCTACCACCAACCAACATACCTAGTTTCCCATCTATGTAACATTTTTATGAAAATCATCTATATCAATACTTCTGAAAGTGTGGTCCTTGAACTCCTGGGGGTTCCTGAGACTCTTTCAAGGAGTCCTCAAGGTCAAAACTTTTCATAATAATATTAAAACTTTTTTGCCTCTTAAAATATTCCTCCCTTTTCCAAGTACATATCTTTATGAGAGTAGATTTCCTTCATATATATTAACCAGAACATCATATTGGAACAGATTATATTCAGAAGCAAATATGAGAATCCAGTTATCTTTTATTGATAAACTAGATAATAAAGGGATTTTCAAAGATATGTAAAGCAATACCAGTCTTTATTTTTTTTTTGTTTTGGAAAAATAGCATTATTTCTTATAATTTTATTTTTGGAAAATAATTTTTCATTAAAATAGTATTTATGTTAATATATAGTAGGTTCATTTTTAAGTAGACTTTTTAAAACTTAGATTTTTTGTTTATAATACAATAAATACCAGTAGATATAAACAAAAGCCCTTTGTGCTCCTCAGTAAGTTTTTAATGTAAAGGGATTCTGTGATCAAAAAGTTTGAGAATTGCTATTCTGCATATACATAAAGAACATTATTGATGGTATTCAAAGGAAACAGGTGATATGCCATAGTAGACAAAATCTTTAACATTACGCAATTGTTTGAAAGATCTCCAGAATAGAAGAAAGATTTCACTCCATTTCTTGTTTGTCAGCTATGTAAAAGTACTCTCTAAAAAGGATGGTAGGATCCAAAAAGATCTTGACAGATTAGAACATTGGGCTGACCCTAATAGATGAATAGGAACAAATTATGAGTTTAAAAAATCATCTTCACAAGTACAAAATAGAAGTGTCATAGTCTGAAAAAGATCTGGGAGTTCAAATAGACTCTAAGTTTAATTTGAATCTACAGTGAGAACAATCAAAAATGATAATGCAGCCTTGGACTGAATTAAAAGTCATAGATTCTAGAAATAAGGAGGTAATTCTACTTGGAGAATTACATATAGTTTTTGACATACAGTTTATAAAGGACATGGATTAGCTGGTTCTAGAAATGGGTAGCCAGGAAGAGTTTTGAGTTTATATCACGCTAAGATCAACTGAAGGAACTGAGAATATTTAGCCTGGAGAAGATTCAAATGTGGTTATGAACTATGTTCAAGTATTTCAAGGGCTACCACATGGAATAAGGATTAGACTTGTTCTTTTTGGCCCTAGAAAGCAGAACCAGGAGCAATAGGTACACATTTCGAAGAGGCAAATTTGGGTTTAATGTCAGGAAAAATGTCCTACTAGTTAGAGCTATCCATAGGTAGAGTAGATTGTCTTGGAAGATGGTGGGTTCCTCCTCATTGTGGGTCTTCAAGCAGACTCGGATGTCTACTTATTGTAATGTGGATTCCTTTTATGTAATAGCTTGGAAGGGATGGGCCCCGAGGTCCCTTCCAACACAAAAATTATGTGATTGTATCGTCCTCTACATGTTCTTCCTCTACAACAGATGTTGGCATATGAGCAGTAATTATTTTCATGATGGTCTTTTTGTAAATGTTTATTATGAGTGTTGGAATTTAGGATGAGAAAATACTCCACACCCTGTTTCTTACTGACTTTGGAGGCATAAAAACCAACTCCATCAATTCCTTTATTTGCCTTTTCAATTTGGCTCCCTGTACTCCCTTTTCATTTAGCTTTAGCTTCCTTTGGGAAGTTAGAGTGTCAGGTTTGATGCTGTTTAAGTCCTTCAGTTCTCTGTTAGCTTACTGGAGAATGGTCTTATATTTGGAATACCAGCAGCTAAGTGTTTATAGACTCCTCTTACCTCTGCTCTCTTTTTGGCCACTGCTCCATTGCTACTTTTGAATCAGAATGGTACCTCACTGGTCTGAAGACTCTTTTTTCATTCTTTTGTGAGTTGCCAAGAATTCATCACCAAATGACTGATGAAGCAGGCTAGTGATAATCGTGTTCTGAGCTAAGCTCGTGTTCAGATAGCAGATAGTCTATGATTGGGCCAGTATTCAGATACTTTCCAGCCAAGTAGAACTTTCCACACAGCTTGCTTTCTGCTAGCATAGTTTTGACAGTCCAGAGTTCCCTCATTACCAACATGAGGCATTAGCATGTGCATTTCTGAAGTTTCCTATCCATAAAGTATTTTCTTAATCACAAATATCAATTTATATCCTTTCATTTAGAATGAGAACTGGGAATATGCCATTAAGCCTTTTCTTAGTTTTCAGTTGAATAAATCAGTATGGTAATTTTCTATTTTAATTGTATTTACTTTAAAATTTGTTGATACAAGATACTAGTGCAGGAGTGGGGAACCTGTGGCCTCAAGACCACATGTGGCCCATTGGGTCCTCAAGTGCAACCTTTATAGTCTGTGTTTAGATTCATTTAAAAGGTTGCACTTGAGGACCTAGGCCACATGTGGCCTCAAGGCTGTAGGTTCCCTACCCCTGCACTAGTGCCTTCCCTCTGTTAATTATTTCCAATTTGTCTTGAATATAGCTTATTTGTACATAGTGTTACTTTAGCTGTTTATATATTATCTCTGCCACTACATTGCTCTCTCTCCAGAGCTTAACATAATACCTGGTCCATAAGTGTTTATTAGCTAACTAATATCCTGATAAATACTCATACAATATATATTCCCTGAAAATACCATTAAGCTATTAATGTTAAGAGAAAGGAGGGATGTGTCTTTTATTTTAAATTTTTTTATTGATAAGATTTCATTTTTACATCACTTTCATCTCCAAATATCCCTTCCATCATTTTGCAGAGAGCTTTTTTTTTTTCTTTGTAACAAAGAATAAAAAAGGAGGGAGAAGGCAATTCAACCCAAGAGATATCACCTTTAACTTTGATTGTATGGTATTGGCTTTATTTCTAAATAAATTTTGATTGATAGCTTTTGTTTCTATACCACCTACGTTTTCCAGTATATCCTTACCAGAGAGCTGTCTCCCATGACAAAGAATAAAAAGAAAAAAAAAACTAATTCAGTAAAACCAACCAAATATATACAAAATCTGATGTTACATGCAATATTCCATGCCTGTAACCCACTACCTCGGCAAAGAAAATGAGGAGGCATCTCCTCATTTGTCATATTTGAGAAGAATTTTGTTGCCTTTCCATTTTGACCTCATTTATACCGACTTAATTTGACTTTATTTATGCTTATTTATACTTATATATGTTTTGGTATATTGCACTATATTATTTGGGTTCTATTTTCTTCCCTCTGTATCATATACATGTTTTTCCATGTTTCTTCAAATTCTTTATTGATTCCTTAACCTGTGGTAATATTCCATTACATTTATATACTGTAATTTGTTCAGTAATTCACAAATTATTGGATGGTATTTTGTTTCCAGTTTTTTGTTATTACAAATAATGCTCTTTACATTTTTGTACATATTTTTTTCTAATCTACTTGATGTCTTAGAGGAATTTCTAGGTGAAAAGGCATGAATAATTTAGGAACTTCTTGTCATATTTAATTTTAAAAATGTTTTGTTCATTCTTTTTGCACAATTCATTTTCCAATACTGTCCTCCCCTACCACTATGTTCTCCCTGATAAGAAAAAAAAAACTGCCAAGCAAAACTACGACACCAAAAGCTAAATTTTTTTTTCTTTTTTTAAATTTATTTAATATATTTAGTTTTCAGCATTGATTTTCACAGGAGTTTGAAGTACAAATTTTCTCCCCATTTCTACCCTCCATCCCCATTCCAAGGTGGCGTATATTCTGGTTGCCCTGTTCCCCAGTCAGCCCTCCCTTCTGTCACCATATTCCCCTCCCATCCCCTTTTCCCTTCCTTTGTTGTAGGGCAAGATAAATTTCTATGCCCCATTGCCTGTGCATCTTATTTTCTAGTTGCATGCAAAAACTTTTTTGTTTTTGTTTTTGAACATCTGTTTTTTAAAACTTTGAGTTCCAAATTCTCTCCCCTCTTCCATTCCCACCCACCCTCCCTAAGAAGTCAAGCAATTCAGCATGGGCTACATGCGTATCATTATGTATAACCCTTCCACAATACTCATGTTGTGAAAGACTGTGTTTTGCTTCTTCCTAACCTATCCCCCTTTATTGAATTTTCTCCCTTGACCCT
>CM053624.1:284811356-284840118 GCA_028646595.1 Phalanger gymnotis
TTAGCAAGTCATTGACTTGTTTTTCATGGTTTTCTCTCATCCTTTTCATTTCTCTTCCCGATTTTTCCTCTACTTCTCTAACTTGCTTTTCCAAATCCTTTTTGAGCTCTTCCATGGCCTGAGACCAGTTTATTTTTTTTGGAGGTTTTTGTTGTAGGCTCTGTGACTTTGTTGACTTCTTCTGACTGTATGTGTTGGTCTTCTTTGTCACCAAAGAAGGATTCCAGAGTCAGAGACTGAATCTGGGTGCATTTTCGCTGCCTGGCCATGTTCCCAGCCAGCTTACTTGACCCTTGAGTTTTTCAGCGGGGTATGAGTGCTTGTGGACTAAAGAGTTCTATGTTCCAAGCTTGGGCGGATGCGCTGCCACACCAGCACTCCTCCTTCCCCAAGAACCCCCAACCAGGACTGAGCTTAGATCTTCAGCAGGCTCTTCACTCCTGCTCTGATCCTCCACTTAATTCCTCCCACCAGGTGGGCCTGGGGTCAGAAGCAACTGCTTCTATAGTTCTTTAGCTGCCCCGCCTCCTCTGCCCCCAGGTGGTGGCCAAACCGCAAACTCCCTGTCCCCAGCAGCTTTTCCCACTAACCTTCCCTGTTTTTAGTGTTTGTGGGTTGAGAAGTCTGGCAACTGCCACAGCTCACTGATTCAGGGCTCTAGGGCATGCTCCGCCCGGCTCCTGGTCTGGCTGGTCCGCGCTGCCCACGCTGGGCTCTGCTCCGCTCCCAGGCGGGATAGACCTCACCCAGAGACCATCCGGGCTGTCCTGGGCTGGATCTCTGCTTCCCTCTGCTATATGGTGGGTTCTGCAGTTCTAGAACTGGTTCAGAGCCATTTTTTATAGGTTTTTGGAGGGACTTGGTGGGGGGCTCACGCTAGTCCCTGCTTTCCAGCTGCCATCTTGACTCCCAAAAGCCAAATTTTTTTAAAAAGATTTATACTAGTTATTTTCGTTAGTGAAAATCTTCATATTAAATGAATTGGATACACTGTACTACTTTTATATGGAATATAGACTTTTTACATGTAATACTTATCTAAGAATTTGAATCTGTTATGTGTATAAAATAGGAAACACAAAAATGTACTTAAAGTTATCTTCTTTTTAAGAATGATCCATTTTAGAGCTGTAGCAGAAAACCTTAATTAGCAAAGAAAGTTTGTGGATTACTTTTTAAGTGTACACACTATAGCCTAAAGTTAGCGTTGTCGGTATTGCTTTCTTGTGTATCCATTGTTCAGGGAGAACTAGCACTTCTGCTGTGAGGGCCTGCTGAGCTCTTTTCAGGGCTGCTCATCAACTTTGGAGTCTACCTTCACTCTGTGTCCATTCTTCACCTGTGGCTCCAAGAAGCTGTAGCCATGTGCAGCAGCCATACTCTGGTAAAAACCATTCTCTGTAGACAGGCTAAATCATGTTGAGGGTAACTGACAGACCCCAAATCCATAGGGGAGTTAGGGGGATGTCTATCCCAACCATAGGAAGACTTCTCCAGTGAATGGGTGAATGAGAACAATTTATTCCAACATCCACGAAGGCAGCTGAAGCAGCCACTGTGGAGCACTCTGAAGTTTGGTCAGATATCAAAGACACTAAGGTCATCCACTGCATCCCAGACCATTGCCAGTTGTCCTGACTTTTTTCTTGCCAGTTTCTTGGAGTTTGATGACTGGGAGAGTGAGGCTGATAACTTTGTGCAACTCTGCCTCCCTTAAATCCACTTTACCTTCGAGTCAAGACATGACCCCAAGATGTCACTGGTCCTCTTGTAAAACAAAGGATGAACAATAACATAGTTTAAAGTAGCTACTAAAGGTAATGATTCAATAAATAGAATAATAATATCTTAGTCTCCCTAGGAAGGATCTTCTAAGTCAGTCTTCCACCCAGTATATGAGTCCTTTATTAACTTCTTTTGTATATGGTCTTGGCCTCTGTGTTTGAATTCTTATGGTGACAGCTTATTTACTGATTTCAGTTGTTCAGTCATTTTCAGTTATGTCTGACTCTTCATGAATCTTGGAGTTTTCTTGGCAAAGATAGTGGAATGGTTTGCCATTTTCATCTACAGCTCATTTTGCAGATAAGGAAACTGAGGCAAACAGGGAGAAGTGACTTGTCCAGCATCACATATCGGCTGAGGTGAGATGTCAACTCAGGAAGATGAGTCTACCTACTCCAATTCTATTTACTGTGTCACCTAGCTGCCCCTATTTATGAATAAGCATTGTATGTAATTAGTATGAAATTGAGGCATCTAATATTGGATATCTCATAGACATCATAGGCATTTGGACATCCACATGTCCAAAGCAGAACTCTTCATCTTCACCCCAAAACCCAACCCTTCTAAATTTGCCAGTTTCTGTTGAGAGCACCCCCATCCTTACAGTTGCCTAGGTTGCAACTTTGCAACTTCATCCTGACTTCTCACTTACCCACATATACAATCAGTACCTTATCTTGTCATCTCCTCAACATTTTTTGATTACTGTTTCCTTCTCTCTACTCATTGCCCATTATCCTAGTTCAGACCCTTATCACTTCTTCCCTGGCTGTGGCAGTGGTCTCCTAATTGGTATCCCTATTCATGTCTTTCTACATTCCAATTCATTCTCATACAGATGCCAAAATTGTTTTCCCAAAGCACAAGTCTAACCATGTCACTCTCATGCTAAATAAACTTCAATGGTTCCCTGTTATCGTTAGAATCAGATATAAACTCCTCAGTTTGGCATTTGCAACCTGCCTCTGTAGGGTTAATGGAATATAAGATCTTCCTCATCCATTAATTGGCCTATGTGACACCTGTGTTCCCTTTTTCCCTTGGAATAGAGGCTGTGTTCCTAGGACTAAAGGTACACAGGTATTTAAACCACAGATGTCTTTCTGCTTTGAGCTCTGGCCCACTTCACAGCTGTGATATATCCTGAGTCACAAAGGGCATTGGGGGAGGAACTTGCCTAAGAGGAAGCTTGCTAAAGGGAAGCTTGCTAACATGAAGACTTTCACACCTTTTGGTATTAAGTTAATTAGGCACTGAGTCATGAGGGTGGTGAAGCCTTCTGGCTGTGGGCCTATTAGCCGAAAGTGTATATATATTCTGAGGTGAGATTTTGCTTTGGGGCTCTCTCCTGGGGAGAATGTTTGCCTGAGGTCAACCCCCTCCCCCACACACATACACCTTGTAAATCCAGATATTGGTGCTCCTGTCTGGTGATATATTACCCTGTTAAGACAGTTGGAGCTCTGTCTATTGGATCTCTGTACTACTTTCTGTCCTTATATTTTCTCCATGTTCAGGGTGGTGACCTTTCCCCTGTACTAGTGAATGACCTTTACCTTCTTTACTTACATTGTTTTATTAAAGTAGAATTGTTAACCCCTTTTGAGCTGTCTTTCCTTTATAAAAGCAGATCAAAGAACCTGTGCTAGCAGACCCCTTGGGTGTGCTAGGATGCTTGCTAGTACAAGCCCCAACTCACCTTTTTAGCCTTATTGCTTATATTCTTCTTCGGCATGTTAAATTGTCTCCCTTATTGTTCCTCTTAAATGGCACCTCATCTCCTTTCTTCATGTTTTCCCCATGTACAGAATTCACTCCCTCCTCATCGCCACGTATTGGAATTCTTAACTTTCTTCAAAGCTTAGCTCAAATGTCACTTTCTAAAGGAAGCCTTTCCTGATCCCCTCAGCTACTGGTGCCTACTTCCTAAAATTAGTTTGCATCTATTTTGGGTGAATATGTGTTTGTACATGTGTGTATACACATACATATTGATATGTATGTATATATGTTTATATACCCCCAGGCCTAACCCTGTCCTGCATACTTGCAAGAGCTTTGTTTAATTGAATTCTATGGACATAGAGCAGCCTTGTTCATTCATGTTCAGATATACATTTTGTTGACTATTGCTGATGTCTGCAAATACTATCAAAACAATGTTTTATGTTTTCCATTTGACTTTTTATCTTTATTTTAAATGAGCATAATCACACATTTTCAGTTTATTTCTTATTTTGAAGATAATTGTTTCCTTTTCTCCTTTCATTTTCCTGCCTGCTTTTTTCCTGTAGTACTAATTTAAGTCCACCCTCCCATTGTCCAGTGGACTTAAAACACTTCCTCAAGGTTTCTAGTACATGTTTCTCCCTTGTATCCAATGTCTTAGATAATCAAGAGCCATTATATTTAAAATGTTGTTGGGCCATAGGGAAAAAAAGCTCTTACTTTATCATGAAAATTGTATTGTATTAACTTGATATATCCAGAATAAGCAGATTGGACCAGAGCTGGAAGAGATCTTTGAGATCATCTAACTTTTGTCTTATGGCTCTGTATAACTAGTAAGTGAAGCAGTACATTTCATTTTTAGCTAGTGTGCTAGATGTAAAACAGGCCGGCTATTTGGATTCAGAAAGATAACCTAGCCTAATACTCTTTTCTTTACTCCTTTTAAAAGTTAAATTCTGGGTTCATTGTTGGCTTTTGATACCCTTTTAAGTGGTGAGCACTTGGCCTGAGTGAATGAAATTCAGGGAAGCTTTTGTATGTTTATGTCATCACTGTCGATACTTTACAGTATTAATTGACTTTTTCTTTCCATATAAGATTAAAGAAGAGTTCTAAAAATTTAAATAGTTGCCAAACAGTGTATTAGCAACTGATAAGTATGTTCTAAATGACTTTGATAAGTGGTTTCAAGCTATTTTTATGAGTATGTAATCATTAATACCACATAAACATTGATAAATTAGAAAGGAGCCTTTTCTCTAAAGTAATCCCCCTGTTTTCGTTTTGTTTTTCTAGTCCTGCTTTCAATGTATGAGATGCTTTAAAAATGAATGATATTCATAACATTCTCCCCATCCCACTCCCCCCGCACTCCCCCCCCAAAAAAATGCTGCTTTTGCTACAAGTTAAGTGTGTTTCCTGTCATTCCTTTAATAAAAAACAGGAAGCTAATACTGGAAAAGAATTTGGAACTCTGAATTGTTTTGCTTTTTGCTTTTAGTCATGCCCATTTAGCATTAAAATGATAGGAATTTTGAATTGGCATAAAGTATCTTAATAAATTCATACTTCTGTCATTTCACTAAATGATGTAACAAATATTTGGTTAGAAATTTAAATTAGGAAGGTCTTGATATTTACTATGTTTCATATTTGTGCACGTGTTGAATGGTTTGTTCAAGGCTATATCATGCTATATGTCACGACCAATTAAATAGAACAGATTGTTATTTTGGGCTTAGGCCTACAGACTTAATATTCAAACACATCTTTCAAATATTTTGATAACTTGGAAAAATAAGCTACTTTTGCTTAATTTGTTATTTATTTTTCATTTACAACACTCAGTTCCACAAGTATTTGGGTTCCAAATTTTCTCTCCTTCCCACTCCTCCCTCCAGCCCCCCCCCCCCAGACAGCATGTAATCCAATGTAGGTTCTACATATACCTTCACATTGAACTTATTTACATAATAGTCCAGTTGTAATGAATAATCATAATCAATGGAATGAATCATGAGAAAGGAGAAGCAAAACCAAATAAAAAAGAGAGGAAGAGCAAAATTTTGCCTCAATCTGCATGCAGACTCCATAATTCTTTCTCTGGGTATGCATAGCTTTTTCTGTTATGAGACTTTTGGAGCTATCTTTGAACCTTGCATTGATGAGAGAAGTCAAGTCTATCATAGTTAGGCCTTACAAATATTGTATGTCTGTAATCTTGTATAACAGGGCTGTCCAACCTTAGGTTTTTATTGAAACAATAGACAATATATTTTGATTTGCCATTTTAGTGAGACCTCTGTCTCCGCTTCTTTTACTAAAGTATTTATGTAAATTTCTGTGCTTGTAGGCGGCCTCATCACACTGCTGGCAGCATTCAGCCTGCAGGCCACATTTTGGACACACCTGGTGTATAGTGATCTCCTGGTTCTGCTCCTTTCACTCAGCATCAGTTTGTATAAGTCCTTCCAGGTTATAATGAAGTCCCTCCGCTCCTCATTTCTTATAGCACAATAGTATTCCATTATATTCATATACCACAATTTGTTTAGCCATTCCCCAGTTGATGAGCATCCCCTTGAATTCCAATTCTTTGCCACCACAAAAAGAGCTACTATAAATATTTTTATACACACAGATTCCTTTCCCACTGTGAACTTGATTTTTGAAAGATTTTGATAACTAAATATAATAGGTTTCCTTTTTAATCCTACATATTTAAGAGCATTATTCTGAGGAAGGATCCATAGACTTCTCAAGACTGTCAAAGGGATTATGATTCAAAAGAGTTAAGAACTTTTAGAGTAGAAGGTTGACCTTAGAACTGGAAAAACCTGAGTTCCCTCTCAGTGGATCTGGCCAATTCTCTATATTAGGAGTTGTTAATCTTTTTTGTGTAAAAACTCTTTGCCAGTCTGGTGAAAATTGTGGACTCCTCAGAATATAATGTAAATAATTAAATGAAATGCTGAATTTCAGTTAGAGGTTAATAGAAATAAAGATTCATTTTTTTCTTCTTCAAGTTTATCTTATCCAATTTATGGAACGTCTGAAATGGGCACCAGGTTAAGAACTCTTGCTCTAGACTATAGACTGCAGATGAGCTATAAAGCTGCACCTGTAGAGGGAGTTTCCATGAAAATTCCCTAACAGGTTAAAATAAATAGATGAAGATAAGGAATAAGTGTTCAGAAAAACAGTGTTCAGAGTATAAGATCCAGTTGTTTTAACATTTTATAGCTAATTAAATGCATTCATAGTAATCCCTTGTTTTAGAATGTTTAAAAAGGAGCAATATTATTTTTTAAAGTACAGATTGTACAGTATGTTTACAAAATCCTTTTTATTGATGGCTTCAAAGAAGCAAAGGTGTGTTTTCTTGGGCAAAAATTTAGTATCATTTAGCACCATGGACAAAAATTTCACCACCAAAGTTCAATAAATTGATAATTTTTAAAAAATAAATTTTATTGCTGCCTTTTGTTTTTATATAAACTGTATTTCTCAATTTATATTATTTTCCTCATTCTGCTTACTTCATGTTGCATTAGTACATATAATTCTTCCCAAACTTGATCACATTCATCATTTCTTAATAGCATAGTAATATTATATTCATATACAACAACTTGTTTAGCCATTTCCCCAATTGATGAGCATCTACTTTATTTCTAGTTATTTATTACTACAAAAAAAATGCTATTATAAATATTTTGGTTAGCATGAGATATCTTTCTTTTTGTCACTGACTTCCTTAGAGTATGTTCCTAGTAGTGGGTCAGTTGTAGACATTTTAGTCACTTTATTCACATAATTCCAAATTGCTTTCCCACATTATTGGACCAGTTTGCAGCTCTACCAACAGTGCATTAATATGCCTATCCTTGCACAACCTCTGTAACACTATTTGTGTGTATATACATATATGTATATGTATACGTATATGTTTGAAAACTGTTCATCAGGATGGTATTTTTCAAAAGGCTTATTTTTTAACAGTGAAAGTAATGATTAGCAAATGCGAAGATAAAATTCAGAAAAATAAGAGAGAACTTTATTAAGGTGACCGGAAAAAAGTATTTTTACTCTATAATTAATAAAATGTATCTCTTTCAGACAGCAAATGGCTACATCTTATTTTTTCATATTGTATCAGCAAGAGGAGAAAAGTACCTTTATGAGCCTGTATATCCCAAGTAAGTTTTTATTTTTTATCTTTTATTCTTGATTTGTATGTTATAACCTTGAAAAAGCATTACAGCTTTGTGAATTAAAAGTAGATTCAAACAAGGGTAGGCTGTTTTGAATATATATCAGATCCCTTTGCCAAGGGACCATCCAATTTATTTTGTTAGTCCTGTCATTTGTGTGTATATGTGGAATGAAATATAGGTTAAAATAAGTTAGCTATTAGCTGAGTGTTGGAAATAGTTTAAATATTACAGAGATTGTTATTATTATGATATACCTTGTGCTTTTATTTTTTTTCCAGTAAAGTTTAGACAGAAACCTGTTGGAATATAAATGACTATTAAATTAAGAGAGAATAAAATACTCTGTAATGTTTACTGGAAATCATTGTGCTAAATAGACATTTTTTATTTAATTTTACACATACACTATAACTCTTGATATTTTAATAAGTTTTATAATTTTTGTCTTTTTTGGAAACTGTAGTGGCCAGTTGCTTAAATTTGATCTCCTTGTGAATCTTAATTGAAATTAATTGGCCCCTTAGTTATGTTTATCAGAAAACTTGTATTTAATTTTTTTATGATTACTACTTTCTGGTTTCTGGGTGAGAGATTGGCAAACATTTGCAGTTCTTCATGGGAGGTGGGTGAAATGAGGGTAGCTTGACTTAGTGGATAGAGGGGTGGCCTAATTAGAGAGCTAGAAAGACCTGGATTCAATTGCTAGGCCTACACGTACTGGCTATGTAACCTTGGTCACGTGACCTTTAATTGCCCCCCCCCCCCATTCTTTAAATGTGTAAATTGTATTACAATTGCATAGCTACTTTGATAGTGGGAGTTTCCTCCTAGTAAGCTCTTTATATTTATGGAATCACCCTGCTGCCCTCTCCTTTCCACACCCCACCCCATCAGTATAATAAAACTCAGATATGTATAAGCTACATTATTTCAAACCTAGTTAAATAGTGAAAATTGTGATGTCTAAAACTGTTAGACTGTGTTTTCTAGCTTTTCTTACCATAGATTGTTTCTTATTTTGTAATCATTGGGGAGCATTTTCTAATCCTTTATTTCAGTCACTAAACACTTTTTATTTTTAGAAACTAATGAGAGAAATTGACTAAGTATGGAAGGGGGATTATATTAAGAAAATTCAGAAAATTTCACTTGTAAGCTATACTTGGTTGGATATGATGGTTATTGGTTTAGAACAGTTTGTTAATGTTAGCCAGTTATGTCAGTAGAGCCAAACCTGTTTTTCTGAAGCCCAGGAGCTAAGAATGTTCTTTACATTTTTAAATACAATTAAATATGTTATGGTAAAAAATAAAGTAGAAAAGCTGAATTGTAAAGGAACTTTTTATATAAAAATGTTGCCTATTTACGCTATAAGTTTTAATTTTACTGCTTTTATGATACAACCCTTTTCTGAAACTCTAGGCCAACCTGGTGCCCCTTTTTATGGCTGCCTGTAGAATATGTTGTTCATTTGTTTCAGTCATGTCCAACTCTTCATGACCCCATTTGGGGTTTTCCTGGCAAAGATACTGGAGGGGTTTGCTATTTTCTTCTCCAGCTCATTTTACAGATGAGGAGACTGAGGCACACAGGTCAAGTGATTTGCCTAGGGTCACACAGCTAGTAAGTATCTGAGGCCAGATTTGAACTCAGGAAGATGAGTCTTCTGATTCTAGGCCTGGCACTTTATCCACGATGCCACTTAGCTGCCCCCTTGTAGAATGTGTAGTGTTTTGTTAATTATAAATGGAAATACTAAGGTTATGAGAAGTAATGGGCTGTGAGTCCGTGTTGACATTGGCCTGTCTAGTGTTGGTGATGAAGTATGGAAATTACAGGAGGATACATTAGGACACAATTTAGAGGAGAATTTACTATTTCAATTTGACAGACATTCATTGAACAGGTATGCCATACGAAGGCACTGTGATAGACACTGGGAATATAAAGACAGAAACACAAAACATTTCCTATTCTCACAGACCTTACATTCTACCTGGGACAAATCATGCGTACTGACAAATAACACAAGATAACTTGAGGAAGGAGAGCACTAACAATTGGGGGAAACAAGAAAGGACCAACAATCCCATAGGAAGGGGTAGCTGAGTGGACCCTTGAGAGAAATTAAAGATTCTGAGCGACAGAGATGGTGGGGGAAAAGCCTGCGCAAAGACACAGAGATAGGGGCTAGAATATGAACTTCCGGGATCAGCTGATAGGTCAGTTACTTAAGGGTCTAGTAGCAAGATTTTTATCCCATAATGGAATGGACTGTATTTAAAAGAGGTGAGACTGCTACTTTTGAAGTTATTAACAGTAGACCGTTACTAAGTGGCAGCTAGATGATCACTTATCAAAGATGTTATAGAGAGGTTTTGTGTTTTATTTAGGGGCTGGAAATAGGATTATTGATGTCCTTCGCAGTTATAGTCAATAAAAGGTGCCTATTTGTTCACAGGATCCTAGATTTAGAGCTGAAAGAGAACTTAGAGGGTATCGAATCCAACCTTCTCACTTTACTTCTTTTACAAATGAGGAAACTGGCTGAGAGAAGTTAATGACTTGGCCAAGATCACATAGCTATTAAGTATCTGAGGAAAGATCAGAACTTGAGTCTTCCTGAACCGAGGTCCAGTGCTCTTACCATTTTGTTATCTATTATATGAATGAACATTATGCTCTTAGTCAACATATGTTAATAAATCATAGAGCTTTAGAGCTGAGATTGTCAAGTCTGACACCCCCATTTTATAGATGAGAAAAATGAAGTTGACAGAGGTTGTGACTTCCTTGTAATCTGATACACGTTGTTTAAAGCCCCTCAGCTCTGTCAAAGACTGTCTTTTCTAAATCAGGCTGAGTAAAATAGGTATCTGCTGTGCTGGCAAGAAAAAGAAGGAAAGTAATTTCAGCTGGGCTTTATGTTAGGGCTGAGACGAATAAGAAAACAAATTAATTGTTTTGGGCCATGGACCTCTCAGCTTCGATTGTGACTCCTGTGTATTGCTTTGAATCTTGTTGAGGAAAAAAAGAGACAAGGCAGAAAAAGAAAAAAGTAAGGGAAATTGGAACTAGCTTCTAACTTTGAAAAATGGAGGGGACAGCATCAGTTGGGAAATGGCTTCACAAATTGTTATAGATGAATGTGATAGACTATTATTACTGTGCTATAAGAAATGATAGATATGAATGTAGGGAAATACGGAAATAGATTGCATGAACTGATGCACAGTGAAGTAGGCAGAGCCAAGAAAACAGCGTATACAATGACTACAACAGTGTAAATGGAAAGAATACAATAAAAAAAAGAACCATAGAAACTAAATTCCACAAAAGTGTAATGACTCAGCTTGGCCCCAAAGAAGAGGTATAAAAAGATACCTCTCCTCCTTACTCCTTTGCAGGGAATGGGAAGACAGTGATACATGGATGTGGAACATTACATATATTGTCAGATTATTGGGGGTTTTTTTTGAAAACCTATCAGTTTTACTTTTTAAAAAAAAATTATTCGTTTATATGGAATAGCTTTCTGGGAAAGAGAGACTAACAGATGGAGACAATTTAGTTGATATAAAAAACAAAAAAGAGTTGATACAAATTTACATTTTTTAAAATAGAGAGGCAGAATTAAAATGTCTCACAAGGATGACAGTTCCTCTTCTGACTCATGTATGGAACAGTTTTCTCTTGAGCCTCTTTTCTAAATCTTACGAGTACATCAGCTTCCTTTATTCTCTTACTTTATCAGATGCCCTATATTGGGTGGCAGCACACTTCACCTTAGAAGTACCTATCTTTTCCCTGTTATACACATCTGAGATAACAGGTCAGATGTCCATATTCATTAATAGTTTCCAACAATATGTTGTTTCAGATCTGCTTTTAGTTCAGCCTTGGGTCACTTACATTCTTTCCTTACTTTCCCTTCTTCTCTCTCTCCTTAACTCTGTGAGTTTTATATTTCTTATATGACCTTTTAAAAACCTTTTTAGACCACTGTTTATTAAGCATATCTGATGAAGAGGAAGAAAAACAATAGGATTTAAAGCTAGAAGGGTTTGGCATCATCACTAAACTGTCTTTTTCTATCAGTTTTTAACAATTATACTCCATGAACATTTAGGGTGGGTTTTTTTTTTAAAGGAGCTGTGCTACATGTAATCCAGAAATACTTTCTATTTAGCTTTAGAATGTATTTTCATATTTATACTTGAATGTATTTCTCTTACCTTAGAATTTTCATTAAATATTTAGTTGCTTGAGAGCACATTTCAAAAAAAGTTTTGTATAATAATTTCCTCTCTTATATAGTGTGTCAAGGTTTTTAAAATTTATTTATTTTTAGTTTTCAATATTCAGTTCCAGAAGACTTTGAATTTTAAATTTTCTTTCCCTCCCCAAGAGAGCATACAGTCTGATGTAGGCTCTGTGGGTAAGGTTTTCAAAGCTCTTTAGTTACATCAGTCTTGTGAAGTAGAGCAGGTAATATAAATATTATCCCTGATTTATGGATGAGGAAGTGGAGAAACAAAGAGGTAAACAGACTTACCTAGAGTTGCACAAGTTATAAGTGTCAGTGTCTGGACATGAATTCTGATCTTTTGACTGCAAGATTAATGTTCTTTATACTATACTGTGCTGGCCATACTAATCTAAACAGTCAAGTCTCAGCCAATAGCCTATAGTGACATTAGTTTACTGACCAAGTGATAATAAAGCATTCTACACTTAATAATCAAATATTGTAACGTGTTCTTATTCCATGTACCTGCTATACATTCTTGTTGCCAAAAAAAAAAAATACATAGAACACTTAATTTGAGTGTCATTTGTAAGCTTGGCCTTTTATGAGATGATTCTCATTAGCTAATCCACTATGAAAGAGAAATAGATTTTGAAAAGAAAAGGAAGAGCTAAGCTTTTCCTAGCTTTTAAATTTGGTTTTGGCCAGTGAACATTTGCCCTCTAATTCTAGCTACTCTACTCCATGTTAACCATCTATCAGAAAGAAAGGGATAATTTAAATACCAGTATCATGCAGTGAAAGGAAGAGTCAACAAGAATTTATTCAGCACCTACTGAACCTCAAACTCTGGACTAAGAAAGAGCTGGAGATACAAAGAAAGGCAAAAATAGTCCTAGCTCTTTAGTTTACAGTCTAGTAGGGGAGACAACATGCAAACAACTACATACAAACGAGATTAATCTCAGAGGAAAGGCACTAGCATTAAAGGGCACCAGGAAAAGCTTCTTGTAGAAGGTGATATCTTAGCTGAGAATTACAGGCAGCCAGGAGACAAAGATGAGAAGGGAGGGCATTCCAAGCTAGTGGGACAGCTATTGATAATGTATGGAGTGGGGAGGTGGAATGTCTTGTGAAAAGAATAGCAAGGAGGTCATTGTCATTGGATCATAGAATACATGTAAGAAAGATAGGAAGGGACCAGATTACAAAGGGCTTTAAAAGACAAACAGGAATTTATATTTGATGCTGGAGGTGACAGGGAGCCACTGAAGTTTTATTGAATAGAAGAGATAACATGGTTGGGATTGGCTGTGGAGTTAGGAAAGATTAGGTTCAAGTCCTGCCTCTGAACATAATAGATGTGTGACCATGGATGGCAAAATCATTTAATCTCAACATCCCATGCCCTAGGACTCTTTTACAGAAAAATTATTGGTCTACTGCTCCAATTAAATCACGTGATTGAATCCAAAAAAAATTGTTCAGAAATAGAGAAGTAAACTATGGGTCATATAAACATTTGGTATAGAATGAACTGGAATTTGAATATTGGAAGATAACACTGACAAAGATGATTGCCAAAAATTACAAATAGCTTGTATCTCAAGTAAATATTGCACTCAATTTAGTCACACAGATACAAACAAACTTCTTAATATTTCTGAGAACTTTGACAGCAGTGTTAAATTGCAGTAGCACTTGAAATTTTCAAGTAATGACAAAAATAACTTCTTAAGGATCGTGGCAAACTATTTTATTCTTTGGTCATTTTTCATTAACTGATATTTTTACTGAATGTAGAAACATTTTTTTGAGTTAGCAGTTTTTATTTACACACACACACACACACACACACACAATCAAAAAAGAGACAAAAATAAGGGTACAATATGCCAGTAGTTTCAAAGATATCTAGTCTGAAGCTATTTTGTTTCGTATTTAAAAGTAAACTATATGTAAATAAAGACAGATGGCTTCGTTTTGTTTTTTATCTTGATCTTTACAATTATATTAGGTTTTGAGCTGCTTCTATTGTTGGCTCACTTTCCAATTCATTTAGTATCTGAAATCTAACTACATTGATATATTCTCTGTGCTTAAATTGATAAAATAATTTAATAAAGGTGATTTTAAAGGCTTTTATTGGAGTTTTAAATCAGGCTATCAGTGAACAGAACTATGTACAGAAATATTTCTTGGAGAGTTTACTTTGACACCACACTGCAAACTCAGGTTCTTTCAGAGAATAATAAGGGCTCACTTCTTGCCTTCCCATCTACCCCATCACACTGGTGGCTGATACACAGACATCAAGACTCCCTTCTACTTGTTATATACTTTCCAAATGCAAAGAAAAAAATCTCTTAATTATTTGTAATTTTCAAGTAAAATATGTGAATAAGAAAGTTTTAGTCTTCAAATTTTTTGCTCTCATTCCTTCCTACCCTCATGTTTCTTTTAGGGAAATTTGACCAAAGGAAAGGGTAGGACTTTTTAAATAAGAACTGAACCGAATGTTATCGGGATTAGCTACCCTTTGTCCAGCTGATGATGCAGAAAAAAAATTTAGAAATTTTATGTTCCTGGCTGGAAGTAAAGGCATATGTTAGAGTAGTAAGGCTTATGTTTTGATATAAATACTCTTTCTTTTAAAGCAAATATTTTGATTTTTCTAAGTTTGACTTTAGGCATGAATGCTTTTGATTTGTAGTTACACATAAAGGAGGAGATGAAGAGATTCCCTTATTTAACAACAAATTTTCATTGAACATTTATTAAGTGCCTACTTAGTGTGATTTATAATTCTAGACACTGGGAGAGAGAGAAATGTAAATGAGACGCCATCTCAAACCTCAAATTTGGAGTCTGTTGGGGGTGTAAAGGATGATGCAGATAAATAGTGTACATTTTAGAATGTGATAAGAACATAAAGACTTCTGGCAGAGATGGCAATATGAAAACTACCAGCTAAAAGCAGTCCTGCTGAGAATCACCTCAGGAATGATAAAGAAAAGTTGCACATGAAACAGATTCAACAAAACCAAAGAGAAAGACCATTGAGCTCTTCTGCCTTTTCCAAGTCTATACCAGAAGACAAGGACTAACTCTTGTGGACTTCTAGTTTGGGGGATGGGGTTGGGAAACTACTTTGCCAGAGGATTGGGCCTGGGCAATATGGTTTCCCAGTCAGAGACTGCCAGGAGTTGGGGAAAAGAAACAATGTACTTTGTCAGTGGGTGAGGCCCACACCAGGCCCTAAACAGTTTCCCAAGCAAGGCACTATGTGTGGTAGGGGTGATGGGACCAAGCCCAAGTTACTCCACCAGAATTGTGGCAGGGCAGCAGCATCTGGATTGCAGTAGGGAACTGACCTAATCTTGGTATGGTATCATCCGTCTTCAGTCCACAGGCATAGATAACATTTTGTCCTATCCTCTTTATCCAAGGTTGGACAAGGGGACAAAATTTATCTTTTGCTCAAAGACCCAATCCAGAAGCTGAGGCCAAAATCGTATAAGTAAACAGAAAAATATTTCTAAGAATGGGGAACAAAAAACACCCACTATGTGTCAAGAGAATTCCAAGAAAAAATATCTCAGAAGAAAATAACCATAGTAATTAGAAGTAGGATTACAAACACATGAATTGTTTCACAAGTTCTCCAAGAGTAGGTAGAAGAAATGAAGGAGAAAGAGCTTGAAAAAAGAGATAAGTAATGAAATTAAGTCACTTTAAACAACTTAGATTAGAACAGGAAGTTTTAATCTTTTTTATGTCATGGACCGTTTCTCAGAGTAATGGTTTTAAATGCATAAAAATAAAATAAACAGGATTGTAAAGGAAGCAATTTATATTGAAATGCAGTTATCAAAATATTTTTAAAAAACAGATTTACAAACCCTTTTGAAAGGGGGTTTTTTGGACTCTTTTATAAAAAGAATCCTTGGATTAGATGACAGAAACCATTACCCAAGAAGTGGATACTCTGAAAAACAGAATGTTGCAAACATTTTCCAAAGTTCAATCATTAAATGAGAATATTAGAATAAAATCAAAATACTGAAAAGTTGTAAGAACATGTGAGATGACAGTTATCAAAAATAGCCTGGAAAACAGCATGAGGAGACAGTTAATTGGACTCCATGGATACCATGACTGGAAATAAAATCTTGGATACCATATTTTAAATGATCATAAAAGAAAACTGCCCAGAAGTATTGTAACCAAAGGACAGAGTGAAAATTGCAAGAAACCACGATTTGATCGCACCCAAAAATGTCATAGCCAAAATTCGGAGCTTCCAGGTCAAAGAAAAATACTGCAGACAGGAAGAAAGTGAAAGAAGTGGAAACAAAGTGAGTGCTAACCAACCTGGTAATGGCCAAACAAAGTCCAATATTTGAATGTAATAGAATATTATTATGCTATAAGAAATGTCGCATCAAGATTCAGAGGAACCTGGGAGGATTTGTATAAACTGGTACAGGGTAAAATGAGTAGAACCGGGACAATAATTTAAATGATGACCACAATAATAAAAAGAAAAATAATTTTGAAGGACTTCAGAAACATAATTAACAAATCATGATTTTAGCAAACTGATGATGAAGCATTCCTTCCATCTCTGGATGGAGAGATACTGAACCAGAAGTGTAAAATAAGTTACATATTTTCAGACATGACCAGTGTGTTATGTTTTGCTTGACTATATCTATTTGTTATTCTGAAGGAGGGCTTCTTGGGTGGGTGAGGAGAGGGAGTAGAGGTGAGTTGTCAGATAGTGATAAAAATATACCCTTCCCCCCCCTCAAAGGATCATCAATAAAATCTTTAAACTATAGAAGGGGAATTACAAAGGGCAAAAGGGGCAATTTTCCTTTTTCAGTGTATACTTTAAAAAATTGTAATAATAGCAGTTCAACTACAATCCTTTTTGTTTATTTGTGAGCCAGTGAAAATTGATGTGGCTAGTACAGCCCCAGCCCCCAAGATGCATGTATGCTAAAGTTTAACCAACCTGGACATTGTCCCCCTGCCCAGCCACTTGCTTGCTGTGGCGTAATTAAAAGTTAAGTTTCCTGAGTCCCTGCCCTTCATTTCTCATTCTTTATTAGGCAACTCAGAAAATACTTTGATTTTAGTGGTCCAGAGTACCCCTACTGCTTTCCCCACAGGTGACACACAGTTTCCTGTTAGTATCTTATCAGCATTTTGTCTAAAACTCATATAAAGTTTGAGCCCTGAGTGGCTTTGGGGTCTGGGATTTTAATGTGCCTGCTTTGCCATCCCCCCTCTCCACTCTGGATTGAATGTACTTCAACATCATACCTCAAATGCAGTATCCCGCTGGAACCTACCTCACTTCCTGAGGCTTGTTCACCCTTAAACATCCATCTATCCCTGCAGATTTTCCATTCTTCAGCATCATCCCCTCCCATGTGTATGCCTTCATTCCACTCCTAGCCCCTATTCATTTTCCTTTTGTGCCTTGTCTTTCTCCATCTGAAAGCGCTTTGGGAATAGGGGCTGTCTTTTAGCTTGTCTTTGGAAATGGTCGGAAAGTGGTGTGATGTGGCTTAAGGCTAGACAGGGTAAAACCTCATCATTCAGAGTTCAGAATCACGGAGTTGGGAGACTACATTCAAAGATGACTCAAAGTTAGGAAGGATAGTTACGACAGTGGATGACAGTCATAATATGCATGGTTCTTGGCAGGCCAAAAAGGCTTCGGGCTGAATCAGATAAGATTGAATTCAATAGGGATACATGTCAGGTCCAGGGAATGATACAAAAATTCAGCTTTACCAATATATGGAGGAGGAGCAGTGCTCAGCAAAGGTAGGGACTCCATGAGTCAGCAATGCGATAGAACAAGGAACACCCTCCTCCCTCAGGTCCTGGAGGAGACCTACCCCATCATCAGAGACTGCAGTAAAGGAGTATGTAGTGGAGGATGTCAAAAAGTTTCTAATATGTGGAATCAAGGAGAAGGAGGTTATCACCATCAGTGATTCTAAATTTGTCAGTAAAGAATGAGTCTAAGTCCTCAGCTAAAAGGGTGGCAAAGGTGTAGAAAAGTTGAGAGAAGGTTTGGGAGAGTTAAAGAACCACTGATACCTAATTGATTCAGGCATGATGTAAGATATGTTGAAAAATGTTACTACACATTTCCAACCTGAGAACTGAGCAACCATCTGATTGTTGCTCATTTGGTAAAAGGCATTAACCTAGAAAGGTTTTGCTTTCTAACTTCATTTTTTTTGCATTCTACATCACCAGCTCAGAAGGTCACCATCAGTTTTAACACCTCATCAGTTCGATTTCTGGTTTTATCACAGTTGGTTACTTTCATTTTTGTGTTGTGCAAGCATAATGTACCTGCATTCATTTTCATTATGTTGAAGAACTCTATAAATGAATTATTATGATGATGATGTAGGCATTGTTTTATAATTTCTCAAACCATTTGATAGTCTCTGGCATTTACATAGTATTTTGTCATCTGTAACATGTTTATTATTATGTTTGTGTTTCATATTTGTTTTCTCAATTTGATCGTCATAACTTTGTGGGGTAGATAGTACCCCCCAATATAGATTGTCCCCATTTTGCAGACAGAAACTGGCTACTTATAGCTAGTAAATGGCAGAACCTATATAAAATCTTGATTTTCTGATTCAGATAGTCTTTCTACCATATTGTATTCTGAAATGAGGATGAAGGATAGAAGTAGTAGTAATTAAGCGGTAATATGCAGATGCAATGAAATACAAATTTTTGTAATATTTCTACACAATAAGAATGTTTGTAGGAACTCTGTAATCCTTGAAGACAGGATCTAGTCTGCTAAAATTTTTAAACAATAATTTGATTTTGTCATAATTATGTCATAGTAATATATTAGATACATTACTCTTCTGAATTTGCCTCACAGTTATTTACCCCTAGCAAGCTCTGTTGTTTCTTGTTTTTGGTTTTCCACTATTTAACAAGCATTGTAGGGATAATAAAGTAGCTATAGTATTGATTACCTCCTTGGTTTTTGTTACGATGCTTGAAACATATCCAAAGCAGTTTACCTATTGAAATAGCCAAAACATAAAGCTGTTGTAAGGTACGGGCCATAAGTACAGTGTTACAGCAATATTTAAATACAGTAGTACCCCAGTGATAACATAGGAACTAAATTACTTGGAAAGTGGTCAGAGGGGCTTAATTGTTTGGATGTTAATCCTAAAACTAAAGGTTATTGAAGAGAGACCAACCAAAAATGTAATAGGGAAAAGCAATTTAGCCTAGCTGCCCTCCACTACTACTCTAAAAAGATGCTTTTAAAAAAAAAGGTGCCAGACCGAGTCCTGATCCAGAAATCTGAAGAGTCAGCCATTTTTCCAGCCCAAGTTGGCCTAGGGAGAAAGATAGAGGTCTCCGGACACTGTGGATGAGATGTAGCCAGAAGGGTCCCTCCTACATGTGGAGACTGAATTATGGGGGAGGAAGAGCCTGTGGCTGTACATTTGGACAAGAAAAGGTCTTTGATGAAGCATTTGGGTTGCAAAGCCAGTGCAGACTGAGGAAGGGACTGTACCTGGGGATAACAGTCCAGGGCAAGGAGAGGTCATTTGGGTTTGGGAAGCAGTCTCTAAAGAGTTCTATGTACTGAGGAAGGAGCAGGAACAGAATCAAGCAGCAGCTATGTAGTTCTGACTCTGTAGGAGTCTTGAATCCAGTATCCTGGTCTGAAGCATACAGCTAAATTATGAATCTGTTGGAATTCCAACCAGGGGCAAGTCCATAGTTGTTTTGTAAAGACCCAGACCAGGATCAAGAGCTAGAACAGCAGGGCCTTGATTAGACTTCTCCTGGATCAAGTCCCCAGCTTGATCAGCCCCTGAGATTCCTTAAAGAACACAGCATGCAATAAACTCCAATGAGAATACATTACAGATCCAAGCAAGGCCCAGATATCCCCTCTAGAAGAGTATAGATCCTAGCCCTTACATAAAGTTTGTCTTTTGGAAGTAAGCTTGGAAAAATAAATTGGACCAAGAATCCCACCACAAAAAAGACATAAAACCAGAAAAAGATGATGATTCCAAAACATCTACAATTAAACAAACAATAGCAACAATCTGCATAGTGAACAAGAGTTCAAATAGAATTTCTGAAAGAAATTAAGACTTAAAAAAATTTTTTAATGATTTTATAAATGAAATGAGAATATTAGAGGAAAAAATTAGGGGAAAAATAAGAGCTATAGAGAAGGAGAATTAACAATTTAGCACAAGAGGTAAAAAACTTTACCAGAGCAGTAGACCCTTTAAATTAAAATGGACCAAATAGAAGTTGAGTCCTAAGATATTTCACAAGACCTTATATTTTCTTCAATTTTCTTCAGGCTTTTTTAACTATGTTTTAATATTTTTGTTGTCTCATGAGGTTTTATATATATATATATATATGTACATATATACATATATATGTCACATTGTGCATAAAAATTGTTGTGTGTACATGTATGTATGTATGTATGTGTAACTTGCCTGGAAAATAGATGGAGAGAGAATGTAAGAATCATTTTTAAAAGAGACTGGATATATTTCAAGAAATCATGAAAGAAAACTGACTAGATCTCTTGGAAACAGAGAGAAAAATAAAAATAGAAAGAATCTTCCAGGCACCTCTTGAAAAGAAATCCAAAAATGAAAATACCCAAGAATGTAATAGTACAAATTCAGAGATTCCAGATCAAAGACAAAATACTGTAAGCAGCTAGAAAGAAGAATTGCAGTATCACAGTGAGAATCATTCTTTATTAGGAACAGAGAGCATGGAATATAGTATTCCATAAGGCAAAGATTCTATGCTTACATCTAAGAATAATTTACCCAGCAAGACTGAGTATATATAGGGGAATAAATGACTCTTTAATGAAATAGTGTTCTTCTAAGCATTCTTGATGAAAAGACCCCAGCTGAGTAAAAACTTTATAATATAAGCAGGAGTCAAGAGAAATATAAAATGATTAATAGAAATCACCATTGGAAAGGGACTAAATAAGTATGACATGTTTACATGCAAATGGGGGAGCCAAACCAACAAGCATTTATTCAGCACTTACTATGTGCCATTTACTGTGCTAAGTGTTCAGGATACAAAGAAAAGTGTTATTTAGTCTCCAGTTTTAATCATTTTGTCAGTGATTTTATTATCTATTGAATGGTATTGAATTATATAATTGATTTATTATTGAACAGAATTTTATTGCAGTGTGATCATTAAAAGTTTTGTTTAAAATTTCTACTTTTACACTTCTTTGTAAGGTTGTTAGTGTCCTAATGGCATGGTGAGTTTTCATAGAGGTGTCATACATAGGTAAGAAATATGTATGCTTTCAATTTTTGCCAGAGATGAAGTTAACTTTTTATTAGATTTGTCTTAGTCTGAAAGTGGTATGTTGTAGCCCCTAACTAATATATAGCTTTATTGTATAGTTCTCATTGTTACTCATTTAACTTTTTCCTTTTAAGTATTTCAATATTATGTCATTTATTGTGTATATGTTTACTATCGATATTATTTGTCTATATCTACCAGCATAAATTAATTTCCCTGTTTATCTCTTTTAACCAAGTTTGTTTTTATTGTTTCTATGTCTGAGATCATTATGAATACCCTTGAATTTTTTACTTCAGTTGAAGCATAACAGGTTTTGGTGCAAAATCTTCCCCTTTCTTTTAACAAGGTTTAAAAGTAACTGGATAGCCAACAAAATTTTTAAAACCCAGTTAAACACCAAAATAGGCATTTCAAAAGTCAGAGAGCTTAACAAAATTTAAAGCCCCCCGCCCAAAAAACCTCAAGGAATTTTTTTTGATAAAACAATGAAATAGATATACTATTAGCTAATTTGACTAATGAAGAGGAAAACCAGATGACCGTTATCAAAAATGAATGTTCACAAAATGTTAACAAAATAATAGCAGCACATATCATTTAAGGTTTACAAAGCTTTACATTATTATCTCATTTTATCCTCACAACAACCCTGGGAGGTAGATGCTATTATCTCTATTTTGCAGATGGGGAAACTAAGGCAGAGTTTAAATCACCTCTCAGGGTCATACAATTATTAAGTATTTGAGACTGTATTTGAATTCTATTCTTCCTGACTTTAGGTCCAATATACTCCTTATGGTGCCACCAAAATGAAGAACAAATAAAGGATATCATTAGAAACTATTATGTCTAGTAATATGCAAATAAAACTAAGAATCTAAAAGAAATAGATATTTACAAAAATATAAGACACAAATAGAATAAGAAATAGAGAATTTAAATAACCCAATCCTAGAAAAAGAAATTAAGTAAATCATAAATGAACTTGCAAAGGAAAACATCAGATGATGGATTTTCAAGAGAATTCAGTCAAAATCAAAGAACATTTTACTCCAATATTACATAAATGGGGGCAGAGGAGAAGGAGAGGTGAATCTAAACAAATTTCTTCTATGAAACAAACCACAGTCTCGTTATCTCACCCAAGGAAAGGCAAAATAGAGAAAAGAAAACTGGAGAACTGATATCCCTAATGAGCGTTAATGCACAGATTTTTAATAAAATGTCAGCAGGGAATCTATAGCAACATATCACAATGATTGCACACCATGACCAAAGTGGATTTCTACCAGGAATGTGGAGCAAGACTGCAGAGTACCAAAAAAATATATAGCTTGTCTCAATCTCACCATTGAACAACTTACCTCTCGAACAAGCAGTAAATATGATCCAGATCTTCTTAGAGAAGGTACTGGCTTCAGATCTTAACTATAATAAGTTCCCTGTGGAAGGAAAGTAAAAGTGAAAAGCCAAAGCTGCATCAACAGGAGGTAATCATTCCTTGAAGGACTGAGGTGCTCAAGACTTAAGTGGTAAGATCAAAGAAGCAAAAAACTGAACATTGGGGGAGGAAACACTTGTCTTGAGAGGAAAAAGCATTGTCTCAGGCTAAGAAAAGAACCTAAACCCCCCTGTCCACTCCCTCACAGAAAAGTCCTCAAGTAAATCTTTCACATCTGAGGTAAATATTCTGGGATTTAACTGAAAATTACAGAAAAAAGCCTCTCTCTTCATCCAAAAGGATGATTACAAGAGAGGACAACTTTGGCCTCTGTAGTGAAGGGAGGAGAGGGCCTAAAGAAAGACTGCTTCAGCAAAGGAAAGGTCCTTAACTTGATTTGGTCCCCAGAATAGAGGAGCCCTAGAACTACTACTGAGACTTCAGCAACAAAAAATAATATTAAGTAGGAGAAATCTTTTGTGATGCCAGGGATAATCAGCACACAAACCAAGAAGAGGAGAATAACTCAATGAGAGTTCTTTGAAGAAATGAAGCAGAAGCTCAAGATGTGGGAAAATTGGGATACTAATGCATTGTTGGTCAAATTATGAACTGATCCAACCATTCTGGAGAGCATTTTGGAACTATACCCAAAGGGCTATAAAATTGTGCATACCCTTGACCCAGCAATACCACTTCTACATCTGTATCCCAAAGAGATCATAAAAACAGGAAAAGGACACACATGTACAAAAATATTTATAGCAGCTCTTTTTGTGGTGGCAAAGAATTGGAAATTGAGGGGATGTCCATTAATTGGGGAATAGCTGAACAAGTTGTGGTATATAAATGTAATGGAATACTCTTGTACTATAAGAAATGAGCAGGTGGACTTCAGAAAAATCTGGAAAGACTTATATGAATTGAGGTTGAGTGAAATGAGCAGAACCAGGAGAACATTTTATACAGTAATAGCCACATTGTGCAATGACTCATTTTGATGGACTTAGCTCTTCTCAACAATGCAAGGATCTAAGACAACTCTAAAAGACTCACGATGGAAAATGCCATCCACATCCAGAGAAAGAACTTTGGAGTCAGAATACAGATGGAAACATACTCTTTGCTCTCCTTTTCTTTTGTTGTTCTGTTTTGTTTCTTCTTTCTTGTAGTTCTTCCCTTTAGCTCTAATTCTTCTTTACCCCATGACTAATGTGAAAATATGTTCAATATGAATATGTAAGTAGAGCCTATATCAGATTACATGCTGTCTTGGGAGGGGGGAGGAAAGGGAGGAGGAGAAAATTTAGAACTCAAAATCTTAGGGAAGTGAATGTTGAAAACTAAAAATAAATAAATTATATAAAAAATAAAATAAAAACAGATATTATGAAAGAAATGAGAACTGTAGAGAAAAGAATTGAAAAAGATCAAAAGCTTAACAGAAGAGGTATAAAATCTTTCATTAGTAACAAACTGCTCTAAAAAATCAGAATCAACCAGATAAAAATTAATGACTCCGAATGGCAACAAAAATTCTTATAACAAAGTCAAAACAATGTGAAAATAGAGGAAAATGTAAGCTATCTCATATTTAAAACAATTGTTCTGGAAAACAGAGCATGGAAAGATGATTTAAGAATCAAAGGATTAAGTAAAATTCATGACACCAAAAAAAAAAAGAACCTGATTATCATGTTTCAAGAAATCATTAAAGTAGCCAGATATATTAGAAGAAGAAGGCAATGTGAAAATAGAAAAAATGTACCAATTACTCCCAAAGAGAAACCCCAAAATGAAAACTCTCACGGATGTCATTGCCAAACTCCAGAGCTTCCTGACAAAAGAAATAAATACTACATGCAGCCAGAAAGAATTCAAATATTGAAGAGCCACAATCCAGTCCACATATGATTTTGCAGTTATAACTAAGCAGAAATGAAGAGCATGGAATAAAATATTCAGAAAGGTAAAAGAGATAAGTATATAACCAAGAATAACTTATCCAGAAAATTTATATCATCCAACAAGGAAAAACTATACATTCAGTGAAAAGAGAGGATTTTCAGATATTCCTGATGAAAAAAATGGGAGCTGAAAAGGAACTTTGAAATATAAACATGTACGTCAAGAGAAAAATAAAAAAGGTTAACTACAAGAGTACATTCAGAAGGGATTTTATAACTGTTTACATTCTAATAGAGAAGGGCGAATGTTAAAAGAGTTTATTTAGAATTCCATTGCCATAAGGAGTCATAGGAGTAATCATTTAAGATAAAAGACTTATAAATACTTTAGTTATACTTTGAAAATGTGGTAAGAAAAAAGAAAAGCACTGGGCTTGGAGTCTGGAGGACCTGAGTTCAAATCCAACCTCAGACAATTGACACACTATCTGTGTGACCGTGGGCAAGTCACATAACCCCAATTGCCCTGCCTTCCTCCCCACCGTTGCCCCCCCCCCAAAAAAAAAGAGAGAAAGGCTGTGTGTATAGAGGATAGATTAAGGGGCAAATGGGAGAAAAAATGGAGAACCTGTTAAAGCACGTAATCAGATTATATAAGTAGAACTATATGCAAACATGGCAGTTAAGGGGAGTGACCATCACTTGAACTTCACTTCCATTTAAACTCAATTAAAAAAAGGGCAAAACATACATTGGCTTAGAACTACATTCAGCTCAGCCAAGATAGAGATAGGAACCGGAAGAGAAGAAAAGTGATTATGAGGAGAGTAGATTAAGGAAGGGGTTAGTTATAAGCATAATAAATCTTAAGTTTTTCAAGAGGGGATGGAGAAAAGAAGGTTAAAAGGAAATAAAATTTGAAATAAGCAGAGGATTGTTGAGAATAAAAATTAGAACTGAAGAAAAACAATTATCATAATTGCAAATGTGAATGGGATAAATTCTTTCACATAATGGAAGAAGTTAGCAGACCTTAGAAAGCAAAATCCAACAATACATTGTGTACAAGAAACATACAGAGTTAAAATGATGGACTGGAGCAAAATCTATTATGCAAATAAATCTATTATTATATCTGAATTCACACACAAAAAAAACCAAGAGTAACAGTTATAATTTCATATAAGGCAGTAGCTGGTAATGATTTTTGAATGGAGAAAGAAAGGAGTATGCATATATGTGTGGCGTGTTTACAAAAATTGATGGTGTCCTAGGACATAAAAACAAAAAGGCAGAAGTATCCCATGCAGCAAGAATTATATTTAAGTGCAACTGAAAAAAAAGTGTTAAAGATCAATTGGAAGCCAATTAATCCTAAAGAATTGTTGAGTTAAAGAGCAAGTCATAGAAATGGTAAATAATTTCATTAAAGATAATGACAACAATGAGACAACATTCAAAATTTGCAGGGGGTGGGGGATACAGCTAAATCAATCCTTAGGGGAAAAGCTGTATTTCTAAACACTTATTAACCTGACAGGGGAAAAAAAAAACTGATCAATGAATTGGGAATGCAATTAAAAATACCATAAAGCTAACAAATTAAAAATTCCAATTAAACACCATATAGAAATTCTGTTAATTAAAAAAGAAATTAACAAAACTGAAGAGAAATTCCATTAATAAATAAAATAAGTTGTTTTTAACAAAAACAAAATAGACAAACCATTAATTTGATTTTTTAATTGAGAATTACACCAAATTTTACGAGTATCCAAAATGAAAAGGAGAATTGAAAATAAGTGAATAACAAAAGATAATAAAAACAATTTCACCCAGCCATATATCAATTAAACCACAACTTAAATGAAATAAAAGACTATTTACAAAAATAAAAAATACTCAGAACAAGAAATAGATAATTTAAACCTAATTTCAGAGTAAGAAATCGAACAAGCAATAAGTGAGCTTCCAAAGAAAAAAACTGCAGAACCAGATAGATTAACAGGTCTCTAATATTACATAAATTGTTTTCAAAAATAGCAAAAATACCAAATTCTTTCTTGACACAGATATGGTCTTGATGCATAAAACAGATGGAATCAAAACAGAAAAACAAAACTGTAGATCAACATCCTTAATGAATATAAATGCAAAAATTTTAAAGTATTAGCAAAGAGACTAAAACAGTATCACAAAGATGAAACACTGCTACGGGTAGGTTTTATATAAGGAATGCAGGGTTGGTTAAATATTAGGAAAATTATATATTTAACCGTATTAATAACACTCAACAAAAGTCTTAATTGTATCAATAGATGTAGAAAAAGCTTTTGATAAAACAGCATTATTTTAGTTAAAAACACTAGAAATCATAGAAAAAGACTTTTCTTTAAAATAATAAATAACATGTATCTAAAACCAAGATCTACCACTATTTGTAACAGAGATAAACTAGAATTCTTTCCAATAAATTCGAGGGTGAAACAAAGGATGTCCATTGTTACCCCTTCTATTTGATACAGAACTAGAAATTTGCTAGCCAGAACAAGCAGAAAGACTAGAAAGAGAAACTGAGGGAATAACCAAAAATAAAGAAGAAATAAAATTCTCATTTTTTGCAGCTAATATGATGGTGTACTTAAAAATTCTAAAGCATCAACTAAAGTATTAATTGAAACAAGAACTTTGGCAAACCTGGAGGACATAAAATAAATCCACCCAAATCATCATCATTTCTTTATAATGTCAGTAAAACCAAGCAGGGAGAGAAATTCTGTTTAAAATTACCACAAACTGTATAAAATACTTGGAAGTCTACCTTCTAAGAAATACACGAGAACTGTATAAATACAATTACAAGCATCTATCTACAGAAATCATGACAGACCTAAATAACTGGGGAAAATATTAATTCTTCGTGGGTCAGATGAGCCAATACAATGAAAATACTACATTAATTTATTCATTCCAAGCCATTCCAGTCAAGGTACCAAAGGATTACTTTACATGTTAATATATAGATTAATGTATAAATTAGCTTATAGTTATAGAACTAGAAAAAAATAACATTCATATGAAGAGAAAAGTTCAAGAATATAAAGAAATAACTAAAGGAAATGAAGGTATGTCAATTAATGAGATTTCCTGGGGAGAGGGCATAAAAACAAAAGAAAGCCAAGGACAAAACTTTTTTGCAAGTTCATATTTTTTAATGTATTGTATTAAAACATGCCAGATTGGGAGCATTTAAGTTTTAAAATTCTGGGGGGGCCTGGGAGGAGGGAGTGGAGGGTGAGGTGGAGGGGAAAGAGAATGTGTAAAATTAAGAGATTATTCTTATCATATGTCTTTACTTTTTCTTTTAGAGGAAGTCCACAAGTAAAGGGAACACCCCATTTTAAGGAAGAACAATATGCTCCATCATTGCATTTGGAGATGAAAAAAGTACTGGATTTACAAGCACCTATCATTAGGTATGCCGTATCTCTGTTAGGTTCAACATTTTGTTATTTTCTGGGCCCTTTCTTACAGCACAGAGTGGTCAGCTGCTCACAGATTTAAAATGGGGATATGAAAGGATAGGTCAGAGAGTTGAACCAATAAAACTTGACTATTTTAGGTGGGGGAAACCCTTTAATCTTTTTTTTTATTTTAATTTATTTTTAATATGTTTAGTTTTCAGCATTGATTTTGACATGCGTTTGAATTACAGATTTTCTCCCCATTTCCACCCCCCCCCCCAACTCCAAGATGGCGTACACTCTGGTTGCCCTGTTCCCCAGTCAGCCCTCCCCTCCATCCCTCCATTCCCCTCCCATCCCCCTTTCCCTTCCTTTCTTGTAGGGCAAGATAAATCTCTATGCCCCATTGCCTGTGCATCTTATTTTCTAGTTGCATGAAAAAAAAAACTTCCTTTTGAACATCTATTTTTTTAAAACCTTGAGTTCCAAATTCTCTCCCCTCTTCCCTTCCCATCCACCCTCCCTAAGAAGTCAAGCAATTCAACATGAGCCATATGCGTATC
>CM053624.1:284840618-284875215 GCA_028646595.1 Phalanger gymnotis
CATTTTTTGGGGTCTCCTTTAGCTAGTCATTGACTTGTTTTTCATGATTTTCTTTCATCACTCTCATTTGTCTTCCCAATTTTTCCTCTACTTCTCTAACTTGCTTTTCCAAATCCTTTTTGAGCTTTTCCATGGCCTGAGACCAGTTCGTGTTTTTCTTGGAGGCTTTTGTTGTAGGCTCTTTGACTTTGTTGACTTCTTCTAGCTGTATGTTTTGGTCTTCTTTGTCACCAAAGAAAGATTCCAGAGTCTGAGACTGAATCTGGGTGTGTTTTTGCTGCCTGGCCATGTTCCCAGCCAACTTACTTAACCCTTGAGTTTATGAGTGCTTGTAGTAGAGAGTACTTTGTTCCAAGCTTGAGGGGATGTGCTGTTGTTTTCAGAGCTATTTCTAATGGTGCCAGCTGTGCTACACCAGCGCTCTTCCTCCCCCAAGAACTGCCAACCCGGATCGTAACTCAGATCTTAAGCAGGCTCTGCACCCCCACTCAGATCTGCCACTTAATTCCTCCCACCAGGTAGGCCTGGGGCCTGAAGCAACTGCAGCTGTAGTTCTGTAGCTGCACCACCCCTGTTGCCCCCTGGGGTGGTAGCCAAACCGCCAACTCATTTCACTCTGTCCCCTGCAGCTTCTCCCACTAACCCACTCTGTTGTCCTTGGTGTTTGTGGGTTGAGAAGTCTGGTAACTGCCACAGCTCACTGATTTAGGGCGCTAGGGCCTTTTTTCACCCAGCTGCCCATCTAGTTGGTCAGCTGCCCATCCTGGGCTCTGCTCCACTCTGGTTCCAGCTCCGTGTGCGATAGACCTTACCCAGTGACCATCCAGGCTGTCCTGGGCTGGAGCCCTGCTTCCCTCTGCTATTTTGTGGCTTCTGCAGTTCTAGAATTTGTTCAGAGCCATTTTTTTAATAAGTTTTTGGGGGTATCTGGAGGGGAGCTCACGCAAGTCCCTGCTTTCCAGATGCCATTTTGGCTCCACCCCCAACCTTGGACTGTGATTGGTGAGCAGTCACCTTTTTTTGACTAGTCTTAGGCCCCTGTTCCTCATCTCCAGCTTTCTTTCCATCTCTTTGCCATGTTATCATTTGTGTGCTATCAGTCTCTCTCCTCCCACCCCAACTAATTGCTAATTTAATGCATGTGAGCTGTTATATAATGGTAAATAATTTAAAGTACAAAGTGTTATCTGTGCCAGATCACTGCCAGATACTGATCTCTTTTCAGTAATGAAATGTTTGAGATCTGGGACATTTGTTTTGCTTTTTCTTAAAAGTAAATTTTTTTACAAGTTGATTTTTATTTCCCATTACCTTCGTTTCCTCCTTCTCCTCTATCCAGAGTATCATCCTTTGTAACAAATAGTAAAAAAAAAAAAAAGCAGAAAAAAGCAGTACAGCAAAAATAACACTGCATTAGACATATAATGTTCCAAACTCATAGTCCTTTTCTGCAAAGAAGGGAGAGAGATGTGTTTTCTCCTTTTTCTTCAGGGCATTTGATCATTATGATTAGAAAACATTCAGTTTATTTTTATTTTTTGTTCTTTACATTGTTTATTATTTGTTTTATTTTTGTAAATATATTTATGTATTTACATTATTTACATTGTTTATTATTTGTTCTTTTCATTAAAATGGTTGCAGTTACTGTTTATACTGTTTTCCTGGTTCTACATACTTTTTGCATTAGTTCATATGAGTCTTCGTAGGTGTCTCCGATTTTCTTCCTGTTCATCATTTCTTTTGGCAATCATATTTCGTTATAACCAATACTGCAGTTTGTTTAGCCACTTCCCTATCATTTGGTTTTTTAAAATGAAGTTATTCAATTTTATTAGATTGTTAAATATGCAGTTGCATATAAGAGACTAGTGATCTTCCAAGTAATACTGTGAGAACATTGTCTAACTTGTGGATACTCATTTCAATACTTTTTCATCAGCAGGTTCATTCTTGGGCTTTGAAGATGTGCACGTCAAAGATATGGAATATTGTGCTACACTTGATGGATTTGCTGTTGTGTTTAATGATGGTAGAGTTGGATTCATTACACCAATGTCAAGCAGATTTACTGCTGAGGTATGGCTTATTTATTACATGGAGGCCAAACTTTATTTTATTTTTTATTAATTTTTCCCATTAGGATGAAATTTCTAATCATCTGCTTTTCCCTAATATTTAAAAGAAGTTTTTATTTCATTGTGTATGATTTTAGGCTCAATGAACCTAGAAAGCATTTTAAGTTATAACTCTACAAATAGCAGCATATTAAATTATCCACTTAAGAATAGTTACTTCTGTCAATAAAATAGAATGGAAAAGGAGGATTTTTGTTGGCTTTAGCTTTGGGAAAGAATAGCAGAAAACTAGTAATTATGAATGTCTATTAAAATATTTATTTAAAGAAAAGCCTTGGTTAAAATACTTCTACAAAGTGGTATTGTTTCAGTGAATTTTTTTCTGAGCATTATACAGTTAAGTTCATATTTATGTGAAGTAGATATTTAATATCTCTGAATATTTGTGACTAAAGAAATTATGGGCTATTTTTCAATTACTACTCAAGCTTAAACATATAAGGGTGAGAGTGGCACCACATAAGATTGTGGTTATAAATTTTTTTTTATTTTTTGAGGGGAGAAGGCAGGGCAATTGGAGTTAAGTGACTTACCCAAGGTCACACAGCTAGTAAGTGAGTCAAGTGTCTGAGGCTGGACTTGAACTCAGGTCCTCCTGACTCCAGGGCCAGTGCTCTACTCCTATGTGCCCTATGGTTATAAATTATTAAGAAAAAGAATGTCTATGTTCTACTGAGTACCAAATACATCAAACTGTATTGTACTTAATAAATATTTATTGAATAAATGAACATTTTTAAAGTATATAGAACTTTATAGTTATCAGCTGTCTCAAAAATGTTTCAGAATATGTCTTGCAGATTCAAGTCTAAACTGTTGACCAAAAGGATGGTTTTAGATATTATTTCATATTCTGTCATCAGTTAAAGTAATATACTTTTATTATTAAAATGCTTGGTATGGTATGTACTCAGCATTTTTTATAAAGTGTATTCCTGTCCTTAGGATTGAATGAACTCTGAAAATCTGTCTTACAGTGCCTCATTATAATTAAACCAGATATACTTAAGTTTTTCTTAATTGTCTAAGAAATTAAGCACTTTTCTCAATTTAGTGTTGTCCTGGCTTCTGTAAATTGCTAGTTAGATATGGTGTGTGTTGTAGGTGGGGTTAATATAAGAAAGAACCAAGGTAGATGAACATATATTTTCAAACTAAGGGGGCAGGGGGAAGCGAACATGCATTTATTAAACACCTATTAGGTACTAGACACTGTGCTGAATGCTTTACAAGTATCTCATTTGTTCTTTACAACAACCCTGGGAGGTAAGTGCTATTATTATCTCTATTTTATGTATGAGAAAACTGAGAAAAACAGAAGTTAGGTGACTTGTCCAGAGTCACACAGCTTGGAAATGTCTAAGGTCATATTTGAACTCAGGTTTTCCTGACTCCAATTGCAGGGCTCTATCCATTGTCTCACTTAACTGCCTCTAACAAACAGTTGAGCTACCTAATTTATTTATATGTATAAGAAAAAAGGATAATTATATAGCTTTGTAAATGAAGAGGAATATCCCTTGAGAAAGAGTAGGACAAGGAGAATTTATTACCTCTTTTCTAGTTAGAAAACCTTCACTGAGGCAAAGAGTTTTCAGAATCTGTGTAAAGAAAGATAATTTATTAGATTGGGAAGGAGATCAAGGATGGACATTTTAGATCAAAGTCATCAGGATACTGATAATTGGAATCAAGGGAATGTTAGCCCATATTTCTCTACGAGCAGAGGAATAAATCAAGCCACAGAAAGCAGTAAAAGTGAGTGCACGATGGCCAGTAAGGGATAGATCTGGTAGAAGATATTGGCTCTTATCAGAGCTACTCTAGGGCCTTTCTGTAAAGGAAGAATAACAGCCAAGATGATGGGTAGAGAAGGTAGCTGTGGGAGTCATTTGGAACAGGGATCGAAGGGGACAGTATTTGAGCTGGAACACCGGAGAGGAAAATATTGTAATAATTCCAATTAGATAAGTGGCCTTTTAGAAATAAGTGAAGGTCATTCAGAAGGTGAAATGAAAAAAGAAAGGAGGCAGAGTGTAATTGACTGAATTTGCAAACAAGGAATACTGCTAATTTGAAAATTACTCGGAAGTGTCCTGTTTGGGAGCTCACTGGATGGCATTAACCCTGATCGAGACTCCCCAACTAGCTAATTCTCTTGTGAAACCATAGTTAATTGCTTGGAAGGGCTCTTTAGACATTATTGAGTTTAATCCCTTCATAAACTGATTTTCAGAAAGGTTAAGTGATTTATCCAAGATAATATTTTATTAGAAACAGACCCCAGGTCTCCTAATTTCTAGCCTCTTGCCATCATAGTACAGTGCGTGTAGGACTGTTTGCTTTGAAATGCCTTATAGCCAAGGGTTATGCAGAAGTAAGCTAGGAGAAATTTTAAAACATAATTAATTTTATCATTTGCACACAATTGAACTTGTGCAATTCAGTCTTCAACAAACATTTATTGAGTGCCTGTCACATGCAAGACATTGTGCTCCAATCCAGTGAACAGAGAGGAAAAATGAAACTCCCTATCCTCAAATCCTGGCCCAGAGTTCTTTAGGCAGATCAGAAGTTCATTTGATACTTCTTTTTTTGTGTGTGTGAAAATTATATATTTGAATACAAATGTAATTTTTAAAATAAGATAAATGTAATGTTATATACAGAGATTATAAAACAAACCTTAATGTAATTATACATAATTATTGTAATCATTAATAATAATGCATTAGATGGGCTTGTTTTTTGGTGCTAAGTTTCTCAAAATGTGATGACTTTAATGACCTTGTTACTCATACCTCTTTTTTAGCTGCTTATCTTTCCTTTAATAATTTGTCCTTCCTGATAAATGACATTCTCAGTTTTTCCCCCTCAAAATTAGAGATAAATAAATAAATAAGTAAGTAAGTATGTAAATAACACAAGCTCTCAATACACACATGCGTAGTCTAGTAGAAAACCAATTCCTACATTGGCCACATCAGAAAATGTGTGTCTCTTCATTGTAAGTTCATCACCTCTTTGTCAGAAGGCAAGTGGATTGTTTCATTCATCTTCATTCTTTTGGACTTATTTATAATTGTGTTGATCAGTGTGCTAATAAAGTATTTCAAAGTTATTGTTCTCTGTAATGTTATTAGTGTATAGATTATTCTGCTAGTTCTTTTCATTTCAATTGTCATCAGTTCATAAGTCTTACCAGTTAGGTCTGAAATTGGCCATCTTATATTTTCTTATGACACGATAATATTCTGTTATATGAATATGCCGTATTTGTCTAACCATTCACTATAGGAATATACCACCTAAGTTTCTTGTTTTGAGCTACCATAAAAAGATCTGCTATAAATATTCTTTTATGTGCAGATCCTCTTCCTCTTTCTTTGGTTTGGTTGGAACACAGACTTAGTAATAATATAGCTAGGTCAAAGGGTATATACACAGTTTAGTAACTTTGGGGGCATAATTTCAAATTGTTTTCCAGAATAGCTGTACCAGTTTACAACTCATAGCGTATAGGTTTAGCTATTTTCTCACAGCCCCTTCAGCATTTCATATTTTCCTCTTTCGTTATCTTTGTCAGTCTAATGGGTGTGAGCCAAAACTACTCTAATATTTGTGATTAAGAATATTTTTACATATGAATGTTGCTGCTATGGATTTCTTTTGAATACTGCTTGTACCTATCCTTTGATCTTTTCTCCATTGAGGAGAAAGAAATTTGAATTAGTTCTTTAAATATCTTGTTTGTGAGACCCTTATCAGAGAAATTTGAAACCATATTTTTCTAGTTACCTGTTTCCCTTCTAATTTTAATATCAGATTTGTTTATTAAACAAAACTTTTTAGTTTTGTATAGTCAGAGTTCCTCATTTTATCTTATGTGATCCTCTCTATTGCTTGTTTAAGCATGAACTGTTCTACTCTCCAATATCTGAAAAGTATTATATAAATGTTAGTTATTATTGTTGAAAGAAAAGAGAGAGTTCAATCAGATTAGGTATACAAGGAAGAGGGAAAAGGATTTATTTAGTGCCCCCTGTGTGCTAGTCACTATATGCTAAGGCAGTATTATTTCATTTGATCTTCATAGCAACCTAAGAGGTAGATTCTTCCTTGCTCATAATTTATTTATGTGGCCTTTTATGTCTAAATCACATACACATTTGATGATTATTTTGGTGTATGGTGTGAGATGTTGGTCTAAAAATAATTTTTTTGTCAGACTACAGTCCAATTTTTGTAGTAGTTTTGTCAAATAAACGAGTGCTTCCGTTAATAATTTGGAGTTTGTGTTTTGCCAAATACTGTGCTACTGTAAAATGGGGATAACGGTAGCACCTGTCTCCTAACTTGTGAGGATCAAATGAAAAAATATTTGTCAAGGGTTTAGCATAGTGCCTGGTACATATTAGGTACTTAATACATGCTTGTTTCCTTCCTTTCTTCCTTGTATATCTAATATGATTGGACTCTCTTTTTTAATAATAGCTGACATTTGTATAGCACCTTAATGTTTGCAAAACATTTTACAAATATTATTTTATCATCACAACAACCCTGAGAGATAGGTGCTAATATCATCCCCATTTTATGAATCAGGAAACTTAGAGACAGACAGAAATTAAATGACTTGCTCAAAGGAATTTAGCTATTAAGTGTCTGAGACTGAATTTGAACTCAGGTCTTCATTCCAGCCTATTGTACCACCTAGCTGACAGTACTAAGTACCAAGATTGTTTTAGTAATATCTACAGTGTAATGCCATTTAAGATTAATACTCATAGACTCCCTTCCTTTGCTTTTTTCCCCCATTATTCTTGAGATTTTCTATTTTCTAATTTCTCCATGTGAACTTCATTATTATTGTTTTTCTTGCTTTAATAATTTTTTTGGTAGTTTGGTACAGCATTGAACAAGTAAATTAATTTAGATGATATCGTCATTTTTATTATGTCAGCTCAGCCTATGCATGAGCAATTAGTGTTTCACTGATTATTTAGGTCTGTCTTAATTCTACAGAAGAGTGCTTTATAGTTGCATCTATATATACTTCCTGGGTGAATCTTGGCATATACACTTCCAGATACTTTATAGTGTCTTAGTTATTTTGAATAGATTTTCTCTTTCTAGCTCTTCTGCTTGGTTTTGTTGGCAATATATAGAAATATTAATAATTTTATGGATTTATTTTAAATCCTGCAAAAATTTGTTGAAGTTATTGCTTCAGTTAATTTTAGTTGACTCTCTAGGATTTGCTAAGTACGCTATTATATCATCTGCAAAAAAGTGAAAATTTTGTTTCCACTTTCCATGCGCTTATTAACTTCAGTTTCTTATTGCTACAGCTAGCAATTTGTTAAATAGTAATGGTGATAATGGGCATCCTTGCTTTACCCTTGGTCTTATTAGAAAGGCCTCTACTTCTTCTCTAGTGTAGATAATGTTTGCTTTTAAAGTTAGATATTACTAAGGAAAAGTATATTGGAGTTTTTAAATGAAAATATGTATTGGATTTTATCAAGAGCCTTTTCAGCTTCTATTCATATGGTTTTGAAATTATTTACATGTTTTATTATGCTTATATTATTCTGTATTGAATAAACCCTGCATTACTGGCATATGTCCAACATAGTGTACAATCTTTCTACATGTCACTGTCATTTCCTTGCTAATGTTTTATTTAAATTTTTTTGCATTGATGTTCATTAGGGAATATTAGTCTGTACTTTTCTTTTTCTGCATTGTCTTCCCCTGATTTAGTTACCAAGAACATAGTTGTATCATATAAAGAGATTAGAAGGATGTCTTCATACTTTTTGTAAATAGTTTATATAGTATTGGAATTAATTTTTGTTTAAATATTTGATAGATTTCAGTTGTGAATCCATCTGGTCTTGGAGTTGTGTTTTGTTTTGTTTTTTTTAGGAATTCATCTGTGGCTTGTTCAATTCCTTTTTCTGATACCGAGTTATTTAAATAATCTATTTCTTCTTTTTCAAAAAAAATTAGAGTACCTTATATTTTTCTAAGTATTCATCTATTTCCTCTGAGTTATGAGTTTTCTTAGCACATAATTGAGTAAAATTGTTTCTGATAATTTCTTTTATTTCCTCTTCAATTGTTTTGAGGTATTTTTTCCCCCTACGTTTGTTATGAACAGCTTGGTTTTCCTCTATCTTTCAAAACATTTCAAACTGTTTAAAATTGTTTGAACTTTTAAAAAAAAAGTTCCCTGTTTCACCATTTGAATGGTCTTTCTGTTTTCATTTTTGTTAATCTTAATTTTCAGGGTTTCTACTTTGTTAATTGGTTGGATATTTTTATTTATTTTTTTAATTGCATACAGAATTTGATGATTTGTTCTTTTTCTCTTTTGTTGACAAAAGCATTTAAAGATTAAAAAAAAATTCCCCCTAGGTCTACTTTAGTCATATCCGTAACTCTCAACATTGTCATTTTCTTTCATGAAATACCTATTGATTACATATTTGTTTTTTAACAGAACAGTTTGATGTTGCTGTTACTTGTTTTGGCTGAATCTCCCTATCTTATCCAGGCTGGAATTACAGCAGCCACTCATGGGCCCAAATCAATTACTGATAAAGAGGGAAATTTTAACCTGTAGCATTTCTCACCAGGCCTGGTTTGCTTTCAGCCTGCTTGCCCCATATTCCCAGTGGAAGGGGGTTCACCATATTGGTGCCAGACTTATTGTGAACACTGGTCAGCTTTAGTCCTACTACAGCTCGGAACTCCCAAGCTCAATTGATCTGCCAGCCTCAACCTCACCAGTAGCAGGGATTACAGGTATACACCACCATAACCTACGTGTTCTATAGAATTCTATTTTTCTCTAGTTACTTTTATTACTTGGACTAGCTAGGTGGCACAGTGGATAGAGTACTGGGCCTGAAGTCAGGAAGACAACTTTATGAGTTCAAATCTGGCCTCAGACACTTGCTAGCTATGTGATCCTAGGCAAGTCAGTTAACCCTGTTTGCCTCAGTTTCTCATCTGTAAAATGAGCTGAAGGAAGGTAATGGCAAATCACTTCAATGTCTATGTCCCCCCCCCCCCCCCAAAATCCAAATGCGGTCACAAAGAGTCAAACTTAACTCAAAAATGACTTGACGGCATTTTGATTCTTTGACCCATTATTGAGTATAATTTATACTGCATTGTGATTAGCAAATGATACATTTAGTATTTCTGCTTTTCTACATTTTCAATGAGGTCTTTATGATCAAAGACGTGGTCAGTTTTTGCAAAGGTGCTATATACAGCCAAGATATATGGTAATTCCTTTGCCAAAGATACATCTTTTATAACTTTTTGTCTTTTAGTTAGATTTGTTTTGATCTAAAAAGGGTACATGAAGGTTCCCCTCTGTTGTAGTTTCAATATTTCTCCTTCCAATTAAATTAACTTTTCCTCTAAGTAAATAAATTTTAAAAAGGAAAAATGTGTGTATATATGGATAGATATGGAAAGAGAAAAAGATAAAATTGATATGCGTTAATTATCTCTAATGTTTTTATGTATAATATAATTTCCCTGCTTATCTTTTTATTATGCCTATATTTACTATAGCCTTATCTGAAATTATGATTGCTACCCCTCCTTTTTTGAGTTCAGCAGAAGCATAATAGAATGTGCTCTAGCTCTTCATTTTACTTCTGTTTATTTTTTATTCTTATGAACAATATATTATATTTTTATATATTAATGTATTATATGAACAATATATCATAAGGGATAAGGGACAGTTGAGGGCTCTAACAGAGATGGTGGTATAGATAAGGGAATGGCCATCATCAAAACCAATGTTGGAAAGTAGAATGTGAGTAGGGGATTAAAAGGAAAGGAAGAGTAAAATCCTAGGATCAAAGGCAAGGTTGTAAGAGTTGTAAAGAGAGAGAAAGCAGGTTGTTTCATTTATAAGATCACTAGTATCAGGCACATTCCCTCCCTTTTATCACCAGCTTATTTGTTTTTTTAAACCATCATTTCTTTTTCTTTCTTTTTTTGGGGGGGCAGGGAGAGGGGAAGGCAGGGCAATTGGAATTAAGTGACTTGCCCAAGGTCACACAGCTAGTAAGTATATCATGTGTCTGAGGCTGGATTTGAACTCAGGTCCTCCTGACTCCAGGGCCAGTGCTCTATTCATTGCACCACCTAGCCACCCCTCACCTCCTTATTTGTAAAGAGAGGCAGCAAAGAGAGGAAGAGTTACAAGACGGCAAGATAAGGAAAACACAATTAACAGTCATAACTAACACTATGAATGGAATGAACTCATTTGTTTTCTAATCTTGTATTTTCTGTGAGCCCAAGACAAGAGATTGGAACTAATTTATCTTTACCACTTATTAAATAGTTGTGTGTGACCTTGAATAAATTACTTTACCTTGGCTGAGCCTCCTTTTCCTCATCTGCACAATAAAGTGATTTGAGCTAGATAGGTGATCTTTAAGGTACCTTCCAGCTAGCAATCTGTGTTACCTGACAGAATCTCAGTTAGAAGTGAGTGTCCTTGAAGGCCATCTCGTACAACACATGCCTTATTCTCTATCATCTCTACTTTGTCAGAAGGATAGCGTGCTGTGTTCTTCTGGAATCATGGGCGGACATTGCATTGATCAAAGTTGTTGAGTCTTTCAGAGTTGTTTTGCCTTTACAATGCTATTATGATAATATAAATTGTTCTCTTGGTTCTCACTTCACTCTGCATCATCCCATAAGGCCTTCTCATGTTTCTCTGAAACCATCTTCATAATTTCTTATAGGACAGTAGCATTCCATTATGTGCCATAATTTATTTAGTCATTTCCCAATTAATGGGCACCCTAGTAGTTTCTAGTTCTTTGCCACCACAAAAAGAGCCGCTATGAATAGTTTCACATATATGAGTCCTTTCCCTCTTTCTTTGATCTCTTTCAGGGTATAGGCTCAATAGTGGTATCAGTGGGTCAAAGAATATGCACAATTTAGTAACTTTTAGGGCATAGTTGCAAATTACTTTCCAGAATGGCTGTACTAGTTCACAGCAATCAACAGCATATTGGTGTTCCTGTTTTCGTGTAGCCCCTCCAGCATTTATTATTTGTCTGTTTTGTCTACCTTCCCAATCTGATGGGTGCCCAGTTGAGATTATGTAACTTATAAATTTGTAGTGGACCCAGTCAATTTTGAGATTTTTCTCTAGCTTCAGTCAGCAGCACATGAGAAGGAGCAAAGGCAGTGGATGGTGGGAATAATCCAACGATGAGGCGGCTTAGAGGGCAAGTCTGGCAATTGGATAAGGAGCTTGAGAGAAGAGAATAGTGTACAGTTGAACAGGTTTCCCAAGGGTCAAGATGGGGAAAGGAGCACAGTATAACCAGCACAGGGGTGAAGGCCTGGGAAAGAATTGGGGTGTAGAGCAGCTGAAAATTGTGGTGAGGCCAAAGTACAGGTACCCTAAAACTAAAGTCAAGAATCATATGCACTGGAGATAAGCTCAGGGCCTTAACATAAGATCAGGAGTACAACAAGAACGTCAGTTGTCATAACTATCATTTGATATAATGCTAGAAATTCTAACCATATCAGTAAGAAAAAAAGAATTGAGCACATGCAAACAAGCTAAGAGGGAACAAAATTAACACTCTTTTGCTGATAACATGATGACTTAGAGAATCCTGGAGCTTCAGCAGAGTAGAAGGGTATAAAACAAACCTACATATATCATATGCATTCTGTATATTACCGACAAACCCTGCAGCAGGAAGAGCTAGGAATAGAAATTCCATTTAAAACAACTACGAAATGTATAAGATATTTGGGAGATATCTACCAAGGCACACATTGGAACTGTATGAATACAATTACAAAACATGCAGAAATAAAGGCAGACCTAAATTATTGGAGAAATCTTTATTGCTCTCAGGTAGGCCAAGCTAATATAATAATGATGATAATAGTAACAACAATTCTGCCTACATTAGTTTACTTCTTCAGTGCCATAACAAACTACCAAATGACAACTTTATGGAGCTAGAAAAAAATAAAAATTAAATTCATGTGGAATAGCAAAAGGTCGGGAATATTAAGGGAAATGACAACAAAAAAATGGAAAGGAAGGGGTCTAGCAGTACCAGATCTAACTATCCTGCAAACCTGTAATCATCAAAATGATTTGGTACTTGTTAAGAAATAGGTCAATCACAAATTAGGTACACGAAAATACAGAACCAAATGAACACAGTACCTAAATGTCTTTTATATAGCTGTTTTCATGTTCTTTCCCCGTTTGCCTGTGAGCTTCTTGAGAGCAGGGACTGTTTTGTTTTTGTATCCCTAGTGCCAGTAACGTAGTTGGTAATTAATGAATTATTGTTGATTTGTAATGCTTATGTTAAGGAAAAGTCTACTTATTTGTATGTTTTTTAGTAGTAGTTTTTTTTTTTAAATTAGGAATGAGTCAAAAGTGTCTTTTTAGGTGAGGAAGTGTCAAAGTGTCAAAAGCTTTTTCTTTGTATAATTAAATGACTATATACATACATATTTTATACACATATACATACATATGTATTTGTGGTTCTTGTTAAATTTTGCCAGTTATGTTGATAGCTTTCTTAATAATCAACCAACTCTGCCTTCCTGGTCAGAGTGTAAAATATTTATGATAAATGGCTACATTCCTTTTTCATTTAATATTTAATTTAAATTTTTTATGTAAATATCTGGACAGGATATTGAGCTATAATTTTTTGTTGTTCTTTTGACTATATCTGATGTTTATGTATCAAGATCTGACCCTCTCTGATATTTTTGTATCAGTCTTATTTATATTATTGAAGGAATTTGTTCAATTCCCTTCTTTTCCTATTTTCTCCAACAGTTTATACAATTGTTTAATTGTTTCACTCATGTCCATCTATTTCATTTAGATTCTAATTGCTACCTCTCCTTTTTTTTAGCTCTTAGTTAAACTTTATGTGTGTCTTTATATTTCAGATGTTTTTTATAAGCAACTTAATTTTAGATTCTGCTTTCTAAACTATTTTTCAGTCCACTTAAGTTTTATGAGTGAGTTCATGGCATTCACTTTCACAGTTATTGTTATTAGTTGTGTATTTCATACTCTTCCTTACACTTTTTCCTCTTTTTGCTCCCTGCTCCATTTTTTACCTAAAAAAAGAGATAGTAAGAGAAAAGGTGTGTGTTCAGCACCAGTTCACTGAACATATTGCACTCTGCTTCTGTTTTCATGTCTCTCTTCTCTTTCCCTCTTCTCTAAGTAAAATTCTTTCTCTTTCTTCCCTCTTAAACCTCTATTAATGATTCACCCTCCAGTGTTAGAGATTGTTTTGCTTATGAATACAGTTATCCTTTCCATATCACTTGGGTTAGGAGTGTTGTGCCCCCTGGACCTGGCTCTCCCTTCATACCAAAGAATATGTCTGATTTTTTTTCTTTTTCTTTTATGGGATGTTTACACTACTCTATTATAAAATTTTGGTTAAGTATTTGGTCATTGGTTCTGTGTCAACTACTGGCCTTCATGTGTCATTAGCAGCTTTTGCAAAATACTCCCAAAATTCCTATTTAATTTCTTACGCTAACCCATGATATATTGAAACCATGATGGGGAAAGTCATGATTTGGAAGGGATAACTGTAATCACTCTGTGATTATGCCTTCTCTCTTTCCTCCCACCCCTTTCCTTCTTGTTTTCTTGTTGAATTGACTATTTCTGCTCTGCTTTGTATGTACTTGTATCTGTCTTTTACGTGTGTCTTTGTATTCTACCTTTTATTCACGTAAAAGTAAGGTTCAAACATTGTCCTCTCCCTTGCCCCTAACTCCTTATTTGTAAAGTCTACTACTTAAATACCCCAGTTATATGAAGTAACCTCTTATTCTTTCTCCTTCTCATTTTCTTTAGTGTATCACTTTTCCCTTTCCTTTCCTTTCTTTTTTTAAGATCATCATCCCTGGCTGTCACTCATTCTTGGAATGCTCTCCTTCTCAACTCCATTTCCTGGCTTCTTTTAAATCTCAGCTTAAATCCCATCTCTTACAGGAAGCTTTTTCTAACCTCTCTTAATTCTAGTGCCTTCTCTCTATTAATTTATTTCCTATTTATCCTATATGTAGCTTGTCTTGTATATATTTGCTTATTGGTTGTCCTCCTTATTAGATCACCAGCTAATTGAGGGCAGAGACTACTGTCTTTTGCTGCTTTTTGTATCCCCAGCACTTAGCACAGTGCTGGCACATAGTAGGCACTTAATGTTTATTGATTGATTGTTTCGAAAGGCTCTTTTTGGGGTCATCTTAGCTGGACCACCTACCTACCTCCTGAAAATCTCTGGCTATCTCTCTATTCTGACTTACCTGGGAATATAACTCATTGTGATTTCTCTTTCCCTACTCAGTCTGGTCCTCTTCCTAGAATTTTATTGGAGTCAGTGTGGAAGAGAACTAGAACATTCTATTGCTTTTTACTCTGCTATCTTTGCCATCAGGATCCTGCTCTTTGCAATCTCCATGTTTTTGCTCATGTTGCCTTTCATATCTAGAATTGTCTTCCCTTCCCTTCATGTCTTCCCTTCCACTAACAGCTCCATTTTTTTTTTTAATTCCCAACCATTTTTTGAAGGTCTAATTCAAATATCACCTCTTCCATGTAGTCTTCACTGACAACCTTTTCAAAACCTTCCCCCACCCACTTTCAGGTAAAAATGATCTCAGCCTCCTCAGATTTCTTACAGCATTTTGTCTGAACCTCTTTTCATTTTTACTTTGTGAGCATATGTCTTTCCTTTTAGATTATAAGCTTCTTGAGAGCAGATTCTCAACTCAATTTAATTCACCAAAATTTAAATACCTATTATGTATTAGATATATAATGTATTGAGTCATAAGAATTCAGAGACAATAACTAGATAGTTCCTTTCCTGAAGGAGTTAACATTTCATTGAGTGTATAGAGTGGATGTGGGAATGGTTTTGAGATATACGACATGTTCCTAGATAATAAATTGAGGAGACGGAGAGTATACTTACAACTTGGAGGAAAACATAGGAGGTGGCATCTATACTGAGACTTGAAGAAACCTAAATATTCTAAGAAACATGTGAGGAAGAAGCACTTTTCGTGAATTTGGGATGAACTGCGCCCCAGCATGGAGAAAGAGAATGGAATGCCAAGTTTTTTGGGACATAGAGTATGTGAAGGGGAGTGATAAGAAATTAATCTGGAAAGGTACTTGGAAAGCCAGATTGCAGAAAGTTTAAATTGAAGAGCTTGCATTTTATCCTAGTGGGAATAAAGACCCAATGAAAGTTTTTGAGCCAGGGCAATGACATGGCTAGAGATTTATTTTAGGGATATTATTTGGGGAGCTATGTAAAGGATGGATTTAAAGAAGGGAGAGACTGAAGGATGACAGAGCAATTAGGAGGCTTCTATAATAGTTCAGATAAAAGGTGATGAGGAACTGAAGTAGGATAGTCACACACACTCTCACTCACTCACACACTCTTCCGTGTTTTTTATTGCCCTTACGCTATCACCCTTTCAAACACATCTCTTACCCTTATCTGGCCCACTCAAACAATCATCTCCAGCTGCTCCATGTACTCGATGACCTGCTTGGCCAGCTTCCTGAAGAGGATGGTTTATATTCTCTGGTTTTTGAGGCTGGCACTTAAAGCTGTAGTAATTGCTGGGTCCCAGTACTCTCCTCTCTTCTTGGATATATATACATTTGTATGTAGAGTACTTTATATAAAATAGACACTTAATCACTGTTTGTTGAATACATATATGGGGTTAACTTAAATCCCTCAAATATTAGGGTATCTTGGGAGATCACATCAGTGTGATTACTCACTTCATCAGTGTAGGTTATTATTCCTCTGATGTCTTGCCATCCTATGTGATCCTATACCCTGGGAATAAGCCATAGAATTTGTTCAAAACAAGTATGATTTGAATACATTGAATATCTAATGAGATAGAATCACTGTTAATGTGAAATCTTTGGGAAAACATTTTAATTCCAAACTATTTCTCTATTATAGCAGCTCCGTGGTGTCTGGGCACAAGATATTGTGGATGGAACTTGCGTAGCAGTAAATAACAAATACAGACTCATGGCATTTGGTTGTGTTAGGTAAGTACTATGTTTGTTTTAAGAACCATTGCCAAAATTTTTACCTTTTTAGTTGAATGGATATACCATATACACAGCTATTTATTGGTAAAGTTTTCTCTTAAAATAATTACAGTTACACTGTGTTTTTGCTGTTTTAAAATATCAGAATTTTGTTACAATATATTACTATTAAGACTGTTTTGTTGATACTGTAGTTAGGTTTGCGTTAATTCATTAAAATTTTAAATCCTAAATGTGAGCTTTCTTCTACATCTTAAAGGTAGCACACTACTACACACAGATTTAGATATTTAGATATGTTCACACATAACTACATATGCATCAAATATATTAAATCACTTGAATTTTTAAATTCCTAAATGTTCTTCCACATTTTTATTTAAATATTTTTACTTTTATTTGAATGCATAAGAAAGTTATTCCAGTAATCTCTGACTAGTGCTGCCATGCTAGAAAGCGAAGAGAGTTTTAGTCTGGGGAGTCACAAGGATTGTGAGCTGATGTACCTAGAGTAAGAGAGAAGGGAAAGGAAGATGGGAGTGGATGGGGGAGAAGTACTCATAGAGCAGCAAGAGTGTCGGCCAGAACCCTGGATGAAGAGCATATGAAGGTGACACATCTGGAAGGCCTCAAATCCATTGAAGTATTTGGTCTATTGGAAGATAGGGAAATCACTGCCTGACCTTTGTCACTCACTAGGCCTCTGTCTACTTATCTGTAAAAGAAGAATCTTGGCTGGATTTAATTCATCAGAGATATGCTAAGCAATTTTTCTGTGAAAAATAGTCTCTGTTCTCAAGGAACTCTTCTACTTGGGGTGGGATGCAATAATATCACAGAAATTAATACGAGGAAACCTAGAAGGAAAGAAAGCATTAACGATCAAGGGTAACAGGAAAGACTTCCCTTAGGAAGTAGCACCTGCAGCTAACCTTAAAGGAAACTAATGATTCCAGGAGATGAAGTTAAGGAATGCATTCCAGGCATATAAGACAAAACCTGAACTTTGGCATGAAGGATGAAGTTTGGCGAGCAGCAAATAGAACACTTTGGCTTCATCATAGAGTATGTGTAAAGGATTAATGTGAAATAAGTCTTAATAAGTAGAGTAGAGCCAATGAAATGTCAAAATGAGTAGTTTCTATTTTTGCGTTTGTGGTAATAGGGGGTCAGAAGAGCTTCTAGGTAAGTTAAGAGGTAAAGGTAATGAGTACCGTTGTGAACATGTTGAATTTAAGATTATTATCAGACATCCCAGTAAGAACATCGGTAATGCCGGGCTGGAGTTCAGAAGTTATTAAATCTAGGTGTATAATTTTGAGAGTCTTTTGTTTAGAGATGATAATTAAACCTATGCTAAATCTCTGGGCCCTTTCCTATTTTCTTTTTATTCTCTTGTTTGGTGATTTTCATCAGCTCCCATGGATTTAATGATCACTTCTATATAGATGATTCTCAAGTCTTTATATCTAAGTCTAGCCTTTCTACTAAGTTCCAGTTTTGCATCTTGAAATTCCTATTTAATATTTCAAACTAGACAGCCTATAGTCATCTTTCTCATCCTTTCCAACAGATTTTACCATGAAAGATGCAGTTATCTTCAGTTATCTTCTTTTTCTTTGGCTCATCATGAGCACTGCAAGGCAAAATGATCAGTGTTCCATGAAATTGAAGTGTTCTGTTGCCTTTGGGTACATTTTTAAAAGTTCACCAATTCCTTAACTGACCTCTCTAATGAGAACTTGTTGTACATCCTTCTATTTATCTACAACTTCTTATATCTTCTCATTTCATTTATAATGATAATGCCATTATTGAAGTATGTATGATTGTAAAGCCTAGCTACCCTGTAATATGAAAATAAAAACAACCATAGTTTAAAATCCTTTCTAAGATACATTTCAATCTATTTTTGTGTTGGTTATTAAAGAAGCAAGGTAAGTGTAAAATAGCTAAAGTTAAGGACCTTACTTTTAAATATGCATATTTCTTGTGTGCCAGAAAGTTACTTTTGTGAGTAGTGATAATGTTACTTCTTATATTTGAGTTTTTGTGGTTTTTTTAGAAGTAGTTCCCCCTCAAAGGTTGTGTGATTTACTTTCTAGTGGATCTGTGCAAGTTTACACAATAGATAACACCACTGGCGCCATGCAACTATCTCACAAATTGGAGCTAACACCAAAACAATATCCTGGTGAGTTATTTTTTATGTTACTTGTAAAGCTTACTGGTGTTGATTTTTGTAATGTGTTAAATTTATGACATAAGTTGAAATGTATGTACTGGAAGTAAAATATTTGAAAATTTGATAGATCTGATGTCTCATTATTATTACTGATCTCTAACTGGAACTGACTTCAACCCCCTCCATGGTTTCCCATGATGTCCAATTTTTATGCACATCCATAGTTGATCCGTCCCATGGCTAGAGGACTTCTTCTGGTTCTTTTATTATATTGTGACTTCCACTGTGGCATCCAGCTGTCTATGTCTAATCCCTTACTCTCATTATATGAATAGCCCACCTTCTTTTCCAGTCAATCATTTTCTTTTCTTTTTTTTTTTTTTTATGGCTCTAATGTTTTCTTTTTTTGGCGGGGGGAGGCAAGGCAATTTGGGTTAAATGACTTGCCCAAGGTCACATAGCTGGTGTCAGTTGTCTGAGGCCAGATTTGAACTCAAGTCCTCCTGACTCCAGGGCCAGTGCTCTATTCACTGCACCACCTAGCTGCCCCAGTCATCATGTTCTTGATGGAAGTTCATTAATACTATGACAAAATTCTGTAATAAAAGGAAGATTTTCTTCTCTCACTGGTTATGTGTTCAAAGTAATACTTGGTATTCAGTAGAACTCTATAAGCATGGCTTGTGGATTTGAACATTTCTCTTCACACATCACATCTCTGTGTCATAAAAGCCTGACCTTAAGCTGAGTGGCAAGCCTGTCCTAACCCCAGTGTTACCAAGAGATGCCAAAGTAACCAAATTGCAGTTTAAAAAATTCATTAGCTATGCAATTTGTTGAAATAAAATTTTAACCATGGAATAGTGTATATAATAACTTTGGGGATGTATATTTTTAAATTGGGGGTATAACTTAGGGATCTTGAATAATTTGATAAGTTTCTATTAGATATTTCATGCTCCATTTGCTTATAAGATTTTAAAACAAACTTTGATTTGTTGTATTTAGGTAATTTTTGTCTGCTGGCTGGTTGTATAAATATAATTTGTTGGGAGTTATGTAATAAAATGAAAGGGTTGATTTAGGTGCTCTTGAAAATCTCTTTCTAGCTCTAATTCATTTGAAACCCATGAAATAGATATATTATGGATTATTAAAAGTATGCAAGTCATGTGCATCTCTTTGCTACTTTATATTATTGCTCGAATAAGTTACATATTTAACTTAAAGTCTTACTCAGCAGGTTTGTTTCCGTCTTGGCTCAGTTTAAGTCCCTATACTAGACAAGTAGAGACTAGCACTGATAATTCTGGGGTTTCAAACTCAAGATTTCTCTGGATTTTGCCTATTTGGAAATGGATCTTACCTGCAGAGACCCTGGATATTTATCTGCATGTCTGTGTTATTGTGGGAAAGATGTATTTTATAGCAAAACATTGAATATTAGCAGAATTGGAAATTTTTTCTCCCTATTTAACTGCAGTACTTATGTTATAGTATTGGTGTACATATCAACTGAGGTAAGTAAATGACAATTATCATTGTTATAATTAACAGAAGGAAGCCTCACCGTTTGGAACAAAACCAATTTTAGCTAAAATGGTTAAAAATAAAAAATAAAGAAGGTAATTTTTAGGCAATTATGATACTAAAATCTTTTTTTTTGTTTTGCCAGAGGAAGAGGCTAGTATTTTTAAATCTGAATTTACTATAGGAATAATTTTATATTAATATCACTAGAACTTTTCCCTCATAGTCACTAACCATAGAAACTGTAGAGAAGCACTACTGGACTCACCAAAAAAAGAAAAGGCAACCCTCAAGAAACTACAGTTAATTGCATCTTGCTGAAGGTTACATGGATAGTAAACTGCAAAGCCAGAACTAGAACCTATGTCTTTTAAACTCCAGTTTCAGTGCTTATTCTACTGAACCCCTCTAGATGTGGAATATAACATGTAAAATATGTTTATGAAATATCTTTTTCCCTTCCTTTAACATTTTTAATAGATATTTGGAACAAAACGGGAGCTGTTAAATTGATCAAGTGGTCTCCTGATAACAGTGTTGTCATGGTGACTTGGGAATATGGAGGCCTTTCTTTATGGAGTGTGTTTGGTGCCCAGCTGATTTGTACTCTTGGAGGAGATTTTGCGTGAGTCAATGAATTATAACTAGTATTAGAAAAAATAACTTTTTTACAAAGACTAAAAAGAACTTTGTATCCTGGAACTGTGTTCCTTGTTTTGTCGTCCCCCCCCCCCTTTCTAAACAGCAATTTCTAAGGAATTGTTTTAGAGCTTTTCATTGCTTCCTCACCTAAAAAGACATTTTTAATGTATCTCTGGAAACCTGTCTTCACAATAATTAAGATGTCCTGAAAATTGTCTTATTTTACCCCACTGGAGGATAAGGTAAATATCCCAATTCCCCTTGCCAAATTAAGTCCTGACAGAGAATGTTTACCCCGGCAAGGCTGTCTAACTTACAGTTTCTTATAGCTGGTATAAAGGATGGATTAGAGGGGAGTGACCTGCAGTAGTCCAGACAAGAGGTGACGAGAGCCTGAACTAGGATGGAGACTGAGTAAAGAGGAGAGGGTGTTTGCAAGAGATGCTACAGAAGTAGAATTGAAAAGACTTGGCAGCTGATTGATGTATAGGGTGAGGAAGAATAAGGGGTTGAGGAAAACCCTAAGGTTCTGCAACCCAAGTGACTTGGACAGATGATAATGCCCCTGATAGAAATAGGGAATTTTAGACTAAGAGCCCTTTTAGGGATTAAGATAATGAATTCTGTGTTGGACATATTGAGTTTGACATGTCTTCTTGTTGTTCAGTCACTTTCCAATTGTGTCCAACTCTTTGTGACCCCATTTGGAGTTTTCTTGGTAAAGATACTAGAGTGGTTTGCCATTTCCTTCTCCAGCTTATATTTACAAATGAGGGTTAAGTGACTTGTCCACAGTCATATAGCTAGTCAGTGTCTGAAGCTAGATTTGAACTCATAAAGATGAGTCTTCCTGAGATTAGCCCCAGCACTCTGTCCGTTGCACCACCTAGGCTTTGGCATATCTCTAGGACATCTATTGTTGATATCCATTAGGTAGTTGATGTAGTACTGGAGAAATCTTCACAAAGATGATAATTGAATCCATGGGAACTGATGAGGTCACCAAGAGAGTATAGAGGGAGAGAATAAAAGAGGATCCATAATAGCTTTAGAATCTTCCACATTTGGAAGATAAGATATGGATGATGATTCAGCAAAAGAGACTGAGAAGAAATTGTCAGACAGGAAGTGAGTTGAGGAAAAAATATCTTAGGAGGAGAACGTGGTGGGCTACTACAGAGATGTCAAGAAGGCTTATCATAAGAACTTTTTAAAAGCCATTGGATTTGGGAAGAGAAAGGTAACTTTGGAGAAAGCAGTTTTTCAGGGGAGTGAGAAGAGAAGGGAAGTCCAAAAAAAGGATAGGCATCTTTTTCTCAAGAGTTTAACTGTGAGAGGGAGAGAACTATAGGATTGTGTATAAGATGATAGTTTTGATTGTATGAAAGAGTCAAACAAGGACTTTTAAAGAGTGGGGAGACTTAGCTGTGTTTTTAGGCAACAAAGAATGAATTGGCTGATAGGAAAAGAAGAAAATTTAGGGAGGGAGTGTAGATAATTGAAGGAGCAAATCTGTTGGAGGAAGTTGGAGTACGGTATGGTATCAAGGATATTCACGAGGAATATACAAGAATACTATGTAAGTATTAACAAGGGGGACTTGACTTTTTTCTATCCCTAGGATGCTTGGTTAGGTAGAAAGTTCACTGTGCATAGACCTTCCAGCTGCCATTCCTAGGGCCTCTTGGCAAGAAGCTACCCGTCCTGCTATGGATTGCTATATAGTAGGATTGAGGAATTCTTTGCTATTCTATTGTATAGATCTGTAAAAAGAAACCAAATAGAATTAATATTGTAGTGGTGGATTTTTTCAAATAAATTCTTTGCTTTTTTTTTTTAGACAAAAGAATTGTGCAATTTTAAATTGTTAAAAAAATGATTTGACTTAAAACTTATATTTAAAAAACATGAATTGTATAAATTTTTTTAAAAGAAGAGTCAACTTCTCATCAGAGACTGGAGAAAAAAACGAGCCCGGAAAAAGATGTCATGGGCTTTTGAGATGAAAAGTAGGGTTTAGGGACTTTATGGTGAATAAGTTAAAATCCTATACTAAGAATGTCTTTGTTCTTTTAGTTACCGGTCAGATGGTACTAAGAAAGAACCTCTTAAAATCAGCTCTATGGTAAGTATACCTATAAAAATTATGAGAAGTCTAAATTGTGTTTTATCATGTGTGGTGTTTCTTGTTTATGTGATTTAATGTTCTGCCAGAATATAAATAAATTCTTCAGTATGTAATTTTGATTGGCTATAACCATTTTTAAAGGTAAAGGAGAAAACCTAGTTAGTCTTTAGTATTTAATTTTTTATTCTTTTTGGTGACAATATCATGTAGGGCAGAGTTTGTTGTAAAGAAAGTGTATCTTTTTTACTTGAGAATACCTCCATTTCTTTTATGATTCCTTTGCAGCTATTTTTTTATTCCTGTCTTTCATATAACCAGGCACAAAACTAAATATATGTTGGACGTGTTGCCTTTAAGGTCTTGCTAACAATTTACTACTAAATATTTCTTGAGAATTACTGTTATTATATTATTTTAAAATAAATTGAATGTCCTTCCTGGTTTTACAGAAATCAGTGGGATAAACCCTTCTATATAAAATGTCAGACATAATTTTACACCACTCCACCACTCGTAAGTTACGTTTGTGAATAATCCCATAAGAATTACGGAAGCATTTCTTCTAGAAATAAGAAGGGAGACTTTTCCCTGTCATCTTTTTCTGGATCATGAACCTTTCTAGACAGTGCTTCCATAGTTATATTTCCTTTATCATTCAGTGGGGTGGGGAATGCGTGGTGTGGTGGGGAGGGGAGAATAAAAGAAATCACGTAGCAGAAAGGTTTTGATATTTGATTATTTGTTCCTTGGACTCTATTGATCAAACAAATTATCTAAGTCAGAAATGGTGATTTTATATTCTCTAATCCTCTTTTCCTATGATCTAATTAAAGTAATTTAAATAATAAAGTAGAGAAAAAATTTTCCTGAGAATACAGTCCTAGATTTGGTGATACTGGTGTTAGCTATAATTTCCACTATCCCAAGTTCGGGACAAGGAATGTGACACTCAGAAAAACTGAATTTTAATGTGTTTCTAAAGCATGTTGAATTTAGCAACATTTTGTAATCTTCTAGAAGTCAAGAACAATTCTGGCATGCAAGTAGTATGAGAATGTATGCAGTTAAAATGAGATGGAAGAGGTTTTTTTGCTGTTCAAGAGTAATTCTTTGTTTCCTTTTCACACAAGAGTTGGGGTGCAGAAGGTTATCATCTGTGGGTAATTAGTGGATTTGGTTCTCAAAATGCCGATGTTGAGTCCGACATCAAGAGTTCAGCTAATCAGCCTGGCATTCTACAATTTCAGTTCATCAAAAGTGCACTCACTGTTAACCCTTGTATGGTAAGTAGGCATTTATGACCTATAGCATTTTAAAGGGTTTTTTTTTAATTATCTTTTGGGATTCTTACCATTTAAAAAAGATGTCATTTTATAGTGTTAAAATCTTGAACCACTCTCATAGGTTACAACTGTTTCTGATTTCGTTTTCTATCTTGGTTTATTTTGTGCCAGAAGTTTTCTTTCTGGGTCTGTTATATGTCCTTTTATATATTTATGGGTTCAGTAAGAACAAAGTGGGAGAGGAAGAAGTCTCAAAAAATTGAGGTAGCACTCTATCCTGTTTGTATTTTTGCTTCTATAGAGTATAGCTCTATTCTAACCCCAGGCCCCAGGAGCTATAAAAGAATCTTTTTATAGCATTTTGTCCATCCTGGTCAAGCCCAAGTATTTTATTATTTGCACCTGAAAATAATTTCTTTTCAGTTTCTACAATTTTAAAGTTTCTGTCAAAATCATTCCTTCCCCTCAAAAACAAACAAAAAAATTCCATCTTCAGAATGTTGTGGATTTTTAAAATGCTATTTGACAGCTATGCATAGCCATCTGTCTTTTCGAGTTCTTACTAACTCAATTTCCTCCTTTGCCTCAGGCATTTTTAAATCTTTGGTGCATTTCAGATTGAAACAAAGCATGAAAATGGCCTTTTCTCAAAGCCTTTCCTACAATTTCAACTACGTGGTTCCCAGAAAAATAGCATTGACTTTTATGTAAAAGAAACAATCATAGTAAAGTGACAATAACTGGGATTTCTTCTTGTAATAGAAAGAATAAGTAGTTTTGAAAGGCAAGGCTCTAACTAGCTGATTTATACTTCTCTAAACTTGAAAAACATAACTTTGAAAAATTAGGTTCTTTTTATGTTATTTTCAATTAATTTTTTTTAATTAAGTATTTTCTCTCTCCTGTGTTTCCCTCCCTTCTGCAAAAAAGGAAATCAGAACTCTTATAACAAATTACATAGTCAAACAAAAGAAACATGGGGAAATAATGTATACAAAGGAATGTCGGTAGATAATTTAACTTTCATTTAATTTAATTAACCATTTAGTTTCTTTAATTTTTATTTTAAAAGTTTTATTTATGCTCTTTTTATATAGCATATTTCCTGATAAACCCTTCCCCCATTGAATCCTCTCCTGTTATATAAAATTAATCAATAATCATTTATTAAGCATAAACTGTATACTAAAAAAGTTAATCCAAAACAGTTAAAACAGTGGAATCATCAGGTAGCATATGCAATATTATGAATCCCTAGGCTTCGACCTCCCTACCGAGAGGAAGGAAGTGTGTTTCATCATCTGTTCTCCAGTGGCCAAGATTGTTCATTTTTACTTTATCAAGGTTCAACTGCCTCACACTGTTCTTTTTATTTACAGTATTGAAATCATAGTTATATATATATATATATTTTTCTTCTAGTTCTGCTCTCTTCACTTGGCTTAGTTCACTTAGTTTTACTCAGGTCCCTTTTTTTGTTTAATCTTACAATTTCTGTCACTATCTTGAATCTTCTACCTACTCCAACCCATGTTCTACTAAAATCTCAAAGAATCTTCCTAAAATGCAAGTCTGACTATATCATACCCTTCTTCTTCTTCTCCTCCTCCACTCCCCTTCCCCTGCCAATAAACAATGGCTCCTTATCACCTGCAAGGTCAAATATAGCATTCTCTGGCTTTTAAAGCCCTTTATAACTTGGCCTCTTCCTCCTTTTCCAGTCTTCTTATACCTTACTCTCCTCTACATGTTCTACAATCCAAAACACTGGTCTCTTTGCTATTCCTTTCACAAAGACATTCCATCTTCTGACTCCATACATTCTTACATGCTGTCCTTCATGCCTGGAATGCCCTCCTTCCTTGTTTTCGCCTCCTCCTTCCTGGATTTCCTCCATGTTTCAACTAAAATCTCACATTCTACAAGAAGCTCCTCTCAGCTCTTTTTTTGTGCTCCTTACTACTTACTTTTGTGCTGCTGCTGAGCTTACCTACATACAGTTTATCCTTTACGTGTGTGTGTGCGCGCACGTGCGTGCATGTGTGTGTTATTTGTTCATAGTTATTTGTATGTTGTCTTCCCCTTTAGATTGTGAGGTCCTCGAGGGCAGGAATCATTTTTACTTTTATTTGTATCCCCAGTGCTTAAAACAGTGTATGGCACATGTTGTTGAGTAGTTTCAGTCATGTATGACTCTTCGCAACCTCTTTTTGGAGTTTTCTTGGCAAGGGTACTGGAATGCTTTGCCATTTCCTTCTCCAGTCTGTTTTACAGATGAGGAACTGAGGCAAACCGGGTTAAATCACTCGCCCAGGGTCACACAGCTAGTATCTGAGGCCAGATTTAAACTCATCTTCCTGACTTTAGGCCTGGCACTCTATCCATTGCACTATCTCGCTGCCCAACATGGCACATAGTAGGCATTTAATAAATGCCTGTTGTGGGGGCAGCTAGGTGGCGCAGTGAGTAGAGCACCAGCCCTGGAGTCAGGAGGATCTGAGTTCAAATCTGGCCTCATACGCTTGAGACGCTTACTAGCTGTGTGACCTTGGGCAAGTCACTTAACCCCAATTGCCTTGCATTCCCCCCTCAAAAAAACTTAAAAAAAAAATGAATGCTGTTATGGTGCAGTATTATCTCATGACATTAGCATACCACAATTTGTTCAACCATTTTCCAGTTGATAGGAACCAATTTGTTCCCAGTTTTTTGCTACTAAAAAAAAGTACTATTGTGAATATTAAGACCTTTCTTCTTGACCTCCTTGGGATAGATACCTATTGGTGCCTTCATTAGTTCAAAGGATATGCAATTTATAATAATTCACAGCTCTTCCAAAACTGTTAGTGTGCTTTTATAGTCCATTTTGAAAACCGCTTTTTGATCTTTTCAAAGTAGTAAATGAGTACCATGGAGGCAATGAGATGTACTCCATGTCGTCCATGTTTTCAGCCCAGAAAAATTCCTTTGAGGTCTCTTGTACTTGAGCTGGAACTATTACTGCTCATCCCAAAGCTGTACACTACTGTGATCTTATTCTACCAACAGTTGTCCACCCTTTCCAATATTACTAGCACCTAAGAAATCATTACCCTTATCTGCAACTACTAAAGCTCCTTGTTTTCACACTTGGAAATTTGGTTCATTATTAACAATGAAGATCTTCCATGAAGTTACATTGCCATCTATTGGCAGTTGTGGAAATTGCCATTAAAATAGCTTTAAGTTTGGTTGTGCTTTTGGCCCTTTTGAATAAAATGAGTTTAAACAAAAAAACTCATTTATGGTTAGAATTTATAATGTAGTTTATCTACCAAATAATCCCATTTGCAAAATCATCATATATTTTACATTCGCTCAAAAGGTAACTATAGAATCTAGGAGTTCAAATTTACTTTAGGCGGCATTTAGTCTAACCTGAACTTTACCAAGAATTCCTTGTATAGAATCCATAACAAACCGTCATTTATCCCTTGCTTGAACACTTCCAGTGAGGGAAACATAGTAACATCTGACACTTTTGAAAAGAGTTATTATTAGAAAAAATTTATTTAAAATAAGCCTAAAGTGGGGGGCAGAGCCAAGATGGCAGCTGGAAAGCAGGGACTCGCTTAAGCTCTCCTCCAGGTCCCTCCAAACACCTGTAAAAATGGCTCTGAACAAATTCTGGAACTACAGAACCCATGAAATAGCAGAGGGAAGCAGAGCTCCAGTCCAGGACAGCCTGGATGGGCATTGGGAAGGGTCTGTTACACGGTGCTGGGAGTGGAGCGCAGCCCAGCATAGGGGCCAGGACTAGCCAGACTGGGAGTCGGCTGGAGCAGGCCGTAGGGCACTAAATCATTGAGCTGTGGCAGTTACCAGACTTCTCAACCCACAAATGCCAAAGACAACAGAGCAGGTTGGTGGAAAAACGGCTGGATTGGAGTGAGAGTGGAGGCCCCAGCCCCAGGGGCAGCCAAGGTGGTGCGGTGCAGTGGGCAGCAACAGCCGGAAGCTCCTGCATCTGCTTCCAGAGCTCCAGCTGCTGTTCCTTCCAGCCCCAGGCCCACCCGGTAGGAGGAATTAAGCGGGGGATCAGAGCAGGAGTGCAGAGCTTGCTTTGCCCTGCTTGGATCCGGATAGTGATCCTGGTTGGCAGTTCTTGGGAGAGGAGAAACGCTGGTGTGGCAGAGCTTGCTTTGTGGAAGTAGCTCTGAAAACAGTAGCACAGCCCCTAAAGCTTGGGACAAAGTACTCTCTACTCTACAAGCAGTCATACCTTGACAAAAAGCTCACGGGCCAGGTAGTTGTCTGAGAACATGAACAACCAGCAAAAATGGACTCAGACACGGACTCAGACTTTAAAATCTTTTTTTGGTGACAAAAAGATCAAAACACACCGCCAAAAAAAGTCAAACTCAAAGAGCCTACATCAAAAGCCTCCAAGAAAAATATGAATTGGTCTTAGGCCATGAAAGAGCTCAAAAAGGATTTGGAAAAGCAAGTAAGAAAGGTAGAGGAAAAATTGGGAAGAGTGATGCAAGAAAATCATGAAAAACAAGCCAATGACTTGCTAAAGGAGAAAATAACACCTAAAAAAATAGACTAGCCCAAATGACAAAAAAGCTCCAAAAAGCCAATGAGGAGAAGAATGCCTTGAAAGGCAGAATTAGCCAAATGGAAAAGGAGGTCCAAAAGACCACTGAAGAAAATACCACCTTAAAAATTAGATTGGAGCAAGTGGAAGCTAGTGACTTGATGAGAAATCAAGAAATTATAAAACAGAACGAAAGGAATGAAAAAATGGAAGACAATGTGAAATATCTCAATGGAAAAACCACTGACCTGGAGAATAGACCAGGAGAGATAATTTAAAAATTATGGGACTACCTGAAAGCCATGATCAAAAAAAGAGCCTAGACCAGAGGGTAAAATAGAAATTGAAAGAATCCACCAATCACCTCTTGAAAAAGATCCCACCAAGAAAACTCCTAGGAATATTGTCGCCAAATTCCAGAGTTCCCAGGTCAAGGAGAAAATAATGCAAGCACCTTTTAGCTTCTCCTCATTTAACATATTTGCCAATCTTCTGACTATCCTTCACACCCTCTTCTGGAAACGTATCATATGATCTATAAAGTTCCTAAAATGGGATGTCTAGAACTGAATGTAATAATCCAGACATGGCCTTACCAGAGCAGAGTAAAATGTATAAATATACTTCAGTTGTCCCAAGTACTATGTTTCTCTTAATGTAAACTAGAATAGCATTAGCTTTTTCCAGTTCTCTTCTCATACTGTTGACTCATAATAAACTTGAAATCCACTAAAAGCCCTAAACCTTTTTCACAAGAATAGTTGTTAAACCAGGTGTTTCTCTTTTCTGGTTTTATGAAGTTGATTTTTTTTAACCCAAGTGTAGAACTTTACATTTGTCCTTTACAAATTTTATCACATTTGATTGGGCTCATTCTTTTGGCCTTTCTAGATGTTTTTGAGTCTAGATTGTCATCCTCCTATCAAGTGTCCACCTTTATATCATATGTAAATTTCATAAGGACGCCAGGATAAATGTTGAGGTAATTTATGGACATCATCAATTCAGCAACTACTTGATAAGTCTCTGCTATGTACAGTGCCTTGGACTAAGTGCTGGGGATACACACATAATCCTGCTTTTAAAGAGTTTAAAATTGAATGGGGATACGCATATAGACAAACAACTATTATACGAAAGAGAGTGAGACAGGTGAAAAGAGGAGTCCAGGCAGTAAGCCCTGAGAGATTTAGAGAGGGAGAAGTCACTTTCACCTGCCAAGGAGAGTTAGGGGCATGTTTTATGGATGAGTTAGCACCTAAATTGTATCTTGAAGGGAGGCCTTCAGCAGATAGCCGTTCAGTTATGAGGGATAGCAGGAACAAAGGCACAACGATGGGGGAGAGAGAGTAGTCCATTTTATCCGAAATAGTAGGAATTAAGATTGGAAAGATGGGCTGAGACCAGATTATTGAGGGCCATGAATGCCAAGAGTGTTGAAGAGTTTATTTTGTAAGCAGTAGAGAGCCACAATAGTTTGAGTAGAAAAATGATATAATCAAAGTAATTGTTAAGAAGATTAGTTCCAAAGTTCTGTGAAGGACAGATTGGAGGGTAAAGACATAGAAGCAAGAAAAGCAAAGAGGCTATTGCACTAAGTCTAAGCAAGAAGAAATAAGGGCCGGAATAAGTGTGGTTATATGCAAACTATACTGAGGAGGTAGAAAGGACTTGGAAACTATTTAGATGTAAAAGGTGAGAGAGAGGAACTAGTCAAAGATGAGCCTAGGTTACAGCCGACGCACTGGAAGCATAATTCCATCAATATGCAGTTGAGCTATTTAGTATGGGTGGAAGAAATTGATTCTGTTTTGGATAAGTTGAATGTGAGGTACTGACAGGGTATACTGGTGGAGATGTATAGTTGACAGTTAAAATATTTAACTAGAGCTCTGGGAAGAACATGAAGGGAAGTATATATAGGTGATAATGGGAGATATGGAAGTACATGAGACTGCCAAAGAAGAAAGAGTAGGAAGAATAAAGAGGTCTATGGAGAGATGCTTGGCAAATTGAGTATAAGGAGTAGAAGAGGGATGAGGAGCGAGAAGAAGAGATGGGGTAAATGGTAGATGAGGTAGGAAAATAGTGAGGATATAGTGCCATCAGAGGAAAAGGTTTTCAAGAAGAAAAAAAGGTGGTAGTCCAATATTGGCAAGTGCCACACAGAAGTCAAGGAGGCTTTAAGAGCAGAAAAAAGAATATCGTATCTAGTGATAAGGTCTTTGGTGACTTTAGAGAGAGTTGTTTTGATAGAACAGTTGGGACTGAATCCAAATTGCCCCTGGCTGAGGAGAGAGTAGATGGTTGTGAAGTGAAAGTGGCACATGCAATCTATTTTTTCTTTTGTTTGGGGGTGAAGATGAGGAGAGAGAGAAAATGCTTTCTCCCCGGTGAAGCTTTTCTTGATCTCCCTAAATGAAAACATTCTCTCAGTCTCTGTTTTGACTAAATCTTTTCCTTTGTCTATATCACTCCCTAATCTGTACTATATTTGTTTAACTGCCTGTCATACCCTTCCTCCCTCAGGGCAGGGACTACGCCTTTTTAAAAATTTTTATATTCTTACTTTGGAGCCATGTCTTGCTCATAGTGCGAGATTTAATGAGTGTTGGATAAATATATAAGGGGTGGCAGGGTTAAGGAAGGGATTATTTTTCATTTTGTTTTTGGACATGAGCATATTTATTGTCTAGGAGAAAAGAACCAGTAACCAGGGAAAGATTGAAATTGTAGGAGATAGAAGCAAGATTCCAGAGGCAACTGGAGGGGATATGAGGTCGAAAGTAAATATGGAATGTGGTAGCTTTGTTTTCCTTCACTGAGACCTAGAACAAGGATGGAAGGATGGGTAAGAGTGTTGGAAGTCTTAGAAGAGTGAGAATGCGACATTAAGAGAAGCCAGGTGGTACAGGGTAGAAAAAGGTAGAATTGAGGGTTTAAGAAGTTTGGAACTGCCATTCCAAACACTGCAGAACAGTCATTAAGGGACGAATATATGGATTGCTGTGTGTAGTGAGGGCCTTGCAAAGATTAGCTGTAACACAACACTTCCACAATACAACTATTTAGCTTCCATTTTATCCTTCCTAATAACTGGAGTATTAATTTTTAAAATTGTTTCTCCCTTCTTTGTCTCCTCTCGCACAGAGTAACCAGGAACAGGTGCTACTTCAGGGAGAGGATCGCTTGTATTTGAACTGTGGAGATGCCTCACAAGCCCAGAATCCTAGAAACTCATCAGCACACTCTGAACATAAGCCCATTAGGGAAAAGAGTCCATTTTCAGATGGAAGTTTAGATTCTCAGGGTTTAAGCACTTTACTTGGACACCGACATTGGCACGTTGTGCAGGTAACTTCATTTCATGCTGAAGGGCTGCCTTTTGTAGTACTTGGTGAGATTTTCTCCTGAGACTAGTTTTCAAAATATTTTCCTGTTGCTGCAAAAAAATGGAATGGCTTTTGCCCTCTTGTGTCATGTCTTTTTCTCCACTTTTATGTTCTACCTTTTTTAGTTTCTTTTCTGTTCTTGCCACTTAATGCAGAATGGATTATTCTCTGCTTTAAATCTTTTATCAGTGTGCAGTGTCGTCAAAGACAGGAAGTTCTGCCTGTTACTCTTCCATCACAACTATGTGAAATGCTTATTTACTCTTTCATATTTTTCAAGAAATATAAATCCAGCTGTGTTGTAAACAAAGGCATGGTCATGCAAATTATCATTGGAGATTAGTTTTACCCAGTCTAGTTCTGTGCAGGTGACATTAACTCAAATGGAAGAACTGAGTCTCCTATATAGACTTAGAGCTTCTGTCCCATATTCCTGTGTCCATTGTAGAATCTCTGCCATCAGTTGTGCTTATAACAAAATATTTAGCTCTTCAAACATTTTTTAAAAATCATTTTCAGAATATCAGTATATTAGCATTCAGAAAAAAAAAGAAATATACCAATCCATAGTTTGGTGCAAAACATTTATTTCAGAAATTCACTTTTTGGGAAAATAAGTTAAAACGAATTAATGAAAGTAACCATCTACTGTAGCTTTACCACCCTAAATCTTCTTTTCTACTACAATACCAAATTCTGTACCTCTTCCTCATAAATAGTCTAGAACAGGGCTGTCCAACCTTAGGTTTTTATTGAAACAATAGACAATATATTTTGATTTGCCATTTTAGTGAGAGCTCTGCAGTACCCTGGCTTCATTTACTAAAGCATTTATGTAAATTTCTGTGCTTGTAGGCGGGACAGCCCTGGTCTAGGCTTAACTATCCATGGTCAGAAACTATTTCTCCACAGTGGAAAGGAGGCTTGTTTCTCAACTTCTGATCTTAACCCATCTCTGTGCATACATATATGCTTCACTACCTGTATCAGCAAGGCAATAATTACAACATACATGATAATTGTCAAAAAGCTTATGTGGGTCTGTATCGCAAAATATATGAGACCCTCCACATAGAAGGTAGAAGTAAACCATTTGTTCAGACACCAGAGGGCCAGATCCCATAAGCCATCTGCCCAATCCATCACAGCAGCAAAGAATTCAATATGCAATATCACAGCATGGAACCTCACCATCCCAAAACCATCCGCCCCCTGCTGGGGCCTTGCCACCAAAAAGCAAAACTCACAGCACAGCTATCACAGGTTGGCTGTCTTTCCCTCAGTTCTGTTGTAACTGCTCTCTCTGCATTTCCTGTGACACAGTTTCCTTTTCCTCTCAGCAAGCTCCTCCTACCACATGTGACCTAGGCTTCCTGTGATGTAAGTAGGTCACATGGCCTACTAATGGGTGGGAAAGATCTTCAAATCTAAATTACTATTACTCTACCCCACTTAGTTCCTACCTTCCCATGGTTACTTTTTTATAATTAAATATTTCCTTTATTAAAATTTTCCACAGCTCCCTTCTCTCTTGTAGCCATTTCTCTGCTATTTCCAATTCCTCATACTATAAACTATTCATTCTACACTGACCTAGCATCAGTGCCAGTTCTACCTAGCCAGGTCTATGTTACCAAAGAACCAAGCAGAACAGAGGATTAGAGCAGGTAGTTCTGGAATTCAGGACAATCAGGAAATAAAATTAATTCCCCTTCAGCTCTAAAATTCCATGATTCTAGAAATCCATTAAACTACCTTGAACAAACACTTGGATTGATTTAGGACAATAAAGAAAAGTGTTTGTCTATTGATTACCAGCAATAACACTGTCATTATACCATCTATATATGAGGTTCTAACATATTTCTGTGTCAAAACCAATTTCATTTTCTGAATTTTTCAGTTTTTCCCAGAGTTCATAAGATTATATCAGAGCTAGTAATCCACTGACAATTATATTAGAATAGAAGCATGGAATTTTCAGAGCTAGAAGGAACCATATAGATCATTTAGTCCAACCACCTCTTTTTATAGATAAAGAGACTCAGCCTCAAAGAGTTAAGACTTGTACAAGATCACAAAGCTAGTTAGTGGCAGGCTTAACATTATTCTTATCTAGTTAAAAATAACACTGAAACCAAAGAACCTAAATCCAATAGAAACTATTTCTATTTTTTTAGTATTAGCCTGAGTTTACTAATTCAGGTCTTTAATTCCAGTTATCTTTTGTTTCCTTTACTTATGACTTCACCTGGATAATTAAATGAATTGTTTTCCCAGTGTGGTTTGTGTAAAATCATTTTAAACGCCCCCAAACTGCATATTTTTAACCTGGGCATTTTTGGATAAACAGTGATGTCTCCTTGAACCAGCTACTGTTATAACCTTTAAGCTTAACACAGGTACTTCATCTAATTCCCTGTTCAACATAAGATCCTATTTAGATGTCCACTTTTCCTGAAAGATTCTGCATTTTATGTGTTCATGATTTTCTTATACTTAAGCAAATAAGTTCAGAGTTAATTCTGCCTTCCATTTTCCTCCTCT
>CM053624.1:284875715-284892830 GCA_028646595.1 Phalanger gymnotis
AGACCTTACCCAGAGACCATCCAGGCTGTCCTGGGTCAGGGCCCTGCTTCCCTCTGCCACTTTGTGGGTTCTGCAGCTCTAGAATTGGTTCAGAGCCATTGTTTTATAGGTTTTTGGAGGAACTTGGTGGGGAGCTCATGCCAGTCACTGCTTCCCAGCCGCCATCTTGGCTCCGCCCCCCCATTTGTTCTTCATTCTTAAAGATGATCATGGAAGATGATGCCGTGACTTGCAAGAGGATTGGATTTGAATGAGGGAGGACTCTACAAAGTCATCAGTCTTATTTTCTCCCCCAGAGCCATCTGGGTTCAGTGACCAGATATAGAGCAGAACAGCCTAGAGATGGCCCAGCACAGTTTACACAGCTGAATGCTAAATAACGTAACATTTTCTAAATTAATTCTTTTTCTTGGCAAAGTCCATTTAATTCTTGAAAGGTGCATAATCATATTGACCAGTATTCTCAAAAAGTTGGCTGTAGAAGAAAGTCTAAACTTACGCTGTTAAATGCAAGAAAAAATTATTGCTGGTTATTCTATAGCCTGCCAAATTCTCTTATTAATTCTGCTTTTTGTATAGGATAATTCTAAATAATCTGTTTATTGGAAAGATATAAAGGTAGACATTCACATGTTTTTCTGTCTTTGGAAAGGATTAATAGGTATTCACAGATCTCTCAATGTAAAGATAACTGCTGCTTTGCTATAGGACAGTGTTGCAGTGATGGGACAAGTATAGACTGTTTGACATTCCACAGACAAACTCCCTTTGGTATACTGTTTCCCCACTGGTATATTTTTAATGGTTATGGCTTCATGTCCTGGATTTCTTTTATTATCAATTAGCTGCTGACCTTCCATAATCTAGGCTTCCAGGAGTTGTTATAAGAATTTCAGAAGTCTCTCAGATGCCCAATATACAAATAATTAGTTGTAACCAAAGTTATAGTAACCACTTAAGAAAGTAAGCTACTTCGTGCTCCCACATGAATTTTTCAAGCACAGAGGCATTACATGAGAAGGAAAAGTTTACTTGAAGAATAAGTCAATTACTTTTGCTATTTATAAGACACCATTGTTTGTAAAAGTGAAATGGAAATTTTGCGGATAAAGAGAATGTACTGCGCTTCAGCCCTTCTTAATGGTACTTAGGGAAATATGATAGGATAATGATTACATATTTAAGGATGTAAGTAAATCTCTGAAGGTATTTTGATTTAAAGATTAATTTTTAAACTTCTAAAAATAGATAATAAAATCTCATCACCAAAAAGCTTTGTGTTCAGTTCTGCTTGTTAACTTATTTTAACTCCCACTCTCCACATTGCAGCCTCTTCTGCTGAATGAGTTCAAAAACGTATTGTGACTTGAATAAGTTTTATAAGCACTGCCATACGGGGACCAGATGTTACTGATTCAAGCAGTGATGATGTTGAAGGAGATTGGAGCCTGAGAACTTGTGCCTAGTCACAGGTTAAAAACATTCACAACCCAGTTCCACACAGCAATTTTTTTGTTTGTTTTCTTCATAAATAAAAAATATCAATCTCACAGACAGTCCTCTTCAAAAATCCTTTCAACTTTCATCCTTCTCTTTCCCTCCCCTCCCATTTTCTATCCTACATTTGTTTCATCTTTGGGGAATTTTCTCCATACCTACAGTGATTTTCTGAATTGAAATAATTGGTAAGATTTTAATCTTAAGATTAAAGGCAAGAGAGGCAGCTAGGTGGCACAGTGAGTAGAGCACCAGCCCTGGAGTCAGGAGAACCCGAGTTCAAATCCAGCCTCAGACACTTGACACATGTACTTGCTGTGTGTAACCCCAATCGCCCTACCCCCCCCCCCAAAAAAAAAAGATTAAAGGCAAGAATCAGAGTCTATGTCAGGTCATACAAAGTGTTCCCCATTCCTTTGTAACAAAGTAAACTTGAAAAGCTCCTACTGAGGAAAAAAGCTAATGACAAACTATTCATTCCAGCACAACAAATATCTGTTAAGCTTCTGTTATGTACAAGACACTTAGGTGCTGGGGATAAAAAGCAAAAACAGAATAGTTTTTCTGTCATGGTATTACCTTCTACTTGGAACAAATTAGCTGCATTTGAAGATAGTTTTCTCAATGATAGATGCATTCTGAATAGAATCTTATGTTTATTTAATTTAGTATTTATTAATGTTTAGAAATTTTCATTGTTCAGGCTATGTTCAATATGTTTTTTCCACTAGATATCTAACAAAATCTTAGACTCAACCTGTGGTTTTAGAAGACCAACTAAGAGGTTGTTGGAATAATTTCAGTGTGATGTGATGAGGTCTTGAATTAGGGTGATATCTTTGAGTGAGGAGGAGTTGAATTTTTAAAGCATGTCATAACCTGGCCACAATCTATCTTTCAGGCTTTATTGTTCATCATTCTCTTTCCTGCAAAGTGGTCTTCTCTCTGCTCCTCACCCCACAATACTCCACCTCCCAAACCCATGCCTTTGCCTCAGTCACACATATGCCTGGAATGCATTCCCTCCTTACCTCCGCCCCATAATCAGTCTTGCCTTCCTTTCAGATGTGACTCAAGAACCATCTTCTACATGAAGCTTTTGCTTACGGTCGTCCCCCCCCACCCCCCAGCTGAAACTGTTAGTGCCTTCCCTCCCAGATTACCTTATATTTAATTACTTTGTATGTATTTGTATTTATTTTCTTTATATATTATTGTGTGTATGTGTGGATGATCTTGTCCTCTCCATCAGAATCTAAACTCCTTGTGATTAGGGTCTGTTTCTTTCTTTGTTCTTGTATTCCCCTGTATTTATATCCCTAGAACAATGCTTGTTTGATAAAAAAAAAAAAATTTTTGGAGGTGGGAAGGCAGGGCAATTGAGGTTAAGTGACTTGCCCAAGGTCACACAGCTAGTAAGTGTGTCGAGTGTCTGAGGCTGGATTTGAACTCAGGGCCTCCTGATTTCAGGGCCAGTGCTCTACTCACTGAGCCACCTAGCTGCCCCTTTGTTTGATAAGTTGATCAACATTTATTCACTGTTCCTTGTGTATCCAAAAGCCACTTTAGGGAGATAGAAGAAATTGTGGTAAACATAGACTTTGTTCTTAACAAACTTAAAATAAACTAGAGTGGATAGAACACATTTGAAACCATAAGAATAGCTACAACAGAAATATACAAATCTAATTACAGAGCCATATGGATACTGAACTGTTGCTTGGAATTTTGGAATTGCATTGTTGGAAATGATTATACAGAAATAAGATTAGTCTTAAACTCAAGTGGTCAATTAAAAGATCTCTGCCAGTAAATATACAAGAAATTAAGATTTCTCTGAGATTTGCATACTTGGACAAAATATTAAGTGGTTTCTGCGCTATAGTTTTGACAATTGCATGGGAAAGTGAATACCGTTATGTAAGTACTAAGTAGTTATTTGACTCCAAGTCTTAATGCTACTGCACTGTTGTTTTCCCTAGATTTCCAGCACTTATCTAGAGAGCAATTGGCCTATCAGGGTGAGTTACTTTATCTGTGACTTCATTTGTTTTTAAATACTTTTTTCAGTAGCTTTATTTCTTCATGCAAGTGACATTTAACAAAGTATGTTGGTTTCCAGAGAATTCTCTTGATTTTATTTTATTCAAACAGTTTTCAGCGATTGACAAGCTGGGACAAAATGTTGCTGTCGTTGGCAAGTTTGGTTTTGCACATTATTCTTTGCTCACCAAAAAGTGGAAGCTCTTTGGAAACATTACCCAGGTCAGTACTTTTACAAAGCAGGGAGAGACCTGTGCCATCAAATATGAAATTATGCTCCCTTAGAAAAAATTTTATGAAATTAAACATGAGCGATGGAAAATAATCTAAAAGAATAGTTACAGTAAAGGAGCTTGAATTTTCTTTTTGTTAAAAGAGAAAAACTCTATAACATTATATGCAGTGTTCCCTACTGATAATCTTGTTACTGAAAACGAGAGAGTCCTTTCCTTCCTAAGTTAAATGCATTAAATATGTTCCAAGTAAACTGATGTAAAGTAGGGGATTCTCAGTGGCTTAGAAAAGCCTGTGCTATTGCCAGCTTTTGAGGTCCATATCCATAATTTTTTTAAGTGATGATAAAAGAAAGGCACTAAAAACAAGTATTTTTTTCTGTATTTGTCCTATGCATTTATATTAATTATTCAAGAAAAACCTAGCTTTCATGGCTTGTGACAGTTAATTTCAAACAGGGTAAGACTGTTCAGATAATCATTCCCTAGTTGAAGGGACATTGTTTTTTACCTGCCAGATTTGAAGCTATACCATTCACTTTGAGCTTAAGGCCCAAGTCTTCTTCATCTTTTCCTGTCTGGGGCTACACATTTCTTTGTCAGTTGCTACTAATGAAGGTATTACAAAAATGCCTAGTTTTGTGGTTGAAGAGTACAGCAGAAATACAGGGGGGGTTCTTTCACTTTCCTGGGAATGTTTAACAAGTGTATTAGCTTCTTGAGAGTCACTGTGATATAGGTGATAGAGAGCTGACTTTAAGTGTTAGAGAGAACTGGGTTCAAGTCTTGCCTCTCAAACAGGCTGTGTAGCTCTGGGCAAGTTACCTTTTACCCTTCACTGCCCATGTTTTAAGGCACCTTAAAAACTATAAATTGCAAAAGAATGAGCTAATCTCTGTTGCTAGAGGAAGTGTTCCAGTCTACAGGCTTCATCAGAAATAAATATAAGGGTCATATAGCTTGGAGTATCTGTATAATTGAGTCATGAAACTAACGTGTTGTTTTTTTCTCTTGTATTTTAAGGAGCAAAATATGATTGTGACAGGTGGCTTAGCCTGGTGGAATGACTTTATTGTCCTGGCATGTTATAATTTAAATGACCACCAAGAAGAGGTAAAAAGAAGTTGTAAAAGTAACAGTTTTCCATATTTTAATCATAAGCAGTCTTACTTTGTTGTTTGAAAACAACAAATCTGAAAATATTTTCCCTCTCATCATATTTTCCCAGTGTGCTTTGCCTAGATCTCTCCTTTCTCCACCCCACCTCCCACAACTTTCATTTTCACAGCCCCATAATTTCCAAATATATTCCTTGCCTTTTCTCTTCAAAGAATCATACTTTATAACAAAATAAAGGGGGAAAAATCAGTTCAGCAGAATTAACCAACACATCAATCAAGACTGGAAACACATACAGGATTTCACACTTCTAATCCTCAACTTTTGCAAAGAAGAAAGCAAAGGTGCATTCTCATATCTCTTCTTTGGGATTGAGCTTGGTCAATATCATTTCAGAACATACAGTTCAGTTTTTCAGTGGTTGAAAAGGCTGTGTGGTGAAATGGTTAGAGAACTGGCCTCGGAGGGAGCAAGCTCCACCTCTGTAATATAGTTAGTGACTTTGTGACCCAACTTAAACTCTCAGTGCTCTAGCAACTCTCAAAGAAAGTGCCAACCTGCATCGGTAGAAGACGATTCCTCATCTAGGAGTTCCCTACACTAATGAAATCTCTAGTCCAGTTCCTCTTTTTACTTATTTGATATATGATTATATGGGTCTAGTCCCTATTCCTAGTCCTTTTTGGTGGTGATTTTTCTTTCCATTTACATTGTCATGAATATAATTTTCATGGTGCTTAGTATTTCATTTTGATTTCACTTCTATAAATCTTCCCATGCTTCTCTATATTCTTCATATATTTTGTTTCACACAATAAAAAAATATAGAATTCTATTATATCAATGTATGACAATTTGTTTAACCATTCCCCAGTTGGTGGGTATTTTACATTGTTCCAGTTTTTTGTTAATACAGTAAGTGCTAATAAGAATATTTTGGTATGTTATGGGACTTTCGCTCTTTGACCTCCTTGAATTAAATACCTGGCAGTAAGATATCTTAGTCAAATGGTACAGACATTTTACTTACTTTCTTTGCTTAATTCTGAATGGTTGGCCAAATTCACAGCTTCACCAATGGTGAATTAATGTGCCTGCCTTTCCATATCCCCAGTACTGATGCTATTCCTATCTTTTGTCATATTTTCAGTGTGTGAAACCCACCTTCTTCAAGAAGCCTTTCCCAGTCCCCCTTAATGCTAGTGCCTTTCCTTAGATATTTATTTTTATTTATGTGTATATATTTGTGTGTTTATATGTATATATAATATATATATGTATATATATAAAATCTTGTTTTACATAATTATATCAGTTTGCATTTCTTCTTTTGAGAACAGTTGATTCATGTCCTTTTACCACTTAGCCATTGGCAATGGCTTTTTGTCATATATTTCTATTGCATTGATAGAGAGAATTTCCTCTCCTGGGAGTTCCCTATACCTCTGAAATTACAGCCACGTCTAGAACTTATCCCTATATTCCTCATATGACTTATGTGTCAGACTCTTATCAGAGATATTTGATGAAAAAATTTTTCCCCAACCAGTTACTTTTTCTTCTTTAACTAGTGGCATTGACTTTGTTCACCATTGACTTTATCACCACTGCTCCAGTCACACTCTGCATCTTATTAAACTTATATATGTGCACATTTAAATGCAGGATTTTGTGCAAAAAAAAAATCTTTGTATACATCAAATCAAGCACATGAATTGAACATAATGGACTATAAATATTTGTTGAATTTAATTAAAAATTTAAGCAAAATATTTCATTCCTTGAGATGAGTGTTTTGAAGCAGGTTTCAGGTAGTTCTGCTTACCGAATCTAAATTCTGGGGTTTCTTTTACTGAACACTAGTAGCTTTACATGTTTTAAATGATGTAAAATCTAGACTTAGATGAGTTCTCTAAAGATTGGAAATTGTGGATGTAAAGATTAAATGACTCACTCCACACACTTTTCAAGCACCAACTGTTGGCAAGGTATTAGGGACTAGGGCAGATACAAAGGTGAATTATATAAGTCCCTGCCCTCACAAAGCTTATAATCTAGTAGGAGAAAATAAGCAAATGTACCTATAACTGTAATGTCAGATAGATTGTGACAAATGTACAGTTGAGGCATAAAAAAGTGAGAGGCAACGTATGGGCTCATTTTGAAAGTGATTCTCCTCTTATCTGAAGATAAGCCTAGTTCAATGTGACAGCCCAAAGCAAATATCTGTATAGATTGCAGCTCAGATTTTCTACACCTTATTTTTTTTGTATGTATGATAAGCATAGCCTTCTGAACATCATTAGTCTGTGTGTGTTAACCAATCACCGATATGTCTCTTATTAACCAATCATTGATATAGCTTTTAGTTGCCTATTAATAGAAAAAGATCAAAGAAAATTCACTTCTAAAATAGTCGTTGTCTGTGAAGACTGAATTGCTTGCTTTTTATTTTCTTTTTTGTGGGGTCTTACAGCTAAGAGTTTACTTGCGAACATCCAACCTGGACAACGCTTTTGCTCATGTCACCAAAGTTCAGGCAGAAACATTACTGCTTAGTGTTTTCCGAGACATGGTAATATTATTTAGAGCTGACTGTTCTATATGTCTTTACAGTATTGAAAGAAAAACTGAAGGGTGAGTATAACATGAAAGAAATTGATTTAAGTTATTACTTATCATGTGTCCTCAATTTAGCTTTTATTTTCTCAAAAAGTGATTTAATTTTATCTAAGAGCATTAAAGAAAGATTTGATCAGTGGAATTAAAATTATTATCACCTCTTTTAAGCTATAGAGGATAGAAATTAAAACCAACTTCTATATTAACTTGTTTAGCTAATCAACATGCTTGAGGCTCTTTGGGAGGTGAAATGATGTCATGAAAAAAGGGCTAGATTTGGAGCCAAAGGACCCTAGCTTGAATCCTAGCCTTTCCCTGTATGACCTTCAGCAAATCACTCGTTCTCTCTGGTCCTTTATCTGTGAAATGAGGGGGCTATACTTGAGGATTCCTAAAGTATAGAATTTCATTTCAGTTCAGCAAGTTTGGATTAAGCACCTTCTAAGTTCCAGACATTGTTTTCATACCTAAGATTCTAAATCATCTTTATGCTTTTGCAAAAAATTTTGAAATAAATGGCCATGTGTGTTGTTTAACACGGATCCTCTAATTAGTTTAGTATTCAAGGTGATTGGTGATGTCTGTTTGTAGTTTGTAGAGTGATGAAGCTTAAGGTAGCACACATATTATTAGCTACCAGTTTACCTCATGCCCTGAAGGCATAGTGTTATCACAGGTTCCCTCTGTTCACCTGATGAAAAATTAATAGAGTGACTGAATGGTATTTAGAAGATACTGCTTGACCAAAAATAGTTGGTAGCTATTCATGTTTAATTAAGGTTATAGTAAAAATTAAAGTTGTATAAATAAGTGAGGCTCTACCCAGAGAAATCCATCTCCTTGCTAAGATAAAATCAGAGAGCCTACCTTCTTGTTCTTACCGTTAAACTTCCTTCCTCTCAACCATCCATTACTGCTATCTTCTGATTTCCACAGTTTTTCCTCCTTTTTGCCACTATCCTCCCTAAGTATGGGAAGTGATGGAGAAGATATAGATTATAGGTGGGGAACAGGTCCTTTTCTTTGGTAGATGAATAGATGATGTATATGACCCACAGGAAGGGAGGGCTTTAATCATGAAATTCTAGTAAATGATATTGCTGAAAGGGGAAAAAAAACTTCAGACTAATGTTTTTGAAATGTGCATTTGTTTTTATAGTCTAAATACTACTGCCAGTATTCAGGTTCTCCAGGAGGTCTCCATGTCTCGCTACATCCCTCATCCTTTCCTAGTAGTATCTGTGACTCTGACATCAGTGAGAACAGAAACTGGGATTACTTTGAAAATGCCACATCAGGTACTATTCATATTTAGGCTTTTGTCAAATGGAATGGTTTGAATGACAGTTTTTGAAGGAATTATCAAGTTGCCAGGTGGTTGAGAGGCATAGTGATAATAGAGAATGTAGGTTTTAACACTGAATTTAAATTGGGAAAGGTTGTTAACTTGAGCAGGTTAAGCACATTTTTTTTTCCATCCTTACATTCTAGAATATTCTGATGTCATTCATCTTCTTCATTGTAAAGCTAAAACAAATTGAAAATAATACAAAAAATACCCTATTTATTTATGAGTATGGGTTTGGGTTCAAAAAAAACTTTTAAAAACATTTCTTTTGAGTTAAAGGCAGGGGAAAAAAATCTGAAGAATTTAAAATTGTTACTCCTTTGCCCCATAGTCTTAAGTCTAGCCAGAAAAGCTAGATGCTACATATTAGACTTGTGATTAAAGACATTCTGGTAATACAACTTTATATTTGTATAGTACTTTTTGTCTTTTCAAAATGCTTTCATGTACATCATCTGAATTGACCTTTAAACCAGCTAGGTGAGGTATGTTGTTCAGTATTACTGTCTCTGCTTATCACATGAGAAAACTGAAGCATAGGTTACTTAAGCCAAGATCACAAGGGTATTAGTGATAGAGCGAGTCTACAAGTACACCATAGTACCTCTCCAAACAAATTGGATTTTAGAGGAACAAGAGAGAGAAAGGTATTGCTTTTTCTTTTATTATTGTTATTATTGCTTTGTTTTTATAATGTGTTTACTGACTTTTTTAATTGGTACAGATTTCCTGAATACCACTCCTTAGCTTAGCATATGAGACCCTCAAAAATCTGTTTCCAGCCTACTCTTCTACACATAGCTCACACAGTCTTCACTAGCCCTAATTTGCCTTCCAGATAAATCATTCCCTAAATATGTTCTATACTTGCCTCCCTTTGTACTTTTGTAATGCTCTTCCCCCATATCTTTGGCACTTGAAATCTTAACCATCTTCTAAGGCCTGGCTAAAATACCAAATTGTCCACGTTGCTTTCCCTATTCCTCCCATTCCTATCTCCCACAGTAAGATGTGGTCCCCTCCCATTTGCAAACTCTCATAGCACTTCATAGTTCTCTCTATGTATTTATACTTCATTGTATTATATTTTATTTGAGTAGTCCTAGCTTTATACAGCCTATGCCTTCCTGATGTGTGATGAAAAATCTCGGACAGTTTAGAATACATCTTCCAGAAGAAGCAGTAATAAGATGGTGTTTAGGAATTTGACAGCAGTGATTTTATGTAACTGTCATGTAATCCACATCTCTAAATTCATGTGCAGAAAGCTAAATATTTTGGACTGAAAGTAACTAGACTGGAATTTTTTAACAAGTGTTTCTAAAGTTCCTCCAAGAGGATAGATTAGAATTGGGAGAAGCCTGAGGCAGAGAGACCATTTGGAAGACTGTTGTAGCACAGGCAAGAGGTGAGGAAGGTTTAACCTAGGGTGGTGGTCATGTGAGTGAAAAGAGGAGATTGATAGATACTAGAGATGTTGTAGAGATGGAATTGGTAAGACTTACCAGATGATCAGATATGTGCCTTAAGAGAAAATGAAATGTTGAGGATGATTCCTGAGGTGACTGGAAGAATAAAAATGTCCTCAAAAGAAAAAATATAATAGGAAAGGGAGGAGATGGCCTTGGGGGGTGGATGGGAGAAAAATAATTCCTTAGATTGTAAGTTTGAAATGCTCTTAGAATATCCAGTTGAAATTTTCCCCCCAAAAGCAATTGATGATGCAGGACTAGAGCTCAAGAGAGAGACTAGGGCTGGATACATAAATCTGGGAGTCATTTACCAAAAGAGGATAATTCAGCCCTTGGGAACTTTACTGTTTATAACCTGGACACTTAGCTTAGTATTCTGCACATCATAAATATTCAAATGCTTTTTCATTCATTTCTTCAACTGATTGAGCTCACAGAGAAAGAGTAGAGAAAGAGAAGACAAAGAGGACCCAGGACAGAGCCTCTATGGATTTATGGCCTGGATAATGATAGAACAAAGCAGACTGAAAAGGAGCAGTCAGACAATAGGGAAGAAAATCGAGAGAGAGCAGTGTCTAAAAAACCTGGTGAGGAGAAGATGGTCAGTTCTGTCAGATGGCGCAGAGAAGTCAAGAAGTATGAGGATTAAGTAAAAGCCATCAGATTTCACAAGTAAGAGGTCGTCTGGTAACTTGAAAGCAGCAGTGAGGTCAGAAGTCAGCTTGCAAGGGTTGAAAAGCAGAAAAAACAAATGCAGTCAATTTTTTCTAGGAGTTTGGCTGTGAAAGGGAGCAAAGATACAGTTTGGGAGAATGGTAGTCAAATGAATATTTTTTCAAGATGAGAAAGGCTTTTTAAAAATAAATTCTTAGCTTAATTTTTTAAAATTACCAAACATTGATTTTTCTCTCCTGCTTGAAATATAAAATATGCATAGTCAAGGAATATACATTTCCTTATTGACCATGTCCAAAACTTATGTCTCATTTTGCATCTCAGTTTTATCACTTCTCCCTGGTATTCATTATCAGTCTTTGTGTTTTGGTCATTACATTAATTAGAGTTCTTGAGTCTTTCAGAGGTGTTTTTCTTTGCAGTGTTGCTGTCAGTTGTTCTGGTTCTGCTTACTTCATTCTATGTAGGGAAGGCTTATTTTGTTAAGCCTCAGGGATGTGGCCAGTAGATAGGAAAAGAATGAAGATTAGTAAGAGGAAGGGTTTGATTGAGTGGGAAAGTTGCTGAAGGAGATGAGAGGGATGAGATCCAGGGGCATAGGTAGGAGGGCTGGCCCAAGTGAAAAGGGCCACCTCTTCGTCAGAGACTGGAACAAAGGAGGAGAGAACGGGGAATTTAAGGAGGTTTAAGATGCACAAAGAGGGATTCATGACAAATGGCTTCTGTTTTTGATTAAGGTCTTCTGTCAAGGAGGATTGAGGAAGACTTAGTGTGAAAGGTTTGAGAAAAGAATAGGTTTGGAATTGTTTCTTGTAAGTCAGCCAGTAAACATTTATTAAATGCCCTCTAGGTACCAGACACTATGCTAAGCTCTGGGAATACAAAGAAAGTAAAAAAAAAAAAACAGTCCTAGCTTAAAAGGAGCTAGCAAGCAGACCAATGAAGGAGACAGCATGCAAATAACTATGTTACAAACAAGTTGTATATAGGATAAATTGAAAATAATCAACAGAGGGAAGTCCCTAAAATTCAAGAAGCTTGTAGAAGATAGGATTTTAGCTGGGGCTTGAAGGAAACCAGGGAATCCAGAAGGAGAAAGAATCCCATTGAAAAATGACCTGGAGTCAGAATCTGGAGTTTCTTGATCAAAAGTAGCCAGGAGAGCAATATTACTCAATTGAAGAGTACTTGGGAATGGGAGTTGTAAGGTATTAAGAAGACTAGAGAGGATGGGGGAGGGGGCATGTTACTAAAAGCTTTGAACACCAAAGAAGATTATTTGGTATTTAGTCCTGAGAATGATAGGTAGCCAGGAGAATATATTGTTCTGTTTTGTTTGGTGGGATGGGGAGGGGGAGGGGAGCGTAACACAATGACTGTTAAGTGGAGGATGGACTGAAGTGAGGAGAGGCTTGAGGCAGAGACCAGCCAGCAGGTTCTTGCAGTAATCCAGCAGGTGATGAAGGTCTGCACCAGGGTGGTAGCAGTGTCAGTGGAGAGAAGGGGAAATGTAAGAGAAATGTGAAGGTAGAATTGACCTGCCTTGGCAACAAATTGGATATAAGGGGTAGGGGGGAGGGGATTGGAGGTGGGGGCTGTGAGAGAGAGTGAGAAGTCATGGATGACACCTGAATGACTAGGGGGATGGTGGTACTCTCAAAAGAAATAGGGAAATTAGGAAGAGGAGAGGATTTGGCAGGGAAAGACAGTGAGTTCAGTGTTGGACAAGTTGAGTTTAAGATGTCTAAGAGATATCCTATTTGTGATCGGTATTTGGAAATACAAGTTTGAAGGTGCACAAAGAGGCCAGGACTAGATAAGTAGATTTGAGAATCATTAGAGTAGAGTTGATAAATGAAACCATGGCTGCTGATGAGATCACCAAGTGAAGAGGGAGAAGAGTAAAGGGCTTAGGACAGAATCCTGTGGACCACCCACAGTTAGCGTGGGCATGACTTGTATGAAGATCCAGCAAAGAAGACTGAGTGAAGTGGTCAGATAGGTAGGACCGGGAGAACCAGGAGAGAAGAGAGTATAGAGGAGAAAAGGGTGATTGACAGAGCCAAAGCTGTAAAGCGGTCAAGAAGAAAGAGGATTGAGGAAAGACCATTAACTTTGGTAATTAAGAGAGTGTAGCTTTGGAGAGAACAGTTTTGGTTGAATGACAGAATAGATAGCAGGGAAGAGCAGCTCAGATTAGATGACATAAATTTATAATGGACCCAGTCAACATACTTGTGCAAATTTCTCCAGTGCTATTTGACAATACATGAATAAGAGTAGAAAAGTTGGGTCATTGCACTAACCCAGGGTTAGAATTTCACAGGGCATGAATTGTGATAAGACAAGGGTTCAAGGGTTGTAAGGATAGAGGACAGGACATAATTGCATTGGTTAACCTGAAGTTCAGGTTAGAGAAGAGAAGAAATTGAAACCAGGGCAAGAGTAGTGGCCTGGAGAGCATAGTAAGGATAAAGGATGAGGAATGGGTCCCAGAAAAAGGTGGAAGGATATGAAATTATGATCAGTAAAGGAATTTCAGAGTTCTCATTTATGAATCTAGAATACTTAATGTGTGACACTAAGGTAGTAGTAGGACCATCTCTGTGTGAGTGAATTTGGGCTTTTGTTAAATCTCACATCCCTTGATTATCTTACCTCAAATTTTATCTACATATTAGAATAAGGGAATAACGAGTTAAAAGAGACTGCATTGTTATACAAATTATCCAAAGTAATACCCTTACCCTAGTCTCTTTATCTGTGATGTTGCACTGGTGGTTAGGAATCTGATGATTGTTATCTAGGCTATTCATAGAATTTATGGTAAACCAGCTCAACAGAAATTTATATCTAGATTTTTTTTTTTAGTCTGTTAACTAACCAGTTAGAGCAGCTTTATTCTCATTTGTGTTGGTCTGATGCTGGTACTAAGTATGTTATTTTCTGTAGAAGTGTGTTTATATCTCTTAAGCATCTCAGTGGGTAGAGCGCTAGGCCTTGAGTCAGGAAGACATAAGTTCTTTATCCAGTATGACCCTGGGCAGGTCATTTAACTACTGTTCCCATTTTCCATACTTTAAATAGAGGTAATAACAGCATCTGCCACCCAGGTTGTTGTGAAGATCAAATGGGATATTTGTAAAGGCTCCAGGCATTATATAAATGCTTGTTTCTTTGCCTTCCCTGAAGCTTAAACATTTTTTCACTTCCAGGAATGCTATCACTGCTTAACCCTGTGGTTGCTAAAGGGAAAAAAAAATGCCTTTTTGGTGTTACTAAAATGTAACCATGTCCTAGGGTGTCTCTAACATAGTTTCAGCATATCTTGATGCTGGCAGTAGAAGGAGTTCAACCTACTAAGCATTGTAAAGAAAGTGAAGGGCTTCTAGACTGAGTAGGTAATTCTTTTAAAATGGACTTTTATGTTGTTTTTTCTTCTGTTGGGGTAATAGAACCCTTTCAACATAGTCTCTTCCTTTCTTCAGAGATAAATGTGGAAAATTGTTATGGTGTTATCCTATATGTAAATTAGCCTTATTGTGGAGCGCTCCAAGAGCTTCCTGGCCAAGAACCACACACAGTAGGAAAAGTACTCGGTTTTAGAGATTTAATAAGGAAACGAGTTGTTTCAAATAAGTTAATTTTTCATATCACTGAAACTTATTTTTAAGCATTAAAACTTTGTAAAATTCAGTGTACGCTTCCCTACCTTAACATACACATTGCTTAAATGAAACAGAGAAAACTTTATTAACAGATTTTTAGATGCATGAAGTAGGGTGAAAAAGCTATTGTGATAGGTAGCTGATAGGCTGGTCCAAGGCTAACAACAACATAATAGGAATAAATGTAAAAGTATAAGATGAGGCTCACATAAATCCTGTCATAATTGTTTTTTAAAAAAAAAGTTACTCTAATAGTGAATCAAAATCTGACCTCAGACACTTCTTAGCTGTGTGACCCTGGACAAGTCATTTCCCCTTTTTGCCTCCATTTCATCTGTGAAATGGGATACATATCAAACCTACCTCCCAGGGTTGTTGGGAGAATCAAATGGGAGAATATTTATAAAGCACTTAGCATAGTGCCTGGCACATAGTTGGTGTTTAATAAATGCCTGTTCCATTTCCCTTTCTTGTTACAAAGGTCTTCTTTCTCTTCCTTATAACACTTTACATATATTTGATAACATGTGTCACATTCTTCCATAGTATTTTCATGTTCAGGTTAAGCATCTCTGTATTTCCATACAGCTAGAACCATCTTATATTTGTCCCTCCTAAACATGATATCCAGAACTGAACACAGTATTTCAGATGGGGTTTGGCCAGCTTCCGATATAGTTCAGACTTCTTGAACTTGGTACTGTATTTTTTTATTAACGTGGACCATATTTGTGTGGACTTTTTAAACAGCCTCTTCTCAAGCTTATAGGATCCAGTAGTGTGATATAGCTGCTAAAAAAAAAATTGACACTATCATGTTAATAGAATTAAGTGTCAAAATCACACTAATTTTCACTCTGCTTTGTGCTGGTCACATATCTGGGGTGTTGCATTCAGCTCCAAGAGGCAAATGTCAAGAGGGGCACTGATAACTAGGATAGTGAAGGAGTAGTTTGGAATTATCTCTTAAAAGAAAAGGTTAAAAATATTTCAGATGTTTAACTTGGAGAAGAGAAACTTGACAGCTATCTTCAGATATCTTGCAGGAAGTTATAGAACAAACCAGCCTCAATGTATGAAAATTACAAGGAGATAGATTGCAATCTAAGATAATAAGTAAAGTATATAGGTGGTTTTAAAACAGTATTAAATGTGTAGAGCAGTGTATTGCCAACACAATATTCACAGTGCTGATGGTGACTATGAAAATGCTGGCATAGTTCTGAATTGCAAAATATAACAGACTCTCTCTGTGGAAGACAGAATCAAAACACTTACTCAAACACCAGAAAGCCAAATCCCAACACCAAAAAACAAAGCCCATCAAAGCAACAAAGAAGTTTATACAGGGGCAGAGCCAGGATGGTGGCTGGAAAGCAGGGACTGGTATGGGCTCCCCGCAAAGTCCCTCCAGAAACCTATGGAAGGTGGCTCTCGGCCAGTTCTGGGGCTGCAGGGCCCACAGGGTAGTGGAGGGAAGCAGGGCTCCAGCCCAGGACAGCCCGGATGGTTGCTGGGTGGGGTCTTTCGCGCATGGAGCTGGGAGTGGAGCGGAGCCCAGCGTGGGCTGCGTAGACCAACCAGACCAGGAGCTAGGCTGAGCGTGCCCTGGCGCCCTGAATCGGTGAGCTGCGGCAGTTACCAGACTTCTCAACCCACAAACACCAAAGACAATAGAGAAGGTTAGTGGGAAAAGCTGCTGGGGACAGGTTGATAGAGTTCGAGGTTCAGCCACCACCCCAGGGGCAGCCGAGGTGGGGCAGCTACAGAACCACAACTGCAGTTGCTTCTGGCCCCGGGTCCACCTGGTGGGAGGAATTAAGTGGCTGATCAGAGCAGGAGTGCAGAGCCTGCTGAAGATCTAAGTCCAGTCCAGGTTGGGGGTTCTTGGAGAAGTAGGAGTGCTGGTGTGGCAGAGCAAGCGCATCCCCCCAAGCTTGGAACATAATACTCTCTACAAGCAGTCATACCCCACTGATAAAAACTCAAGGGTCAAGTAAGTTGACTGGTAACGTGGCCAGGCAGCGAAAATGCAACCAGATTCAGTCTCAGACTTTGGAATCTGAAAGAAGACCAAAACATAAAACCAGAAGAAGTCAACAAAGTCAAAGAGCCTGCAACAGAAGCCTCCAAGAAAAACATGAACTGGGCTCAGGCCATGGAAGAGCTCAAAAAGGATTTGGAAAAGCAAGTTAGAGAAGTAAAGGAAAAAATTGGGAAGAGAAATGAGATTGATGCAAGAAAACCTTGAAAAACAAGTCAATGACTTGCTAAAGGAGACCCAAAAAAATACTGAAGAAAATAACACCTTAAAAAATACACTAACTCAAATGGCAGAAGAGTTCCAAGAAGCATGCCTTGAAAGGCAGAATGAGCCAAATGGAAAAGGAGGTCCGAAAGACCACTGAAGAAAATACTACCTTAAAAATGAGATTGGA
>CM053624.1:284892930-284945935 GCA_028646595.1 Phalanger gymnotis
AATTATCTAGGAGAACTGCCCTGATATTCTAGAGCCACAGAGTAAAATAGAAATTGAAAGAATCCACAGATTGCCTCCTCAAATAGATCCCAAAAAGAAATCTCCTGGGAACCTTGTTGCCAAACTGCAGAGCTCCCAGATCAAAGAGAAAATACTGCAAGCAGCCAGAAAGAAACAATTTGAGTATTGTGGAAACACAATCAGAGTAACACAAGATCTAGCAGCTACTACATTAAAGGATCAAAGGGCTTGGAATGCGATATTCCAGAGGTCAGTGGAGCTAGGATTAAAACCAAGAATCCCCTACCCAGCAAAACTGAGTATCATGCTCCAAGGCACAATATGGATTTTGAATAAAATAGAGGACTTTCAAGCTTTCTCAGTGAAAAGACCAGAGCTGAATAGAAAATTTGACTTTCACAAACACAAGAATCAAGAGAATCATGAAAAGGTAAACAAGAAAGAGAAAGGGACTTACTAAAGTTGAACTGTTTTGTTTATATTCCTACATGGAAAGATGATGTGTATAATTCATGAGACCTCAGTATTAGGGTAGCTGAAGGGAATATACATACATACATACATATATACGTAGACAGAGGGCATGATATCTAAAAAGAAATAAAATCAAAGCAAGGGAGGAGAAAGGAATATATTGAGAGAGGGTGAAAGGGAGAGATAGAATGAGGTAAATTATCTCACATAAAAGTGGCAAGAAAAAGCAGTTCTGTGAGGAGGAAAGAGGGGGCAGGTGAGGGGAAATGAGTGCATCTTGCTCTCCTCAGATGTGACCTGAGGAGAGAATAACGTACACACTCAATTGGGTATCTTACCCCACAGGAAAGAAGGGGGAAGGAGATAAAAAAGGGGGGATGACAGAAGAGAAGGAAGATAGGGGGAAGAGGTAATCAAAAGCAAACACTTTTGAAAAGGTACAGGGTCAAGGGAGAAAATTGGATAAAGGGGGCTCGGATAGGACGGAGCAAAATATAGTTAGTCTTTCACAACATGAGTATTGTGGAAGGGTTTTGCATAATGATATACATGTGGCCTATGTTGAATTGCTTGCCTTCTTAGGGAGGGTGGGTGGAGAGAGAAGAGAGGAGAGAATTTGGAACTCAAAGTTTTAAAAGCAGATGTTCAAAAAGAAAAGTTTTTGCATGCAACCAGGAAATAAGATGTTACAGGCAATGGGGCATAGAAATCTATCTTGCCATACAAGAAAGTAAGGTAAAAGGGGGTTGGGGGGAGTGGGGTGACAAGGGAGGATTAACTGGGGAATGGGGCCGTTAGAATATATGCCATCTTGGAGTGGGGGGGAGGGTAGAAGTTGGGAGAAAATTCGTAATTCAAACTTGTGAAAATCAGTGCTGAAAACTAAAAATATTAAATAAATAAATAATGCATTCCCCAAAAAAAAAAATGAAAGTAGGAGTGTAGTTAAGGAGGTAGGGGAGAATATGTGTGGCAAAGAATGTGATTTAAAAACTAAAAGCATTAAATAAAACAAAAATTAAGACAAAAACAAAAAAGAAATTACAGGTGAGGGAGAACCTTAAAAAAAAAAAAAAGAAGGATGTGAAGAAGTTGTGGTAATCTAATATGGTATAAAGAATCCATCATTTGTGAATACAAGTTGGATCAAACAAAACTGTAATGCTTGTCTACCATTAATATAGTAAATGATAGAATAGTTAAATCTCAAATGGAGGTCACTCTTGTTCCTTTGCATAACCAAAAACTGATAGATCCTGATAAGATCCATAGTTATTGGCTCAAAAGTTACTATCTAATAAGTAACTAGTAAGACGTAATCTGCTGGGTAGAATTAATATATCAGAAGTTTGCTGCCTTTGGTGGAAAGAAGGTGGATAAACTCTTTAAACTACAGATACAGATCTGAGAATGCAAGTCAATAGAAAATAAGCTTACATCATCTTAATATTTTTATTCAGCTACAAGAAGCAGTTATTTCATCTCTCTGTGTAATAGATCATAAAACATTAAGTATAAAGGAATATCAGGACAGCAGCTTCTCCTCAGAAGTCTTTTTGAAACCTATCAAAATAAGAATCAAATATAGAAACAATAATAGTAACTCACGTGTGTGTGTGTGTGTAGTGCTGCAAGGTTTGTAAAATGTTTTGTATACATTATCTAATTTGAGACTCAAAACAACCATATGAAGCAGATGATATGTTATAGATGAGAAAAACTAAGGCTGAGACTCACGTAGCTATTAATTATTAGAAGGATGTAAACCCAGGTATGTCTGACCCCAGGTCCAGCACTTTATCCCCTACAGAGTACATATACTTCAACCTAATTTAATTATGCCATGAGCTTGGACTTGGAATTTTTTTGCTCTCATAAGCTTCTGGACTTCTGTCTCTCTCTTTTCCTCATTCATCCTAAACCCATCATCCTCACCACTTCGTCCATGCTGTCCTCTGTTCATCACCCACCCTGTGACCTTACTATCTCATGGTTTACTAGCCATGGTTTGACCAGTTCAACTTAAATTTAATGTCATATACCATTTTTTGGCTGCCACACCACACTGTTATCTTTTTGAGGAGCAAATAAGTTAACATAAAGTGTGTTGTAAACCTTAAAGTATTATATTATTGCTAGCTGTTAACCATTATTAGTAGCTTTCAGTCTGCTCAGAAAAAATCCTTACCCCTTTTGAACATAAGTTATTGTTTAGCCATATCTAATAATAATAGTAACTGTACCTCACATTTATACAACATTTTAAGACTGCACAGTACTTTACATATTTTAGCTCATTTAATCTTCACAGCAACCCTGTGGGGTAAGTGCTCTTACTTCCATTTAACAAATGAGGAAACTGATGCTGAGAGAGAATAAGTTCTTTGCCCGTGGTCAGAGAGAACTTAGTCTCCGAGGCAAGAGTTAAACTTAGATCAAAGGACTTGATTTATCCACTGTTCCTACTGTACCTATGTAGTTCATTTTCTAATCAAAGTTCAAAGCCTTTACATTTATCTCTATTAAATAAAGTCCATCTTGTCAGAGTCAGCCTACCATTCCGGTCTATCAAGATCTTTTGTTCTCTGACAGAAAGACAAATAGCACAAATCCCATAGGCGACTGGAACATGCCCTCAGTTTTGATACTTCATATGAGGAAAAGTTACTCCCTCTCAAACTGGTTCATAATCATGTGGGCTCCTCCTGCTTTTAAAAAGCCAGTCTTCTCATTACCCTTCTCCCTATATGCCACAAGTAAATTGCTAGTCTGGCTATTCAGGTATAACCAATTTGTATTGCACACCAGGATGGCAGCTACTTTTTGGTCATTTGCTCAGATTCTTTAAGCAATCACTAGATAATCAGCAGAGAGAGATTGTAATCGGATGAAAACAAGTCTGTCGTAACTTCCCATGTCTTCTGTTTTTGTTTGCTAGGCCTGATCTGTTACTTCTGGGTTGTGAAGTGTTTATCATGTTTAGTTCAGTAAGATTAAGTGCCTACTGTGCACACAAAATATAGGTATGACATAGGAGGAATTTAAAATCTAATGAAGAGAACAGGGATGAAAATAACTGTAGTATGATTGTAAAATCCAGGCAGAATTCCATGAGAAATTTCAAGAGATAGAGAACACATCCATTTCGGGGAAGGCCTTTTGGAAGAAGTGTTATATGAGCTGGGCCTTAAAGGAAGATACTTTAACACATGATAAGCGGAAGTGAAGGGGAGAATGACATGAGCAAAGGCACAGAGAGAGGAAGGGGTAGAAAGAGTTTTGCTGTCATGTAGAAGGTGAGATAAAACTGATCGAGTAGGCTAGAGCAGAGGCGTCAGACGTGCGGCCTGTGGGCCATATCCAATCCACGGTGCTACTAAGTGTGGCCTAAACCCAGATGAAAATATTTAACAAAATAAAAATGCAATAAAATATAGATAATGTTAGTATGTAGTTTTCTATGTCAGTATGCAGCTCATAGGGATCCTTATGTACAGGCTAACGGTCCTCATTTCCATTTGAGTTTGACGCTACTGGGCTAGAGCCATAATGGATGGGCTTGTAAGCCAAGAGATAAAACTTTTTCATTAAGCACTGAGGAATTGCTGCAGGGTGGGGGTGGGGCGGGGTGGGGTGTGTGTCTGTGTCTGTGTGTCTGCGTGAGATGACGTTGCATTTAACCTTAACGTTAAGAAGATTCCCTAGTTAGTAGCAAAGAGGATAAATTGACAAAGAGTGAGACTGGAGGCAACCATGCCAGTCAGTAGGATGCTATACTACTACAACTGAAAAGGCCTAAACAAGACTGGTACCTCTAGAAATGAAAAAGAGAGACTAGGTCTGAAAATTACTGAGGCACTGAAATGATAGGGCTTGCCCGCTGATTAGATCTGTGGGGTGAGGGAGGAGTCAAAGATCACTCCAAAGTTTTGAAGCTGGAAGGATAGTGATATTATTAATAGAAATCGATAGGCTTAGAGGAAGAACAGATTTATCAGGGAAGATGAGATAGGCTTTATGGACATGATTTGAGGTGCTCTGGGGATGCACAGAAGTTGCTCTCTAGCAGACAACTGGAAACAAAGGATCTTAACTCTGGGGAGAATGTGGGAGATTTCCACAGTGGAAATTTCCAGAGATGGAAATTGAGAAATATGTGCAGATGTGATGATTGAGCCATGAGAAAATATCACTATGAGAAGAAAGTATAAAGAGAGAAGAGCCACAAACAGAGCATTTAAGCAGAATTAGCCACGTATAAAACAGGGAAGAGAAACACAAGTTCATATATAGGAGGAGATACCAAGAAGGAGCAATGTCACAGAAACATTGTAGCAAAGGAGAGAGTTGCCCATCCATTATATCAGAGGGTACAGAGAAACAAATATGGTGATAAGAAAGTCACAACACATTCACTTATGACCTGGATTATCTTGTTAATTTGTAGTATCATGTGCATTAATTTTATCTCCTTGCTAAATAGTTAAAACTCCTCAAGGGCAGATGCCCAGTTAGAGTACTGAATACCTGAGTAAATTTTTTTTTATTGACTAATAGCTGCAAATATGAAAATCTGCATGTTTAGTTATGAAATTTATCCATAATTCACTAGAATGCATGGGGAACTTGAGAAAACTTCTAAAATTTAATGACAAAGCAGATCAATTTCTCTTCCTCAGGCCTGTGATGCAGAAAGCATCATGCTAAATTTGGCAGGACAGCTCATCATGATGCAGAGGGATCGATCCGGCCCTCAAATCCGGGAGAAGGACAATAGCCCTAACCAAAGGAAACTTGTGAGTAAAGTGGAGGGCTTTTCCTAAGAGTTGAAGAAGTGTGGTATAGTAAAAGCAAACAAAAACCCCGTTATATTTGAGATCAGAATACCTCAGTTCATATTCTGATTTGGGCACGTATTAGCTGTGTTATAATTTGTACAGACCTCAGTTCTCTCCTCTCTAAAGGGAAGGGAGTTGGACGAGATGATTTCCATGATCACCTCTGGCCCCAATATCTGTGCCTCAAAGATTCCTTGAATTCGACTCTCTTACCACCATTTCCTCTGCAATCTAAAGAGCCTAAGAAAATGAGCAAAGTTATCCTCAGTCTTCCAGCTAAGAGAGTGACAGTTTTTGAGTGGTGATAGATGGTGAGTTTATGTAATTCCTCAGTCCACATCCTGAGCGTCCAGAGCATTGATGGTTCAGGCCATTTCTGACTAAAAATTATGCATTTTCAAGTGGAAAAAAGACTAAGTGGCTGGGGAGAGAAAACTGATGGTCAGCAGATACAGCAGCTGTCAGTTGGGAAGGCCTTCTAAGTGTCTTTAAAGTAGTTTTCCAAATATCCTTCGTACGTGATATGTGTTTTCAAATAGTGGAATTAACTCTCCAGTTTATCAGAACATTTGACACAGAAGCAAGAGACTTTTTTTGAGACTCGAACTATGACAGGATCTTCTATATTCTTTAGTAAATCCACCTTACATTTCATAGCAGCTTGCCATGCTGCACTTTGAACAGACTAACACTAGTTGTTTATTAATGGCAAAAAATGAAAGATACAGTTCTCTCAATTTATATTTTAATAAAAGCTGATATATTACATCTCTCATTCTCCAGCTGCCATTCTGTCCTCCTGTTGTACTAGCCCAATCTGTTGAAAATGTCTGGACAACCTGTCGAGCCAATAAACAAAAACGCCATCTCCTGGAGGCACTCTGGCTGAGCTGTGGTGGGGCAGGAATGAAAGTATGGCTTCCTCTTTTTCCTCGAGATCATCGAAAACCACATTCCTTCCTGTCCCGACGAATCATGCTGCCTTTCCACATCAACATTTACCCCCTGGCTGTCCTGTTTGAAGATGCATTGGTCCTTGGTGCTGTCAATGACACTTTGCTCTATGACTGTTTGTATACCCGTGGCAATGCTAAGGAACAGTTGGAGGTACTTTTTCCTTTCTGTGTTGTGGAGAGGACCTCCCAGATCTACCTCCATCACATTCTGCGCCAGCTTTTGGTCAGAAACCTTGGTGAACAAGCCTTGCTTTTGGCCCAGTCTTGTGCCGCATTACCTTACTTCCCTCACGTGCTGGAACTTATGCTCCATGAAGTGTTGGAAGAAGAAGCTACCTCACGGGAGCCTATTCCCGACCCTTTGCTTCCCACTGTCGCAAAGTTCATCACAGAATTCCCCCTCTTCCTGCAGACAGTTGTTCATTGTGCCAGGAAGACTGAGTATGCCCTGTGGAATTACCTTTTTGCAGCCGTTGGGAACCCTAAGGATTTGTTTGAGGAATGTTTGATGGCACAGGATTTGGACACAGCTGCCTCATACCTAATTATCTTACAGGTAACAGTAGTTAGTTTCTGAAGTCATTGCAAGAATCAGCAAGCACAAAGTTCGGGCACTCTGTGTTTAATACAGTCAATATAGTCTTGTCTATTACGTTTACAATTTTGCCTTTCCTGAAAAGAACGCCACTGTCATTTGAAGATATGAACAATGTATTCAAGTGTTGTAAAGCAACTCGTTGAGTTTTTTAACTCTTTATATAGCATTAGTGCAGTAAATTAATGGGTGCAGCGAATACCATTTTGCAAAACGGTGGATATAGCTGACCTTCCCCCAATTGTGAGATTCATCATTATTTCAAAATAAAATTGTCTGTTAGAAGAGAGGTTAGAATAGGCAACCTTTAAAGTCTTTTACAACTCAAGATTTTCTAATTCTAAGATAGTTTTATCTTCTGAACTGATTAGAGGTATACAATATATACTTGGCTACCTGTAATAAACAAAGCCCTGTGGTAGACCTGGGAGATAAACCATAAAAGTGCAAACCTGTGATTTTAGTTAAATATAATAATGGTGAATACATTCCTGGTAAATGCTTGTTGGTTTACAACACCATAATATCAATGTGCCAGACAGCCCTCTTAATCGTGGCCCTAGTTCTGAAAATCAACAAAATAAAACCAGGGTCCTATTCCATTGTTACTAGCTGGAGTATTTCAGTGACCCAAACAATTTCAATTTAAAATAAAGATGAACTTTAATTTTTCCAAAGTAAAATCTTGGAGTCTGTGGGGAAACTAACATCAAAGCGGAAGGGGAAGAGCCTGGGGAAACTGGTAGCTCACCTCCATGAAAACCACTAGCTCAATCCTAGTATCCAACTACAAACTTTTTAACTGCAGCAACTTGAGTAATATACTTGATTAAAGCTGGAATTACAGGCATGCTGGCACCAGACTTCTTTTAAACTGTGAGCTGCCAAAGAGGTTCTAATCTGCACTTGGAGAACTCTAAACTCCTCACCAGGAGCTTCCTTATACCCATGCTATAGGGGGTACAGGCCCAATGGGGGGGAAATTAATAATAGCTATTTTACATAACAAAGAACTTTATACATAGTGAAGTAATAAGGTATTACGATCCTTATTTTAGAGATAAAAGAAACTGAAGTGTTTTGAAAAGACAAGTCGGCTTCCCTCAGAGGCCCAGTGAGTGAGAAGCCTCAGGTCTTCCAGCTACAAGGCCCATGATCTTTCCACTTCATCACCAGGTCTTACATGCCCTTATTAGCATAATCCTCCCCATCATTTCATTCCCTTCTCCCCTAAAAAATGATAGGGCTTTTCGTATTACTGAAAAGGTTTAATTCTGTTCGACAAAAGATTCCATTTACAAGTTCAGTCTCGAAACCTATTCTCCAGATACCGTCTACTGTGAGGGGAAAAATGTGCTCTTGAAGATATGGTTAGTGATAAAATTTCACATCATTGGACTATACTGCGAGACGCAAAGTGCCAGAAGCAGGATCCCAAAGAGAATGCTAACCTTTCTAACTGCTGGGGAAGCCAGAGAAGGGCAGCCTAAAAACAGAAAGAGAATTAATTACTGTAGTTTAAATAAAAATTAGATTTTTATATGTGTGTGTGTATGTGTGTATATATATACTATAGTGAAAGGAACACTGAATTGGAATCAGAGAAACTGAGTACAGATCTGACTCCGTTACTTGCTTAGTCATTTAACTGCTCTGGGCCTCAGTTTCATTATGTATAAAATGAAAGGGTTGATGTAGAATAGTAGTTCACAGACTTTTTGGTCCCAGGACCCCTCAAAAAAACTTTTATGTGGGGTTATATATATCAGTATAAAAGTCTTAGTATTTTCTGAAAATAGTTTTGACTTCACTGCCCTTTTAGTCTCAGGGACTCCTTGGGATCTCCTCCAGACCACACTTTGAAAACTGGTGGAATAGAAGATCTCTATGATCCCTCCTAGCTAGTTATCCTAAGTTAGCCACTTTATAATGAGTTTGTGATTTATTCCAACTTCTTCAGCCACCTTTCAGAAACTGGGCCATTGGCTCTTTCTTTAGTAGACTTTGAAACATTAATGAGTATTTGTTAAGCAGTTACCATGTGCCAGGCATTGTGCTAAATGCTAGGGATACAGTGAAAGACAAAAACAGTCTCTGCCTTCAAGGAGCTCACATTCTGATGGAGGAAAAAATAACTGTCTATACACAAGATGTATAGCGTAAATGGGAGATCATCTCAGAAGGAAGGAAGCAGCTGGGGGAGACCAAGAAATGCCTCCAGCAGAAGGTGGGATTTGAGCCAAGTTTTGAAGGGAGCTAAGGAAGCTAAGACGTGGAGGTGAGAAAGGATCTCGTTCCAGTCCTAGGAGATGTCCAGGCATGGAAGCACAGGGACAGATGAAGCATCATATGCAAGGAGCAGAGCAAGGCCATTGCATCCAAAGGAGTAATGTGGAAAAAGACAGGAAAGTTAGGAAGGGTTTTAAGTGCCAGAGAACTTTTTATTTGAACCTAGAGGCAGTAGGGACCCAATATAATTTGAGTAAATGGATGACAGTCAAACCCGTGCTTTAGAAAAATTACTTTGGCACGTGAGTGGAGAGTGGATTGGAGTGAAGAGGGAGATCATTTAGAAGGCGATTGCAGTAGGCCAATTGAGAGGTAATTAGGATGATGGTTATGTGAGTGGAAAACAGATGTATACTAGAAATGTAAAGGTAGAAACAAGATTTGGCAACAGATTGGATAGGTGAAATGATTGAAATTAAATTTTTTCTCTTGGCACCCTGCAGGAAGGATGTGGGCAAAATTAGGCAGTAAGCTTATTAGGTATATGTACAGTAATTAGAGCTGTATGCATGTAAACAGATAGATGGATTCACTCTAAGTACCAGTTATTTCATAGAAACCGTAGAAGTTCACTGGATTTGCCCCATGCTAGTACAGTAATTCCCTCACCTTCCCATGGGAATCAGAAGTTTTTATTATTGGTATACCTTAATTTTAACTCCACTAATAAACCAGCCCTCTGGAACTGCTTATTCTAGAAAGCCATGGAAGAAATGGGCTGGTCATATCAGATACTCCTCCAGTGATACATATGGCAAGCCATCCGTGACTTCCTGAGGCCCTTGTACTTGCATAAGTCTTATAGAGTGGATCTACCTGGCACCCTAGAAGATTTCCTCTGGGTCTTTTAATATTCTCTTAGAACCAATTTAGCATTTAGGCTCTTCTTTATCCTTAGCTCATGCTCTTACTACATGCTCAACCTGCCTCCTTTTCTGATCTTAGATTCTCTCATAATCACTTCTGGTGTGTGTCATCATTTATAATTTGCTATAACCTCCTTAGACCCACAGTGGGTTTCCATTCCCCTTTTTGTCACCACTATTACTGGTAATAGGAATCCACTTTTCAAAGGGTAGTGATATCTGAGTGACCTTGCTTTTTCTTTACTTTTTGGCCATCATTGTTTCTAGAATATGGAAGTCCCAGCGGTGAGCAGGCAGCATGCCACTCTTCTCTTCAACACTGCGTTGGAACAAGGAAAGTGGGACCTCTGTCGACATATGATACGATTTCTTAAAGCCATTGGCTCTGGAGAATCCGAGACACCTCCACCAACACCTACTACTCAGGTTTGGAATGAAAATGGTACCATTTCAGATCACCCTTCAGCACTTGTCTCATGTCTTTTGTCCAGTGGAATTGCACCTTACAAACTCCCTTTTCTTTGTCCTGTGGGCATTTCCCCTTAGGAACCCAGTTCAAGTGGTGGATTTGAGTTCTTCAGGAACCGAAGCATCAGTTTGTCACAGTCAGGTGAAACCTTGCCTGCTAGCAAGCTGAACTTGCAGAAAACCCTCAGCATGCCTTCTGGTCCTTCTGGGAAAAGGTAAGGTGAAGAAGAGGAAAGTCAACAGAAATGAAGAAGCAGAAAGGAAAAGAAGGAAACAAAGCATTGATGAAGTGCCTGCTGTATGCTAAGCACTTAACAAATATTTATTTCTCACAAGAAACTTGTGAGGGAGCTACTGTTATGATCCCCATTTTATAGTCAAGGAAACTGAGGCAGAAAGAACTAACTTGCCCAAGGTCCCACAGCTAGTAAGTATCTGAGACTAGATTCAAACTTAGGTCTTCCTGATTCCAGGCCCAATGCCCCATCCAGTGTGACTTCTCAGAATATTCTAACATTTGTATTACTCAGTAATCCTGTGCAGTTACTCTCACGTATGGTTAGGTAGGTAGTTCTAAGGATTCGTATAACTGAGTATCATCTGAGGAAATGTTTTGACTCACAGTTAGAATTCTTTTCTGTCTCCCCATTTTCCTCCTCACTTAATATCTTTGCCATTTAGTGTTCTGTTTACTGAAGGATGAGAATAACAGGTGAGGAAACTGAGAGAAGAAAGACAAAGGAGTGCTAGTGGCGGTGGTTATTTTTCTTTGGAGGGGGAACAGCATGGACAGAGATAAAATGGTTACAATAATCTCCATACTTTTTCTTGGCTAGTAGTTTGACATTTTTACCCCCAAAGCTTCTTTATACCTTTTACCTTGACTGCCCTTGGGTGGAGCCATCAGGAGGAAAAGGAAACTGCCACCTCCCCCTTCCTGCTCCAAAAGTCCGCCACAGAGTAGAGAAGCAGGGAGTCAGACAGCATTCCAGAAGTGCTGCTCTCCCTCTCTGAATTCTGCCTTCTGTCTTCTGCTCCATGAAATCTCTTGATCGAATTTTTTTCTCTAATCTTGTCAAAACACTTTCAACTCCTCCTACTTCCTCCTCCCATTTACTTTTTTAGTATTTACTGTAGCATCTCACTAAATACCTTTACACTTAGAAACAGGATTTTGGATTTTTGTTTTTTTCTAAATGGTAAGAAAGGTGTGGTGAAAAGATAGCTGGACTCAGGCCAAAAGACCTGAGTTTCAATTCTAGGTTTGCCTCTAAACTGTGGGATCCTGGGCAGGGCAGGTTTATTTGGCCCCTTGCAGCTCTCAAGTAACTGTATGTATATAGTGCTTGGCAAATAATATGAACTTTTTAAAAAAACTATTAAGTGAAATACTAGATTTATAGGTCCTAACGTTAAATCTCTGGCTGTAGTTGCCTTACTTTGACCCCCCTGCCCCAGTACAGTCCTGTCTGTTTTCTTCTTCCTCTTTGTCATCTCTAAGGGGTCTATGAACTTTGATTTGGTTTCCTTCAAACGCCAGATAACATCAATAGCCAAAGTGTCATTCAACCTCAATATTTTGTATTTATGAACAGTGTGTGAAATCAATTAAGAAATTAATTAAAAAATTAGTATCTTGGACCATATGTGTGGTACGTGCTAGTAACCTCAGCTGCCAGGGAAACACAGGCTGACAGACCTCTCGGGCTCAGAAGTTCTTGAGTCATAGTGAAGGCCTGAAGGCCCCCCTTTTTCCCCTGAGGTAGGCAGCTGTCAGGCTGCCAGAGGGGGAGAGAGCTTGGGCCCAGGATGGAAAGTAGAAATCAGAACCCCCATGGCAGTCGGTGGGATGAGATCCAAGAACAGCACACTTACAATCTGAGTGAGATGGAACGATCCAGCCTCTCAACAGGAGAGATTCATTACCTGTTTGAGTAGTTCTAATGCTGACGCATCCAGGAAATCATTGACCCTTTTGAGTTATCTTTAGACTTCAGCTGTCTTGATGCTCTGTCCATTGCTCATTTCCCTGGACATATCTCTGGTACAAATATTCTGTAGAATCTTGCCACACTTTTCTTGTATACCCATTCTCAGGTGGAGCAAAGACAGTGACTCTGCTGAAAATATGTACATCGACATGATGCTCTGGAGACATGCTCGGCGCCTCTTAGAAGAAGTTCGGCTGAAAGACCTCGGCTGCTTTGCTGCCCAGTTGGGCTTTGAATTAATTGGCTGGTTGTGTAAGGAGCGCACCAGAGCTGCTCGAGTGGAAGATTTCGTAATTGCTCTAAAGAGACTTCACAAGGATTTCCTGTGGCCATTCCCGGTCATCCCCATTTCTTCCATCAGTTCACCATTCAAGAACGGGAAATACCGAACAGGTAACAGTCTGTGATCTCTCGTGATATAAACAGGGCTGCTGGTGGGTGTTTGGGGAAGTTCATTCACTGGCCAGACTCTTAAGAGTGATGGTACTTTTGGGCCTCTTGTATCCACATTGGCTAGGGAGCCGTGACTGACCACTAGTTTCCTGCACACCCTCCCTCCTCCACACAGTCTGCTCCGTACCGCATCAGTTAAGCCTAGAGATGGGTGAACGCACTTGGCAACGGGTCAGCACCTCCGACAAGCAGTGTCCTGTGCTGGCTATTACCAATTGCCCTTGAGGAGCAAAGTTTGTAGTCTACAGGAGTAAGACATACACAGCTGTATATGATATATGGAAAAGTTCACAAAAGGGTTAAAATATTGGGTGAATTTTGAGTAGGGAATACATTAAACTATTTAAGACTTCTTACTCAGAAGAGAGCAGTGGTTGGGGCAGCCAGCTATGTAATTTAATAAATTTGTGTTGACTGACAAAGAAACAGAGGGCTAAAGTTTTTTTTTTTTAAATTTCAGCTATTTTTCATTAAGTCTCTCTTCCTAATTCCCTTTGTGAGAATGTAATCTATAGTATCCCTGCTAAATGTCATTAAGGAAAGCTTTTTATGATCTCCACATTGTATTATCTCAAAAATCATTGTCATCATTTATTCCAGAGACTCCAGTATATGACCAGGAGAAAGTTGTTCCTTAGGTAAAATGACTATGGCCAGTTCTTTCTTTACAGTAGTGGACCACTCTGCAGACCTTTCTCCCTTCTAAGGGACTCTGTGTGGCCCCTCCCCCCTCTGCTGCTCTGCCAGGGAGTTGAATTTGCATCCTGTGGGAACTATCTGTAGTCTTTTGCTTATTTTAATTGATGACATTTTGTGTTCTGATATTTTGGCCACATAGTTAATATTCCCTAGTGTTGCCTTAATATAACTGTTTCGGTTGTGAGGCATTCGGTTGTTAATGGGGGAAAATAGGGCACCGGGGGGGGGGGGGGTCAGTATACATCTTTTGTACTGATCTTACATACATTCACATAAAAGTTTGCTGTGGACTTTCAGTGTTTTGAAGGTTTTCAGTTCAACAGAACTCTTGTGTGTGAGGCATTATGAGATACTGGGATGAAATCAAAGAGTTACTGTGTAACACAATCTAAGCATTTGTTCTGGAAGAAAGCAATGAGAGAGTCCTTGTTTGTTTCTACCCAGGTGGGGGAGAACAGTTACTAAAGTCTCAGTCAGCCGACCCTTTTTTAAACCTTGAAATGGATGCTGGAATGCCTAGGGCCCCAAGAAGTCAGAGTTGGCTTGGCATTGGCAGCATTGGTTCCGCCCACCAGGAGATAGATACAGCCTCATCCCATGGACCACAGACACAAGATGCCTTCCTGTCACCTTTATTAAATAAAGGTATGTACCATGCCATTTTATATCAAATATTTCTTTGGGAAAAAGCAGTTAGAGCATGTAGCCCTTTTTGCCTTAATTGGCAGAGGATAAAAAAGATTTTGAATAATCAGTGAAAATAGGTTCATAGTTTGAATTTTTGATAGGAATGTCTTACCTATGAGCTTGTTAAAACATGTTTAGGTTGCATTTCCAAATGAGCAGTCTTTATCAGACAAATGCATTGATCCAGACTCTTCTTTGTAGTGTTTCCAACAGAAAGTGCTGTTCTGGAGCTCTAAAAATGAGCATAGGGAACATCAAAGAGAAAACTAGAAATCATAGTTGTACTGTAAGTAGGAAATCTAAGTATTAACAGTATAGACCAGATTCTTTACATTGTTGTCCTTATGTAAGGTGAGTGAATTCTAGCCTAAAGTAATTTCAAAATAATTTATACAGAGATATAGATTTACAAGATAAGTATTTAAAAGAGCTTAACTAGTTGCAAATGGTATATAATTATACTTGCTCTGCCAGCTTTTACAGTGTTATTGTGTAGAGAGAAAGTCCTATAGAAAAATGAATTATTCCTTTTTTCTTTTGTCCTGGCTCTTAATCTATTAGTGTTTGAAAGTATTAATCTTCCATTAAGTGATTTAATGTCAGCCTCAAAATCCTTGAGTTATCATCTTTGTGGGGCCAATTGATAACTATTATCAATTCCTGATTAGGGGATGAATGCAGTATTGGTTCAGCCACAGACCTAACTGAAACCAGCTCTATGGTGGATGGTGATTGGATGATGGTGGATGAAAATTTCTCTACTCTAAGCTTAACACAATCAGAGCTCGAACACATCTCTATGGAGTTGGCCAGTAAAGGGCCACATAAATCCCAGGTCCAGCTCCGGTGAGTCTCATTGGCCTATTTGAGAGCAGAGAAAAATTTTTATCATACTGGTGACAACAGATGACATGAATAGCTCTTCCCCTGCTTCATTTGTTTTTTACTGTTTGCAGGCCTTCCCTGCTTTAACACACGAATTATTTTAATTTTGTGCAGGTATTTGCTGCATATCTTCATGGAGGCAGGATGTCTGGACTGGTGCATTGTTATAGGCCTTATTCTTCGAGAACCTTCTATAATTAATCAGGTGTTTGGTCTGACGCAGTCTTCAGAGGTAGATGGAGAGATTTTACAGAACATAAAAACAGGGCTACATGCTATAGACAGATGGGCTTCTACAGATTGGTAAGCGACAACTTCCATGGAGCTTTCAAATTATGAAATCTCTTGCACAGTTCTATATTTTTATTGCAAAAGCTAAAAACAATTTCATTTTCTGGTTCTTCTTAGTTAATATAGCATCTCCATAATCTTGCATAAGAAATCATCATACTAGAGAAATTTACTTACTGCTGTCTTCTGGGAAAATGTTATGTAAAACTGAGACTGATTCAATGGAGAACCTCAAAAGAGCTGTAATTATATTCCATGGAAAGAGACTAAAACCTTCCTTTTTAAAATGAGGAAAAAGTACTCCAATGCAAATTTCATAGCAATAACGTATTTAGAATTTTGGTCAACATTAATACTAGCAGTCAAGGTGTACAGAATTGGGGCCATAAGAAAGAGATAAGAACCACTCATTTTTAAATATATATTTTTGTTTTATTAAATATTTACCAGTTATGTCAAAAAAAATTAACATTCATTTTTTAAAATTTTTGAGCTCTAAATCCTCTCCTTCCCTTCTGCCTCTTCCCCTTCCTTGAGAAGGCAAACAATTTGATACGGATTATACATGTGAAGTCATGCAAAACATATTTCTATATTAGCCATGTTGCCTCTTCCCCCCCCCAAAAAAAAAAAGACAGAGGAGAAAAATATAAAGTTTAAAAAGTATACTTCAATCCACACTCAGAGTTCATCTAGTACTATCCCTGGAAGTGAATAGCACTTTTCATGAGTCCTTTGGATCATTGTACTGCTGAAAATAAGTCTTTCACAGCTGACCGTCCTCACAATATTGTTACTATGTACAATATTCTCCTGGTTCTGCTCACTTCACTTTGCATCAGTTCATGTACGTCTTTCCAGGTTTTTCTGAAACCCCCTCCCTTGTCATTTCTTATAGCACAATAGTATTAAATCACAATCATTTCCACAAGTTGTTCAGCCATTCATCACTTGATGAGCATCTCCTCAATTTCTAATTCTTTGAATCACAAAAAGTGCTATACAAAGTCCTTTTCCCTTTTCTTTGTTCTTTTTGTGATATAGACCTGGTAATGGTATTGTAGGGTCAGAAGGTATGCAGTTTTATCACTCTTTGGGCATAGTTCCAGATTGTTCTCCAGAGTGGTTAGAATGGTTCATAAGGCTTTATTTGTACCTATTTTTCCACAACCAACACTTGTCATTTTTCTTTTCTGTAATGTTAGCCATTGTGATAGGTATGAGGTAGTACCTCAGAGTTGTTCTAATTTCATTTTCTAATTAGTAGTGATTTAGAGTATTGACTACTGATAGTTTTGATTTCTTCTTCTGTAAACTGCCTGTTCACATCCTTTGACTACTTATTCAACAATTCAGCATTTTCTAAAAGTCTGTATGTTCAAGTCATATCCTAGAAATATAGTGATGGACAACAGGCCTTTCTCTGAAGGAGCTTACAGTCTAATGTGGGAAAGGAAGTACAAGCACAGAATGTGAAGTTGAAGAGAGAAAGGGGGTGTGTGTGTTCCATGTTCTGGATGTGGTCCAGAAAACAAAACCCAAAAAAAAAAAACCTCCTCTAAAGGAAACAAGATTAGAAGTTGTATTTAGGGGCCTCAGAGCATGGCACTATATTATATGTATATACTTGCTGGTTTGCTCATTGAATTCCCTTTTCTCCCTTTAGCCCTGGATACAAGCCATTTTTAAATGTCATTAAGCCACAACTCCAGAGACTAAGTGACATTGCAGAAGAGCAGATCCAGCCTGAAGCCTTTCAGCCAGCAAACAAGGTTCCTGAGCAGGCTGCCAGCCCCAGAGCTGAGGAGAACAGAAGCTCTGCTTGCCACAGCAGCAGCCCTCCAGGTGAGGCTGGCAACAGCAGTGCTGCAAGCTGGACTGAAGGCCCCATGGCTGGATCCCAGGAAGAAGAACCTTTTCAGGATGGGACCTACGACTGTACAGTCTCCTAACAGGAGGGGTCTTCTGTCACCATGGGCAGTATTAACAGAGTGCAACTGAGTACACTGTGAACAAGTCAGATAATTTAAAGGGGAGGAATCTGAACTACTTTTTAACTCAAAGAAATTTGTTTGAATCCATGAACAATGTGATTTCAAATAAATGTTCTTTCATAAAAAATGTTTTTTAAGCTGCAAAGTAATAAAGATTATTGTACAGATGTACATGAGAATATCTGGTTTTATTTTTAAGGGTTTAGAACTATTAATAAACCATAGGGATGGTTCTCTACCAGCCTAAACTTCTCTCTGTTCTTGCAGCAAGTGGTTGTTTCCAAAACCACTGTCATCCATTACATCCGTTGTCTGTGAATTTGGCTACCTAATGCACTTTGTGTAGGACCATACTCAAGTGAATTATATGCCAGAGCTCATGGAGACACTACAAATGGCTTGAAACTAGTATATTCAACCCAAGAACTGGAACTATAACAAGTTCCTTCTTAAAAGACTGACACCTGTTTTACCTAGTTGTAGGCTGACAAGCTGGGGTCTAAAGGGTACTCATGAATTATGCTGTTGGAAACGACAAAAATATTTTGTACTAAAAAAGTGTATCTTTCTCTTTGTGAATAGTCTTATTTGTAAATATTCTCAAAAGAGCTGCTTCTCTGCTTGAGGCTTTGTATCATAGTTTGTAAGGTTTTAATTACTCTGTACTCATGACATGCAGAAAGGACACTGCTTAGGATTAAAGTCTCTCTCCAATGGACATGACAATAAGAGACAGAGCCTGATACCTTGATCATGAAGAGAGGCTTTATGCAAACGCGTGGAGGTTCTTATTTATTGCTTTTGTAAATGGACTAAAAATGGATTTTCTGTTTGTATATATACTTGCTAATCATGTATCATAGCTACTAAGCATCAGTAATGTAAACAATGCTTGCTTCACTGTCACTTTACAAGCAGTTTATAATGTATTCTGGATAAGGAAACAATTTTTCTTTTCACATAATGCTATGGAAACATGTCTACATAATTTTTAAGTTGCTTTATGGTACTTTCATCCCAGCCTACTATATCTACCACGATGTATGTAATACTAAATATCTTACAACAGTATTAATTTAGGTAGCTTGTTTGTACTGTGCAATTTGAACAAAGGAATGCAACATTATTTTATAAAAAAAAACCATTTATTTTTGTAATGACAATGTATCTGATGTGGACCAAATTCCTTCCACCCAGTAAGACACTCTTCTTGTAGTGTGGTTATAAGCATACATCTTACTCTCAGAAAAATAGAACTGTCCTGTTTTTGCTTGCTTTTCAAGCAAATGCAAACCAGCAAGGTTGGGTTTTCTTGTAGTTTTCTCTTAAGGGGAAAGCTTAAGACCATTTAGGATACTTTTAGCTGAAGTCATCAAATATGTTTGAAATTATTTTAGAGTGTGGTAATTTGCTGTTGCTTTACTTTTTATATCACAAGTGCAATAATATCAAACAATAAAATTCCTGGCTGGGTGGAATTTAAGTGATTATTGATACTTGGGTCCTGTGGTGCTAGTTTTGAGTTTTAAACACCTTTCATATTTTGCTCTACCCACATAAGCAGGCAGAACCTTGCATGTGAGTGATAAAGTATTTAAAACATTTTGAGAAAATCCTTCAGTTCTGTTACAAAGGGCAACTTACTGGAAGGAAGAGCTGGGCATCACAACACATCCTTGAAAGCAATTACAATCCTTATTCCATGAAATGATCTTTCCTAATGCCCTGGGAAAAGATGAGCTTAATAGTTTGTAGAACTTTTCAGCTCATAACTTTTGGAATGTGCAATAATAACTTAAGCCCCACATCTCTACATAGTAAAAGATGCAAATTTATTTCTGATGAATTACAATTAGGAGGCCTTGAAGAAAAGATTCTGCAAAGTTTACAGGTTTATTTTCTCTCTCCAGTAATAAATTTGTTATATATACTTTAATAAAAAAATTCAAATTATCCTTTCGACTGACTTATTGTACAGAAAACACATCTTAAACATAAATATACATGTTGTAATTTGTCTACTCCTAGGATGACTGCTAAGCAACAATATATAAAGGCAAGAAAATATTTGGGATAAATTCAATCAAATTTGGGATAAATTACAATTCTTTAATATGTATTTTCTACTTGGTGTACATAACAGCAAAAATAAAACCATTCTAGGAACATGACCTTATCTGACAGTTGATAGCACATGTGTTTCTAGAAGTAGCTAATAAGGAAATGTATTCATGATGTTCTGTGCTGCAAATGAAGTAACACTGCCTGTTGGATCTGGAGTCAGGAAAATCTAGATTCAAATCCTCCCTATGAGGAGCTGTGTAACCTTTGGCAAGCTACTTAAATCTTGGTTTCCTTCTAAAAGAATACATGAAAGAAACCATCACTGTCAGGTATTGAGACCTGAGCAAACAAGACTAAAAAGCAACAGTATTCTAATAGTTTATACTCTAAGCTTAAATTCAGGAATGCAGCTCAATGAAAAACATACCTATGTAAGTACTTCTAAAGAATGGAAAGACTTTTGAGGCAAAGAATCAAAAAGTAGAACCACCATGACAATGATCGACATACATGATGCATGTACTACTACTACTACTACTGCAAATGCGCCCCTTAGCTACTCAGGACTAAAATAAGTATTAATCAATGTTAACAGGCTTCTTGAACCTGAAAAATGATCAAATTTAAAGATCTTTTTCTGGAGCAGGAATAGCATTTGCTAACAATGCTATCAAAATGCTCATAAATGCTGAGGCCCTTAATACCATCCTATGCTCCTGGCCTTCTCACGAGTTTTCTACCAACAATACTGCCAGTAAAGACTGGCTGCTAGAGAAATGAAACTCATGTTTCTAGCTTTAAGGCCTTCTGGGAGAGAGGATCATAAGCCTTTTCAACAAATGTCGAGTGTTACAACATCTCCAGCTAAGTCTCTTACCCATAATTAAATCTTAGAAAATAAAAAAGGTTGGTCTAAAGCCCCTTCCAGTACTAAATCTATTGTAACTGGAACTGAGGACATTGAGCCAAATAAGAAAAATTTAAGAATGATAGTGGTTAGTCTTCAGATACTTGAGAGATGTCATGTAAAATAATATTTATTTTGACTGAAGGCAGAAAAACTTAAGACCTATAGATGAAAGTTAGAAAAGCAGAATAAGGAAAAATTTCTAACTTACAGACTGAGTTCCCAGATAAGATTATTCCTGAGTTCCCTTCCACCAACTCAAATTCTTCCTAAGAATTTACTTGAAATATTTAATCTAAAGATAATGTAGGAAAAATAATGACCATTCAGCTGACAAGTCCCCATTTGCTAACTGATCTACTGACCTCATCTCTTCAAATATATGGCTGCCCAAAAAATCTTCCTAATATATGTGTCTGACCATGACTGAACACCCAGCCTGGCATTTAAGGCCTCTCACAGCAGAGTTCTGGCACACCTTCCCAACCTTATTTCATGCTATTCCTTTTTTTGACACCATGTTCCAACTGAACCGGACTATTCTCATATTCAGTACTTTATAATTCAGTGCACTCATGAGTCATACCCAATAGGAGAAACTTTGTCCTTACCTTTCCCTACAGAAATTCCTCAAGGTCCAGGTTGGACCAATAAAGAGGTCAGGTGCCAACTACATGCCAAACAGAACTCTAAGCACTGCCACCTCTTCAGTGAAACCTACTCTATAGTGGAGACGCTGCCACCCCCTACCTACCTGCATGACCTTGACCCCTGGGGCTGTCTCACTTACAAAATGAATGGACTCAACAGGGTGGTCTCTAAGGTCTGCTCTATAGCCTATCATTATAGAATATAAATAAAAAGGAATACTCCCTAGCTTCAAATTTTTCTAGGACACTTCTGAAATTTATAGTCATAATATACTCCAGCTTATAACATACCAAATCTATTGTGGTATTTATTTGCATTAATTTACTCCATTAGACTAAGCTTCTCCAAGGTTACCACTGCCACTTTTCATTTTTGTATGACGACAGCTAGCTACAGCGTGGGTAAAGCACTACACTTGGAGTCAGGAAGACCTGGATTCAAATCCTATCTTAGATATCTAGTAGCTGTGTGAATCCTTAGGCAAGACATAACTTCACTCAGTTCAGGTTCCCCATCTGTAAAATGGGGAAAGTAATAGCAGCACCTATCTCACAGGGTTGTTACGAGGATCAAATGAGACAGCTAAAGCACTCTGCAAATGTAAAAGTAATAATGCTACACTGTAATAGCAAGCACCATGTTATGTAAACTGTAGGCACTTAATACTTAATCTCATGTAATTTCTAGAATTATATCACTCACTCTTTTTAAATCTTACCCTCATCCTTACTCTTAGAGAATATGATCAAATAGCCAACCATTGTCTAACCTACACAATTTTTATGGAAGGTGTTCAGAAATTTCTACTTGAGCACAAATACTTCCTATTTTTTTCCCCGAGGAGTCCTAGCTCTACTGAGCTCAAAATCATTTTGGTTGCAGACGTGATTATTTTAAAACCAGTCTTTTTAGGTTGGTAACCAACTCATAGTCAGTTACATGTTACAAACATGTAGGATCAACAAAACATAGCTTTCACATTTTTTTAATGTGGTTTCAAAGTCTTAAAGGCTAAAAGCATGAAATTGGCCATGAATAACTTAATCTTCTTGAGAGCACCCACTGAACATAAATATTTTGCATTCTGTGTGGAAACAAAAAAACAGGTATTATTTTGAGTTAAAACTCATTTATATGATTTTTTTTTAGAAGTCAGACTTCAAGGAAAAATTGTTATAGATGGCACCCTAATTTGTCCTCAGTAAAGCACAAGGAAATAATCAAAATGACTCCTGAGGATGTCAGCCTTTCCAAAGATAAGGGTTTAACAAATCATGGCTCCCAAAATATAGACAATGCCAAACAGTGAGTGAGAGAGTGGGAGAGTGAGAGAGAGCGAATGTGTGTGTGTGCTTTGTTGTTGTTCCTAAAGGTAAAGATACATAATTAATACAGGTCCTTAATTGCTTCAACTTATTTAATGACAGGTTAAGGTTAAAAGCCACATACACTAAGGAAAAACTTGGAGGGTTTCCAGATCAAGAGTGGATGGCAGAAGGTAGGACAATAAAAGAGAAAAGGAATACAACATGGTTAACTAGTTGAGCCTCAACTCATTTTTACTATCTCTTTATTTTACAAAATGTATTAACACTTCAAATGATTTAACAGTAGCAATCCCCTCCAATCTACTGCAGCTGAGCAACTAGCAACTCCCAAAGAACTTGACTAATTTCTATGAAGTTGAGATGTACAGTTTCGATCAAAGGCAGAAGTCCTACCATAATACACATTCCAGTTAAAATGCTGTATTCTTTGGTCATATCATTCATCTTAAAGAGCAACCATAATTATATTTTAATTACAATTTTACAAACAAAACAGATTTTTAAAAACATACGCAACCCTTGAATGGAGGAGAAAAGAAATAGGGAGAAGGGCGGAGAATTTCAGAGGCTGAACAACATTTGCATATAAAAAGAAACCCGGATGTTAAAAAGTTTAAGTAACATAAGGCAGCAAGTAAATCTTCAATAATCCAAAACAAACCAGGCAACTCAAATCAACAATTGTATATGTGTGTGTGTGTGTGTGTGTGTGCGCGCGCGTGTGCGTGTGCGCGCATGCGTGCACGCATATGTATGTATATACACACAATTTGTGTTTATTTTTATAAAGAAGACTTCCTGAGTCAGCAAGCTGGCTATCTATTCCTCAAATATGTGCACAATTATTGCTCCAGTGGTAACATTTTAAGGTTAATAGCATGCTTATTTACATTTGTTAAACTGTGACAACAGGAAACTGCATGTGACAATCATTCTTAATGTCAGAGGCACAATGTAAAATTCAGAAACAACTAAGTCAGCCTTCTTCACACTTTCCCCAAACATTGTGCTACTTACAGCTAAGATGCTGTATAAAATAGAGCATTTGTTATGATTTTAAAAGACCTTTTTCAAAATGAGTCACTGATCTTGTCAGAGGCTCTAAAAAATATGAGTTCATTTATTCCAGATGCCACTGATGTGACAAGAACAGCTCGATGTGCTTATTAAATAGCTCTGAGTGTTTTATTTATTTGAACATTTCTGGCATATAATGTGTAAATGGAATCTTTGCATTAGCATTCTAATACACTAGTGGGTATCTCTGTACTAACCACCTGGAAAGCCCAAGTCCTATGACAGCCAAACTTCATAATGATCAACCCAATTAAATGCAGACTATTTTTTTTAAAGGATAAATATTCTAAAAAGTAAAGAAGAAAATCATGATTATCATCAAAAGTGAATAGCAGCATCCCTCCTTATCCAGGAAAAACTCATAGGGGAAATATTACTTTTCTTTCTAGGACAGTTATATCTATTCCTAACAATAAATCTAATCATTTATTTCAGGTTTCAGGTTAGGCACAAGAACAGAAAATCTGCACCTATTTAGCAATTTCTAGAGAACCTCTGTTCTATCCATCTCCTTTTCATAACAGTGGGATAGAATTATCTACAACAGCTGTACCCAAATACCTCAAACCTTCAGCAACACAAAATCAGAAATCAACTATCATCAAAAGGCCTAATGGTAGCCAGATGTAGACTCTGCAGCCCTTTGAAGTGGGTTATGAATGGAAAGTGTGGTGTCTGAAAAAGCTAAGCTTCTTGAAAGCAATGCTGCAATAAGCTAGGCCTTGTGGCACCTAACATTCAGGTAGTCATGCTGTCTGCAGTCTACAGAATCCACTTTAGTTTGAATGAGCCACAAATTAGGCAACTTAACAGAGGTTTAAGCAAACTATCCTATTCTGTGGTCCTCAGATTGTGAAAACAGATCACCCTTTCTCTCCACCTTCCTCCCACTTCAATAGGATGTATAGATTGTGCTCATTTCAGAGAGGTAGACACTTATTTGTTTTTCATCTCTAATCAAGGGGCCTCATCCACTTTATCTTAATAAAACAAATGAACTTTTAGTCTGTGGTCCTGTGTACTTGTTGAAGCTCAGTATGTCTATGTGCCCTCTTATTTTATTTTTAATTAAAGAAAATCTAGTAGAGTTTACTATCCATATGCTCAAGTCTGTCTGCTATAGGGACTCGAGACACATTTCTTGATGGCATTTCTACTGCTGGAGAGCTACCTATAAGCTATACAAAAAACTTTTCAAAATGAAAAAACGTCACAAATCAAATACCAAGTTCCTAGGCACTATCACATTTTCACTGTATGTTCAGGTGTCCAATCTAACTAAAAGACATCTTCAAATTCAAGGAAAACTAGTCATGCTAAACAATAAAGAAATGGGTTTACAGAAATAATCATACTACAGAATGTGACATGAACCCAGTGCAGTGTCTTCTGCATAAATATGTAAAAGATGCAGAAATAATCCAAAAAAATAACGAATCCTAAGTAATAAAGAAATCAGAATAAATATTTCTAAAATATTCAACCACACTTTTTAAAAAAAGGCCAAAGGGGCAGTTCAGTGCTCTGATGCAGGAAGTCAGCATCATCTTGCATCTCTGTCTGGACCCAGTACTAACAGTACTCTGAAAAGAAAGGCCTGTGAGAATCCAAAACAAAATCTGGCTTCTCCATTCCCTAAAGAGCAAGTGCACAGATTTCTAGGAGAATATAAGGCATTGAAAACACCAAGGCCAAGATACACAATGGCGATCCAAGACACTGGCATACGATTCCCAATACTGGTGACTATTCCAAGTGCAGTTTAAGAATTACAGTTCGTTAGAGCCGGAGAGAGACTTTGAGAGACCGTCTGCTCAGTTCCAGCTCTTCACACGATCATATTATCCCCACGCAGCCCAGTTCTAAGTAGAATCACTACTTCATACGTCGTTCTACCCACTGAACAACACAAAAACGCTCTATGGCTTTAAATGAGAAATGCTATTTCCCTCCGTAACACTAATTCGACATCATTAAATTTCTACATGATCCTGAGGGAAAATTTTACAGAGTAGTGTTTTTTTCCCTTTTTTTTTAAAAGGTCACATAAGATGAGACAGTCTTACAAATGGCAATACCCACATGGGCTTCACTCCCTGGCATTTTCGAGAATTAAAAAGGCCATACCCCAACATATCATCTAGTGTTTTGCTGCTTGAAGCTTTTTCCCAGCCTCTTCTAGCTGAAGCAAGGAAAAGCAAAACTATTAGTTGTCAAGAGGGGCTCTCCCCCCAATTTTTAAGAAGTTCAGCTTCCATACCACACTTGAAAGCAACAGAGCACACCTGAAAATAACTGCTGAATCGAGCCGACTACCTTCCTATGGTAAAAGTCCGTGTGGCGCAGGAATGGAGTATGGCACTAGCCGTGTTCCTACGACCTGACGGAGGAGATTAAAATACATATAAGTCATAGGTGCAAACCCAACCAGAAGGAAATGTCCAGTCTGGGAACCTGTCCTTCAAGGCATCCAGCTGGGGAGACCCCTTGTCCTCTCCAGAAAAGTAATGACCAGCTATAGCCACAGTGACCATTTCTTCAAGATGTTCTTCTGAGACCTGGCAGAAAGAAAGGGGCGGATTTCATTTAGCCTTGAGTCCCTCTTATCCTGACCTAATTATCATCATTTAATTCCAAATACAATTTAAACCTGCCCAAATGGGAGGCACTAGGGAAAATAAAAGGCATATATCTGTATCCCATAAAGAGCCTCAATGAGCAGAACGATGATAAGTGAGAGAAATGGGCAGTTTACATGCCAGAATAAAAAGAAAAATGCAATTTTGTCATCAAGCTTCTGTCAGCAGCCAACTTAAATAGCTTGGAGAAATTAATACTTTCAATGACGTCTTACTGTAAGAATTTTAAAAATATTTTTTAAATAAATTTTTTAACCAAATAAGGTAAAGTCTCCAACCAAGCTGCTCTGTCTTATGCTAATCATGTTTCCCCAACAAGGCAGAAGAGAAACTCACTATCATGAAGCTCTTCAACCTGGGTCAGAGTTCAAACAAAATGTATCAATCAAGGCACCTAACATGTATGGAACTGGTACAAAGTTAAGTACTGAGTGATTTGATTCTGCTTTAAAATAATTCCAGTTCAGGTAGTCCATTTCACAGAGTCACCCTGTTGCACACATTTTGTATACATCATGCCTAACCACAAGGAGGAACCACTCTCCTTCTGGAACCACCTCTCACCTGAACCATCACTCCCTTTTATCTCAGTGTGGTGATTTTAGCCCATGGCCTAGCTGAGTTCAATAACAAATTCAATGTTATAGAAATTTCTAAAGTAAAAAGTGCTGGAAAACAAAATCAATTTTCTTCTTCTCACCTGCACATCTATCCAGAATTGCCAGGGAGAAGCTTGTAGTCCATGAGAATAAAATACAAAATAATCTCCTCCTTTACTGGTAATTGGTGTACCACTGCCAAGAGACCATTGGGAAAGTGTTGACCCTTCATGTGTTCGGACATAGAATGACATGTGACTAGGCCCTATATAATAAAAAGTAGAACAATTTAAATTGATTAAGGAAAATCATAATGGTAAAAAGTCAGCACTCTCCTGCCCAAACCCATCTGTGAGTGTTCAAGTCCCAAATATCTTTTGACTCACCCCAAAACCCTAGTTCATGTTTACATAGTTCAGACTATGTCTGGAGAACGAGTTTCAGTTTCTGGGAGGGCTGATAGATACAACCCTCAGCACAGCCCCCAAACATGCTGTGGTTCTGATGAGGAGACATCACCTATGAGATCTGGTATTTGTGCTCACTTTCAAAGAGCAACTCTATCACGTTATAGAAATGACAACTATTCCCACATCAAGCACTGCCCTGTAAATAAAACTACCAAACAAAACAAAGAACCACAATTTGGATGTAGGCCATGGGAAGAGCAGCAAAAGAGGACGAGATCAATAAAACAAGTCTACTTGTGTCAAACGAAAGGCTGAATTTAAGCCCAGTCTCCAAATGAAGGTAGTAAACGTTAACTCGAAGTATGATGATGATCTTAACCAGGCTCGAATATTTTTAGAGAAACTACAAACCTTTCCAAACTTACTCATCATAATACCAGATTAGCAAAACACCAAATAAAAGAAAGAGTAAAAAGAAGGCTGATTAATCTTACCTGTTACTTCAAAAGTTAACTTCATAGACAACTCCCAGGGTGTTTGCTCTTTGGATATAAGCCTAAATTGAGTAGGCTTTCTGGGAGAAACTTCGGGTGCAGGAAGATACCAGTTTTTCCTTATTTGAAAAAAAGGATATTTAGAGCTTTAGAATTGTTTTTCATATATTACGGAATCTCAAGCGAAGAAGCAATAATGTACACTTTTTTCAGCACGGCATCTGAATCATTGAAGATGTCTCCTGCATATTAAAGTAGTAGTTTCTAAGGCAATAAACTGTGATTTCAAAAATCAACCAGTTAATTCTCTCTGTGGGTAGAGAAGCTAAGAAGCACCTCTTGAAAGCCCAGGGGAATTAGTCAACAGACAAAAATATATCACCAAAAGTCAGGTTAATAAAAAAGGCTTCAATCCCTGCTACCATCGCCCTCTTCCTTCTCTCTCTTCTTGCCTTGGGCCAGGCTTTCCTTCCCAAAACATAAAGGCTTTCCAAAAAAATTTTCAGATTTTTCAAAAATACCTAAACAAGCTAAATGAGATCGAAGCTTCCTGTTCAATTGCTGTCTCACAACAGAGGCTCCTGAGCAAGCCTACCCTTTCCAAAGTTCCCAAAGAGAGAATCCCTGAGGTTGACAAACCTCAGCTGAACCATCACAGTAAGAAACTTTATCCCACAAAACAAGCAGAATTCGGAATAACATAAAGTAGAAAGGGTTTATGATTCTTCATCAGCATAAATATTTAATAATGGAACACTGAGTCACTAATAGATATCAGAAAATCTCCATCCACAAAGGGACCTCCAAATAACAATGTTCCTACCAACCTGATTAAAAAGTGCACTGGAAGATACCAAGGGAAACCACAGAGGGGAGCTGCCTCCTCACAGGGGGCTCTGATGGTGTCATTGATCTCAGGGATATGAGGAGTGATGTGGGACATTCCAGTGTAATCAAATCCATTAATCCATATTCCAGAGTCTCTCTTCACTACACTTCCATCCAAGCCATGAAATGTTCTAGTTATATGCTTTAGAGAAAAATTAAGAACACCGATTAATAAAAAATAAAAAATAAAAAAGGATAAAGCAAGTTTTAAAAATAAAAATGCAGTTCTCCCTAAACAGCGACGTAAACTTTACAGTTACTTAAGTACTGAGATAACCTGAGTCACTGAAACCAAGATGAACCTCCCATAAATGGTTCTTTAATGTGGTAATGATAAAACAAGATTTCTCCATACCATATGTATTCATTTGTTCCCCAGGTTAATTTCCTATGACAATTTATCTCTATTCAGGGACCTCCTACTTTAGTTCTTCACTCATATTTTGTTTCAAGATAAAGTATATCCAACCATCAATAACTTAGGGGCCATTTAAACAACCTAAGGATTATCCAGGATTCCTAATTCCCTTCTATTTTTCTTTCTTCTAACAACCTGTTAACTTCTATCAAAAATAAGAGTACGAAGACAACAAGGAGGCCAAGCAGCTCAGAATGGTGGATTCCAACTATTCAAAAGGATGAGCAAGGATCATGTTATTCAGCAGTTTCCATTATCATGTGATGCTACAGAGGTCATTTCGATTCAATTTCACCAGCATTCTTCTGAACGACACAGCCTGATTTTGCCAAAGTTTGGGGGAGTTCAGATTTGTTGTCAGTCTAGAGAAATAGAACTTTAAATTTATCATAATTTATATAAATATATTGATAGCAATTCTGTGTTAAAACTTACTATCTATTCCTCACACATTTCCTCAATGTGGTGATTTTGAAAATATGTCATTCTATTTTTGCTTGTTCTGGTGTGGCTAAGTGAGCATGCTTCTAATTAACTCTCATGTCCAGCTGACAAACGCTCTTCTTGATGAGCACAGACAGCACTACTCAGCTTCTTCCTTACTGCTATACGCCAAAAAGGCCAAGATCAGCTCAGAAAGTTCATGCCAAACATGGGAGTCTGGCTTCCTGGTGACTAACGAAGCTCAAAATCTTCCTAAAACCTTAAAATAACTAGAATAAAAAAGGTTGTTGTTTTTAGTATGTATATGTATATGTATATGTATATGTATATGTATATGTATATGTATATGTATATGTATATGTATATGTATATGTATATGTATATGTATATGTATATGTATATATATACACAGAGAGAAAGCGAGAGAGAGAGAGAGAGTTTTGTTTTTACCTGAAGAAAGACTCTCTTGGGCTTTGGATTAGCAGGATCAGCACTATATGGAAAGAAGATGCCACTGCAAACAAGAAGGAATGTAACCGCACATACTGAAGCCAAAGCAAATATTGTCACCTTTGTGTTCTTGGCAAGGTAGATGAAAGTCATCTGAAGTACAAAACCCAAAAATAAGCATCAATCACAAATAACATTGGTTAAGTTACAGTTAAAAGCACTCATGGTGACTTGAATCATACTGTAGGCTTTTTCTACCATATAACAAAAATAGAGTCACAAGGAATTTCTTACACAGAACTATCCAGTACTTCTTTGACACAAAGAGGATACTGATTGGGTGAGGGGATCCCGGCAGAGTGGATTTTGTTATACAGAGAGCTGTGTATGGCACATCAGCTGTAATACTGCCTGACTTTACACGCGGCTAGTCAGGAACTGGGGAAAATAAAACAGGGGGTGAATTTTCTGTATGCTCTCAAATGATTATGCGCCCCATTCACACCCATTCATTCTTTTACCATAACACTGTAATACTACCTTGGCACAGCACCAAAAAAGAATAATATCCAATTGTGCTGCCAAGTAAGAAAACAGCAGCATTAAATTGTAAGAGTGGTATCTCTAAATCTCTTCAAGGCTGGTAATAAATGTTTGAAAACAATCAATCAATAAATAGTAAGTATCTATTGTGTGCCTAGTACCATGTGAAGCAATGGGGATATAAAGTGAGATGGCAGACTTCCCTCAAGGAGCTTATTTTCTACATACAACTTCTAAATAACACAGCCTAAAATATACTGACATGGCTTTACAGAATTCTGTCGATGGCAGAATTAAACCAGCTCTAAATTGGCATTTGGAAGATCATCCTGGCCTAAGAGATAATGCTGAACTTGGAATCAAGAAGACCATGGTTCAAATTCCACCTTAGACACTTACTAGCTGTGTGACCACACACAAGTCCCTTAACCTCTCTAGGCCTCAGCTTCTGTATCTGTAGAATGGTGCTAATAATAATACTTCTAATACATATTTCACTAAGTTGGGAGGATAAAAATGTATATAAAAGAATCTGTAAAGTTTAAAGCATCATATAAATGTCAGCTATCACCACCATTATTATCAGATTAAAAACTAAGCAAACAACTAGAAAATGAGGCCTAGAGAAGTGACTCACTTAAGATCGCATAACCATTAAAGTTATCAACATCCAATCAATAAGGAAGAGAAATAAAAATAAACAAGATGAAAGTAGGCCAGTTAGTTTGAAACATCATATGTATCAAAGGGAGTAATGTGGAAGGAGAATGGAGCTGTAAGGCTTTAAATGACCAACAGAAGAGTCCGCCTTTTGTCCTATGGGTGATAGCTAACCAAGTACTATACTGCTAACAATCCTTGTCTGCTGATGGAGGACTCGCAGCTAAGCAGAAAAGTTGCTTACCAGAATCTGACCACAGAACCTCCTGAACTATGTAAAACCTAGGGAATGTCCATCCCAGGAGGTAGATTCCACACAGTGGTAGAACACTTGCTTAGCACTGTGCCTGGCACACAGTAGGCATTTAATAAAGGCTTGTTGACTACTGATGGGATTTGGAGGCGAGAGGCCCTGGGTTCATGTCCTGGCTGTGCTATTTATTATCTCTGTGTCCTCAGGCAGGGCACTCAATCTTTCTAAAGGCCGGAAGGTGCCTTGGAGATTTCTAGTCTAACTGCCCCATGTTACAGATAGTTAAGTGATCTATCCAAAGCCACACAGGTAGTAGAGGCTGAAGATAAAAATGTCAGAAGAGTTTCCAATACTTTTCACCTTCCAGTACAAACTACGGAACCCTAAGTAGACCCAGTCTTAGCAATTCTGTCCACGCTTAAACCATATAAATAACAAGCAAAGTAAACAAAGTGCTTAGTTATTCCTGTCTTCCAATATTTCTCTTCTCTAACCTGTATTCACAACTGTGAAAATCTAGCTGTTATCCTCAGATAGAACGCTTCTGTGAGGTACTGATCTCTTTTTAAGCTAGAGGGTTGTAAATATGAGGAAGGTAGTCTAGCACTACCCTGTCCTTGATTGGTTCACCATTCTACTCATATCTGTCACATTTTGGACATCTCAATTATCCATAGTCCACGGAAGAAAAGTATGGCAGAAATAATCAAAACCAAGTTAGCCAAGTTTAAGCAATGGTTTCAACTTTCTCTCAGCTTTCTGAGATGTAAAAAGTGTTCATCTTGGTTTTTCTATGCCCACCTCCTTTGGAAGACCCAACAAACACTGACATAGCAGAGGAATCAAATAACCCTTAATAAAAGGAAATTCTCCTCCCTTAACAAACAGATTTATTCTGTGAAGTTTGGATTCAGTCAAAGGGTTGCACTTGAGGACCTAGAGGGCCACATGTGGCCGTGAAGCCACAGGTCCCCTCCCCCACCAAACCTATTCCTTTTGGTGAAATAGAGGAAGAACAGGCCACACCATATGCTCTCCTACTGTCTCTCTGGGTCCTCTAGGCCCCTGGCACTATCACCTTACTTACTGATATAAGCTCAGAATCCTGGAGCTTTATTCCCACCCCATAATTGTACTCTTAGGAAATCTGGCCCTTCCCATCATCCCTGAGACTGAACTTTCTTTATATGTTGTCTCCGCCATTAGAACGTGAATACCTTCAGAGCAGGGGTTCTCTCTATTTTCCTATCTGCATGCCCAACACTTAGCTCAATTTTTAGAACATAACAAGTGTGTTAATCTATGCTCATTCATTCATCTCATTGTGTTCTTGACAACAATCATCAGAGGCAGAAGCAAGTATACTCCCCATTTTACAAAGAGGAAAAGTGAGGCTCATAGACATTAAAGTAGCAGAATCAAGGTTCAAACAAATCTTTTGACTGTGTGGTAATCCTAAAGTTTTAATTAATATGTTCCTTAAATCAATTTTAGTTGGATTCAAGACAATAATTTTAATAAATCCACAAGGATATCAAGAAAAGATCACTGAAAGACATAGTAGGTTTCAAGTGGCATTCTTCAGAGAAGTTTCTTTATTAACAAGAAACTAACTTTGATATTGCTAGGAAATATAAAAATCATTATAATCTACAACGTCAAGAAGTTACCTGGTTATTTCATTATAAGAAGTCTTCCAAGGGGCACTTTTCTCTCTTAAAAAACTTAATGAATCATAGCATGTTTGATTTCTCTTTCCTCTAGTTTCTTCCCAGCAATAAAAGCAGAAGAGTTTCACAACATATCAGGTAATATAATTATAGGATCATAGATTTGGAACGAAAAGGAATCTTAGGAGGTCATATAGTTCAACCCTCTCATTTTAATAAATGCTTATTGACCAATTACTTAGATCAATCATGCACCTTGAGAAGGATATTACTACTAAATTATTACTAGATCCATGAATTATTGCTTCCCCTGCCCCAGCTGTGATATGTGACCTAAATGCTATGTGTTTACTCCTAAAGGTTCATAAAAAACATCAATAACCATTCAGAGAGGTCCTGTACCAAGTGAACTCCACTAATGGAATTCAACTGTCATCTACAAAAGCTTCTGCAATCTCAAAGCAGAATATAACAAAGACGATTTAGAAAGAATTTTAAGTAGAGACCAGGGTCAAAATTAAATAATTTGCTTACGTCATGTAACCCATAGATTTTTCATTCAACTATACTTATGATGCTATTTGTCCCTTTTAATTATCCTCCCCAATTACTAAAACATAAACATAACCTAGTACTACTACATTTGCCACAAACTGGCACTTGAAAAGATTGGCTACTGAAAAGAAAAACTAAAATTTATCTTACAAAATAGGAAGACAAGAGCATTGCACAGAGAGCCAGAATGGAAGCCAACACAACATCAGGTGGGATTTCTGAACCACTTCTTCCTAAGATGGGTGTAAACATTTCAAACACTGCCCAAATAAGGTATAGTGCATAAAGATATGGAAGAAACATGCCCAGAAGGTAAATCATGATAAATCTTCCTTTGGCACCTGTAAGGCAGAGGAAAGAAAAAAGTTTACAATCTATACTTAAATCAGATCTAGATTTTAAATCATCACCATAAATTTGAAGAGGATTATAGGATATCTACTAGTTACTTAAAACATTTAGAGGAAGAATGTTCAACATTATTATTGCCCTTGTGAAACTCCAAACGGAGAATAAGAAGGCAGGCCAATTCAGATACAGTAGTATATAAAAAATATATGTGTGTATGTAATACGTGAGTGTGTTTGCTGAAGACAAATGAAATAGTCCCTGATCCCAAGAACTTTAACATTCTACTGGAGGCAGGGCTGCAACATGTATACAAGCATGGGACGACGAAAACTCAGGATGAAGGGATTATTTACGATGTGGGGGAGCATGAAGGGAGTGAAGGCTTCACAGAAAAGATAGCACCTGAACTGAGCCTTGAAGAAAGACAAGGAATTAGAGATGTAAAGCAGAGAAAGTTTGGATTTATATCAGGATGTTACAGTGGAAACTGGTATCACGTCTAATAGGACAGAAATGACCCAGGTTAAAGAATCCAAGATGAATAAGATACTACAAGTACAACAGGAGCACAGGTAGACAAAGGCAAGATTTACCTAGTCAGGACCAAAAAAAAAAAAGGAAGAGACTTCCTTCCCAGGGCTCAGTTCATGTGCCATCCATCTACTAAGGGGAGTCTCTCCTAATTTCCTTCTCTTTCTCTTTAAATTATCATGGAAAGCCAGTATCTGTCTTTGTATCTCCCTAAAAGAATGTCAGCATCGTAAGGGCAAGGTACTGGTTTTCCTTTCATCATCTAGCTCCATCTCCTGTGACTCAATAAAAGTATACTGTATTCAGCTGGAGAAAAGCCTCGGAGCGCGTGTTAGTAGGGTAACAGAGGCCTCTGAACTCACACATAACTGACTTTCCAACAGTTTAAAATCATTCTTTAGATTTTTTTTTGTTAGTGATCTTATATCGAAGAGGCTGAGAAAAAAGAACAGCACAGAGGATTTCAAAGGGTGCTTTTCTCCCCACTGTCTAATCATTAACTTCAAACTTAGGCTGGGGATCCCAGCTACTCATAACATCTGCAACCTAACTGAGGATCTCTGGAAACTAGAGACAGAGTTACAAAGTACCTAAAATTTAAATATTTTTACCGTTTTAGAAAAATTCAAGCGAAGGCAACAACAGGTCTTGGAAACTAATAAGACTACTGCTTGACAGACTAACCAGTACCCCGTATCAACAGCCAGAATGAGGGGATCATGAGGCAATTCCTGAAAATTAAAGAACTCCCACCTGAGCCAAATCAAGGAGACTACTGTAATCTATAAGAGATGGTGGATTACTTATTCACCAAGTCCTGACAAGTACATTATTGTCCCATATCGACCTTCCCCATTTTGAAGGGAAAAGTAGAGAGGAAGACAAGTAGCTAGTGGTAATTACCATGTTCTTAGCTAAAGAAAAAACAAAGACTATCCTATGGAAGGGCTAATGGGATACTATTCTAGAAAACTCACCCCCAAAGCAAGATGAGCCTAATCTTCTCTCAAAGCACTCATTTCTGAGCCTAGGTATTTCAATTTTTAATGTTAGAAGTCACTCAGCTATATCTGTTATAACAGAAGGTATACTTTTTTTTTTATCATTTTTTACTTAGATTATTGTAAGTCTAACAAAATAAGAAATAACAAAATAAATTGAATTATCTCCTATACAAGATCCCTATCAATGTTAACCTAGAGACCTGAAAGGAAAGAGAAATATTATGATAAAGTAGGCTGGCACTTAAAACAAAAACACCCTACACAGCACAGATCAAGGTGAAAAACATGGCCAAGAAACATACCTGGATGTATAATTGGGGGAAATTTCTCCCCTTCAATTGTATGAAAAAATTTCCTACCATTTTGCTTGAATTCTTTGTTGACAAGCAGCTTTGTGATCAACGGGAACACCACCCAGATAGCACTAATAAATGCAGAACACATTCCTTGTGAAGTGAGCAGAAGAAGAAAACCACAATGCACGAACAGAGAGATATCAAAAAACACCTCTCCCAGGTATTGTTCATTTGTGTGCTGCAAGAAAAAGAGAAATTTTCATGGGACAGTTTTTTTTTAATTTAATGTAATCACGTCAGTATCCTTTTAAGTTAACACTGACAAAGCAACTCCTCCCATACAGGCATACTCTAGGCAAAGAATTCCTAATTATTACTTTTCTGCTATAACCAAATAACCTTATAACCAAACCTTATAACCAAACCAAAGTTGTGAAACTCTACTGAAACACTATTGAGCTAAGAGGTTGTTATGACATTTTTTCCTATGGAACTATGCCCTAAAATATTAATCCACCTAAAACCATGCTTCTTCTGGAACTAATTTACTACTCTAAATAAATAGTACACATTTATATAGTGCTTTAAGTTTTACAAAATACTTCCCCTACAATCACCCTGTGAAGTAATATTAGTCTACCCATTTTACAGATGAGGTAACTGAGGCAGAGAGATTAAATGATTTGCCTAGGGACACACAGTTAATAAATTATCAGAGACAAGGACTGAACCCAGGTCTCCCAACTCTGAGCCCATTAGATCACATTGCCTCCATGCTAACCTGGCTTTTTTTTTGTTGTTTTTTTTTATGCCTTTTGTTTTTACTAACTATAACACTTATATCTTTCAACTGCCTCTCACCACCTTGGAACTGAACCCTTTCTTATTAAAAAAAAAAATTAAAACAAATATGTAGTCTATGTCTGACAATGTAGACTCTGTATCTGACTACATGTGCCTTCATAGCATCCCCTCCTCTGATAAGAGGGGCCATCACTCTTGTTGTTCAGTGTTGTAATAGTAACAGCACCAGTGATAGAATACTAATAATGTACACATTAAATGGGTGCCCAAGTCTCACTAAAAAAAAAAAAATTTCCTTTTCGTCTAGCTTTCCAGAATGAGGCACCATGATTAGAAAGTTCACATAGGCTGTGCCTACATCATACTGTATCAGGCTCCTCTTACCACCCAAAATCCCTGCTCTTATTCTGGCTCCACATCTCTGCCCTGGGAACTACTGTGAGACATTTAAACAACAGGAAGGTAAGAGAGGAGTGGAAAGGAGTGGGAGAGCAAAATTCTTCTAGACACGAAGACAATTCAGATAAAAGTACTGCTCCAACCATCACTACAACATGTACCTTAGGTTCAGTGGATCCTGCTCCCCAAAATAGATCTTTCTGACACCTAATGAAAATAACAACTAATTACTGATACCAAACGCAATCTGTTCCCCTAGCAGTTTTAATTAGTCTCCTCTTTCTTTATTCAAGTGGTCTAAAAGTTGGCATTCAATTCAATCGTTCAATTCAACAAGTACTTATTAGGTACCTACTATATACAAGGCAGTGTTCCTTATCTATATATAATTTATGTGTTGGTAGGTAGGCATGTGTTTGAGAACACGCGCGCACACACACACACACACACACACGAAATTCACAATGAAGGAAATAAACTAAGACAGATTCCCATTCTAGAAGTTCAAAGGACACGGCTCTGTACTTCACTATAAATTATTTCCATCCAATCTGCATACTGATTCCTAATTTCATCTTCACCAAAGCTAACTCACACAGGTGAAACTATACAATGAAGTAATTATCCCAACTATGACCAAAGAACAAGCATTTTCTGAAGCCCTTACCATCTCCCTTCACCCTCTCCTTAACTGTGTGGCTGTCTCTGTCATACATTCCTGAATAGGGAATCTGGACCAATAAAAACAGATAGGAAAAAAAGGAACAGAAAAAAGTCAAAAAATAATTTTATAAGTAACAATAATCTTCCTGAGAATGAACTGTACACAATCTGTATACGTATATTTTAAAAACATAAGACTTTACATTAATGTCACCGGGGCCCTTCTAACTCGATCATAAAGTTGAATACAGTTCTTGAGGAAACTCTTGGTGTACATGTCAACCAAAAATGATCGCCAAAGGAGTACCATTCCAGCAAACTCGAGAAGAACAGAGACCTAAGTGATCACAGATCAGGACCTCATACTTTCTTTCCCTGTCTAGGAAGACCTGGTTTCAAATTCTGGATCTCTTACTTACTTCCTGGGTGACCTTAGACAAGTCCCCCAGTCTCCCTAGGAGTTTCTTCACTGTTTAAATGATGAGGCTAGACAAGATAGCTTTAAAATTCTGTTCGGTTTTAAGTTGTTTGAGAGTAAACATATAACCAAGATTAGACGAACTTTTGAAAATTCTCCGAATTTAAAATTTGGCTCAAGTTAGAGAGTCAACTTCCAAGCTCTTTTCTTTTTAAAAAGAATTAAGTAAGCTGTATTTAAGAATTTTTAAGTTAATAATATTAATTCTATTAGTGTACAAAGAGGATTCTCTTACAGGAAATTGTCTACATGAGAGACAGTAGGACATTCTGCTGCCTCGAATAACTAGAGATAGGTTCCTGTAAAGTTCCAGAATATACAAACAACGTGCTCTCTTACAAACTCACAGCATGATAAAAGCTTATAAAGGGAAAATTCAAAAGCATTAAGGAAATTAACACAAAGGCAAAAGGAAAAGAACACAGGAAGCAAAAGAGTCTAACAAATGTCCAGAATTCAGTTATCTGAGTTCTTTATCATCCTTTGATATTATTTTCAATAGCAAACAAGTATCTTTACGATTGGTCAATGGGGAAAAGTCAGAAGGTACAAAAAGAAAAAATGTCACAGATGTAACACAAAACTCATTTGTTTAAAGTTTTTAAAAGAAGAAAAACTGATAGTCTCTAAGGTATAGAAAACATTCTTATGAAAGCTGATTTACTTAGAATTTTAACTGAATACAGCTAAAAAACTTCAAAGGTTTCTATAACTTTCCAAAGAACTTAGAAACAGCAACATAAGCACCATGACAAAACATGGCATAAAACCTCTCTGAATTGGTCTAGACAGAGAGCTGAATGGATCGAGTAAACAAAACTTCACGGCTTGAATTTTTGAGCACTTCTTTTCTTAGGTAGCAGCTTAACCTATACCCTGGTTCCCAATTTTTTGAAGCATCCATGAAAAATATTGTTAAGTAGCCTGCCCAGTTTTACCTAAAACAAGTATTACTCAATTAAAATCTACTCCAAACAAAAATAATATTTAAAAAAAAGAAATCTAACAGTAATGCCAATTTTTGGAATCTAGTTGGCACTAAATGTTTCCATCAATTGCCTTGAATCTACAGAGAGAAAAAACACATTAAATAGTACCTATGTCAAATACCTGATTCTAGTATTTTTTGACCTATTTTCTTCTGGCTAAATGGCTGATTCAAATAAGTTCACCTCCCTCAGGGCAAGGATTCTTCATAACAGGATTGTTGTTGTTTTTTTTTAAATATTCATGCACTAAAACCAAAAACTTTTTGGAAAAATATAACTTAAATCTTCTTCTAAAATAATTGTTCTAAAAATGTTTCACTGTGTACCTCTAACTAAACATTAAAAAGTTTGGCAATATTTCTTTTCCACTGATAATAGTCAAATAAAGAAAACATCTTTTCTTGGTTACACAAAGAAGGCTAACAAGGAGAGAGCTGATGGGGAGTGAGTTATATGTACATAAATAAGAGATGGAAAGAGCCTGTGCTTGTTAACAAGCCTTGTGTTGGTAAGCAAAATGGGCTCTTAGCACTTAGTTCAACCAAGTGCCCTTGAAGAGTTTGGCTTTTATTTCCTTTGAGTAATTGAGTGTATTTCATTGAGTCTTACTAGGTGCTAAGCCCCAGGCCCAAAGCCCTATTAGGTGTAAAAACCTATGTGGGTGTGGATTGGTAACTAAGGTGGGGCCCAAGGTGGGGCTAACTCAGGGGAGGGCCTAGTTTATACATGAGTTTGAGTGACATGTCTGGGACAGCAGAGAATTTAAGTTGCCTCTTTGTGATGATTCTAGGTCACATGGGTGAGTCACATGTGTGACTCACCCCTGACCCTGAAAAAGATATAAAACCAGGAGTTGGCTTTCTCTTCTTTGGAGCTCTTACCCACAGCAGTTGTGGCTCACGTGACTCTGGGCTAGCCCTTTTTATGAGCTCCCAGGCTGAACCTAGATGTCGGTAATTATGAATCTGTATTTATTTGGTCTGTCTGTTGATGTTTGTAATTTGTTTGTATTTTGCTCTGAAGTTCAGGGTGCTGGCTTTTTCCCCTGAACTAAGTGAGTGATATTTGTATGCTGAATTAAAGAAAGCTTGTCAACCCCTTAACCTTGCTTTCCTTAGTTAAGCAGAGCAAAAGAACCTGTGCTTTTGCAGTGTGCTGGTAGCGTGCTTGTTGTTGGGCTTCTGTTGGTCTTTCACCCCTACAACAGCTGCTAGCCAGATTGCTGAAACATCTTACTGATGAGAATACCAAATACTGTAATGCAGTTCAGCATACTACAAGCTCCCTGACCTATTTAACATAACCCCTGATTTGGGAAACACTTGCAGTATAGCAACAAAAAGGCGTCTAAGACGGTATTTGTCAAATGAAATTTTTAGGTTTAGTCCTTCTCCATCACCACAATTATGATCTCAGTTTTTCTTCACTTGTAGAAGAAGGCAACAAGCAACCACTAAATATCTACAACACTTACCACATAATAGAATCTTTTTGCAAGTGTATGCACAAGTGTTATCTTAGCCACAGCTGCGGTCCCATATAGGCAGACTGAGACGTAAAAGTGGTTATACCATGAAAGAGACTGTCCAATAAGAGAAATAAACACTGCTATAATAAGAACAGTAACTAAGCTGGTAAACCAACTTATCAGTGTGATGCCAAGCCCACAGAAGAAATCCTTTGTGTAGTTAGCAGCTAAAGAAAAGAAAAATAAAAGTTTAGATTACAAACTTTAACAAACTGACTGTATAACCAACTGGTAAAATTACTGCAGTAAAAGTCTAAAGAGTAAAATCTTCCATGTCATAAATAATAAAATGATTTACTGATGATAACATTTGTTAAACACTAACGAAGGCAATTCAAGTTATTAAAACTTGCCCTAAAGATAAGCAAGGATAATCAACTCATGTTCACTGGGTACCTATGAAATCATGTCATCATGCTGGGCATTCAAATAAGTCAGCCCCAAATTGTTTCTGTACAGTTCTGTGGATGTGGAAGAAGTCTAGATGGCTTCTAGTTAGCATCTTGTATATCTGTTGTGTATGCATGTCTATGTGCATGTATATACATACACATATATATGTAAAGTGTGTGGCACACATTACAGCAGCTATGAGGCATAGTGGATAGAGCACTGAGCCAGGAGTCAGCAAGACCTGAGTTCAAATACGGATTCAGACATTTACTAGTGTATGATCCTGGGCAAGTCACTTAACCTCCCTTTGCCTCAGTTTCCTCAACTGTAAAATAATAGTAGCATGGGGTTGTTATGAAGACCAGTAAAATGCTACCTCTAAACTGTTGATTTCAACTGTTGTTGAAAGTGCTTAATACAGTGCCTAGCACAAAGTAGGCTATATGCAAATGCTTATTCCCTTCCCTTTCCTCACCAAATAGATATATAGATATGTGTGTATATTATATATATTTTATTATAACATTATTTACATGGAATTATTTGTTATATATCTAATATATCACATATTAGATACATAATACACATTTCCATTATATGAATATTAAAACATATCAGATTCAATATCTAATGTATTATATATATATGTATCATATATGTCATCTATCTAGTATTATAATGATGTATTAGATATATATAAAATATACATACACCTACCTATCTATCTAGTGGGAGAGGGGAAGGGAATAAGCATCTGTATATAGCCTACAATGTGCCAGGCACCATGCTAAGCATTTTACAATAAACACTTTACAAATACTATCTCATTGATCCTCACAACAACCCCACAAGGTATGCAGTTACTCTCATTTAACAGTTGAGGAAACTGAGGCAAAGGGAGGTTAAATTATTTGCCTAGGGTCATACAGCTACTTAGTAAATATCTAAAGCCAAATTTGAACTCAGGTCTTGCTGACTCCATGGCCCAGCACTCCAACCACTACATCTCCTACCTGCCTTTAATTAATGTCTATGTGTGTAAAAAAATTTTATATATACAAAGTGTGGGTATGTATATATGTATATGTGTGTGTGTATATATATATATATACACACACATATGCATATACACGCATACATCCTACACATACACACACGTGTGCATATGTACATATTATGTGGGTAGTGGGTGTTTATGTACAGTACTAAATACATACAGGAATATGTGAAACTGATTTGATCAATTTAGAAAATTTTCAGTGAGGATTTAGATCACATCTACCTATATCTATCTATCTATCTATCCATCCATTCATCCATCCATCCATCTATCTCAGGTTGGGAGTCAACTAAGCCATAAAGAAGCTAAGTGACTTCCCTAGGATCACAGATTTGATCACAGTACCCTGTACCAAGACTGAGCCTGAGTCTCCTTAACCCCAAGGCCAATACCCTAACCGTTATGCAACCCCTGACTTCTTGACTTGCACTTTAGTAAATAAGATGCATAAATTCTATTTTCTTTCGGACTAAAAGATTTTGAGAGCCATGAGATGCTCTAATGAACACAAGGGTGTAGAATAAGAGACTACTTGTGGGAGTCTTTCTTAGGACTACACACACTACACAGTTTTCCCATAACTTAATGCAAAGATAAAGGTTTGCCTCATAAAAAATTCTATTGTCCTGTATTTATGGTGAAGACACAGACTTACCTTTCTGTTTGGGCTTCAAGAATTTTTTGCCCAAATATAAGACAACAGCTACTACCACCATGTAGTTAATTATTGAGCCAACACGAGCTGGATAGGCTATGACAAACAAGCCAAGCACATCAAAAAAGACCATGTTTCCATGTCGATACTCAAAGGAAGAAGCCAGACTATCAGATGTAGCTAAATATTTAAGCACAGCTAAAATGTTGTCACCTATAGGAAAAAGCAGACATAAACAGCACATCATTTTAATATACTATATACAATTATTCTATACATATTTTCAAATAGAAATAATTAAGCTATGGGAATCAACTGATCTTCAATTATGTTTTAAGTAAAAAAAAATGTTTCTCTTCACATTCTTCCTATTTTTCTTTTTCCTTTCACAATCACATTTCCTGAAATATATTGTCTAAGTCCCCTGCTTCCATTTCCTGTCCATTCATTCTGTCCTTTATTTCATTCCTGCCAGTCTCCTGAACTACAACTTCAAAAAGTTTCCATAACCACCATCTAGCCAAGTTATATCATTTAAAGCTAGAAAAGAATAGTTCACCCATCATCAATGGGTGTATGCTGGGGTTCAAAAAGGGGACCAGTGACACATCAAGTGCTTTTCTATGCTCATCATCCTTGCCTTTTCAGCTTCACTTTGCTCACTGGTCACCCCCCTTCCCTCCAAAGTCACACCTCCCATAAAGTCTGTCACAACAGTCCATTATCAGTTCAGCCAAAAAGGATGCTGCAAAAAACATACACTGACTGTGCCCACCTCCCTTGGGTTCACCAATTGGGAGAATTACTCATCCCTAATTCTATCTGCAATATCCAATTGTCCACTGGCTGCCACGGGAATAAACCCTGGTGTATCTGGATAGCCTAATAACTCTTAGGCAATCATGTGGCTCTTCCTTTACAGTGTCTGGTATAACCTAGCTAGGACCTGCACCTCACCATGGACCATCCAGTCTTATCCTAAGAGAGTCCAATTCCCTGGTGGGACCCACAAGGAAATCAACCTCCCTCATTTTTGGAGAACAGTTATATCTGCTACCATCCCACACCAGGCACAGCTGCCTAGAATGAGTATGATAAAGCTCATATTGCAGTGGGCAAATATGTGGCATGGTAGACAGAACACTGGACTGAAGGGTCGGGAACAACTGAAGTGAAATCCTGCCTTAGACACTTCAGCTGTGTGACCCGGCGCATGTCACTTGACCTCTCTGTCTCAGAGTCCTCATCTGTAAAATGGGGATAGTGACATTCCCTATTTCACAAAGTTGTTGTAAGGATTAAAAGAGATAATGTATATAACATATTAAAAGTGCTACGTAAATGCTGGCTATCATCATTACTACTCCTAACTACTGACTAATGCTTTAGCTGCTGACTCCATCTACCTCTACAAGTAAAGATCAAGTCAGTAAGTGACCTAAATGTGTCTCTCCTCTCCCTCCTTAGAGCGCTATGGAATAAAACTATTTCACAGAATCTTTTTTCAGGTTTTTTGTTAGGAAACAAAAGCAAAACATAAAAGGAATAAAAAGGTTCCCTTTTATTCCCACTGGAACAGACTGCCCTTTGTTTACTAGTTCAAAAAATAAAGGTAATGAAGAAGCTTCAATTCCTCTTGGGCAAATGAAGTTCTTTCTCTTACACACACATATAAACACTGGTATTCAAAGCTCCTACAAACCCCATAAGAAGGCCTCACTGCCAAAATCATAAAAGAACCTGTGGCTCCCAGGTGAAAAGCCATTCTTATATTTATTAGCAATAACTCAGAATTTTCCTCAAAGAAAAATGTTTCTCAATCATGGCTAGGTAGAGTTGAAATAGTATCATTTGTACAACCTTCAGCTACATTGTGGGATCAGGCTTTTCTAGGCTGCCCAAGCATCTAGTCACCACTGATAATGTTATTTCTAGAAGAAAATACATTCTGCATTCCAAAAAACCAACCAACAGAAGTGGAACATAGCTGGTTAGCGAGTAGAGGAAACTACCTATGCAGATAAAGAGTGCAAACTTGGAAATACTATTCTATTTGTTTTAACCTGGCAGGATTCCTGCTTAGTCAGGTCTCTAGACAAAATAAGCCCAGATGGACTATGCATGAGACATTATTGCTAACATATAAGAGAAATATATTTTTAGCATTATAATTTTGAGCAAAAGCTGAAAAAAATCACAAAATTGTGAAAGTCATAGAAATTATAGTTCCTAAGGGACATAACAGGCAATACTAACCCAGAACCTAAAAGATAAATGAAACTTTTTGAGTAAAGATCAGCACTAACAACGGTTTTAGAGGCAAACAGCCCATGATCTCATTAGATACACTTGAGTGCAAGAAGTACATAGTGACTCCAGAAGAAATTACTCTCATATTAAAAGCGAAACAACTCTGGGAAACAATTATATCTATATGATTGCTTGTGAAAATCTAATACTAACCTGCTCTCTGAATCGAATCAGTGAGAATTCTGTCTGATGTATCATACTTAGTATGATAAATGTAGCCATTCTCAATAAAAGCCAAGTCTATTCCTAAGAAACGAAAAGGAAAACAAAAAATAAACACAGCAATTTATAGGTTAATATTATTTTTATTAAGAACATAAAAATTAAACTTCTAAAGAACAGCCTCACTTACATCTGTTCATTTCACATAAGCTCTTTTTGGTCCCCCAAAATTGTACCTTCCTAGCCAGAACCACAAATCAAGTTTCAAATAATTTGTATGAGGGACTGCTCATTTAGGCACAGAAGAAATAAGCAAAATTTCAAAGACCCTTGCAGAACTAGCTATCATCCATATCGTGACAGGATAGATTTGTCATTTAGGGTAGATGGAAATTAGCTAAAGTAAGCAAAAGATACCAGGTGGCCTGACTCAAAAAAAAAAAAGTATAATTACCTTCACATATTTTGAGACTGATTTACTTTTACTCATTTGAAATGCAAAACTACAAAAGGATAAAGCCTACCTTCACTTCGATCTAAATTACTTTTAATAATTACATCATAAAATTGTCCTCCCAACAAGCTGATGATTATTTCCAAAATAAAAGAAGTTCCTAATTGGATATGCCAATTATTAAGCAATGCTTGAAAATAGTTTGATTTCTTTTCCACATCACCTCTCTTGGTTCTCCCTCTGACCTGTCTAACCACTCCTGGCTGTCTTACTATTCCTCATATATGATACTCCATATCCCACCTCTAGGTCTTTGTCTAGATTGTCTGTCCTGAAATCTACTCCCTCTTTACCTCACCTTCTTAGAAATCCATTTTCCTTTAAAAACTCAGCTCAAGGACCAGCAACTTCAATCCTCTCCCACGCCTAGCTCCCTCATGTCCAAAATTACTTTTGTCTAGACTTACGGGTGTCAGATGCAGAAGATAGTGTTGGACCTTTAATCGGGAAGACCCAAGTTCAAAACCAGTCCCAGACATACACTATGTGACTCTGGGCAAGTCACTCATAATCTGCCTGCCTCAGTTTCCTCAAATGTAAAACAAGAATAATAGTAGCAACTATCTCCTGGGACTGATGTGACGATCAAATCAGACAATGTTTGTCATCTGTAAAACATTTTGCAAACCTTAAAGTGCTGCACAAATTTGCTACCTATCATTGTTAACATATTGTAACCCCAGACAGCAAGTACTTCTCATTTTTGTCTGTGCACCCCTACCGCTCGGCACAGTGCCTTGCAAACAGTAGGCTGTAATGCTTGAATGGCTGATGCTGACTGATAAGTGTTTTATAACAATTAAAATCTCAACGATTTGGTTAATCAAGTAGGTGATTTCTATTACTGTACTATTTTATATATATAAGGGAAATCTGGAGAGTCTGTGACCTAATCACAAGAGAGCAGTTATGAGTAAGATTCATATACTGAAGTATAAAATCTCTCAGGAAAAACTGATTTTACAAATAGCTTTGAGGAATCTCTCACCAAGGTACACTTCGACAAACCATTATCATTTAACATACACAAATTTTCAAGGCCAGATGATCTAAGTTTCCCTCTAAACCATTTCTCAGAGACTAAAAATGGTAAGAAAATGTCATACTTTTAAAAGCTGAAGACAAAAATAAGTTAGAGCCTCAGGCAATTTCCATTCATACTAAGATTATTTTGCCCTCCCAAGGACATAAAGACAAAGTAGTAGATGAAATGTCAAACTGTTTTAGAGGCTCAATGGTAGGTGCCACTGTCACTTGGAGCTGTGACTCCCTCATAGAATGAAGAACAAACACAAAGAGATGGACTTGATAATCTCTAAGTTCACTTCCAACCCTGACTGAGATTGGATTCAATGTGGCAAATCTCACAGCTTTCATTAATACAGAAGTCTAGCACAATAACAGGCTCTAAGACCCAAGTTCAAATTCTGAACCTGTTTCCTCAGCTACAAAGTGGAGATAATAATAACCCTGATCTCACAGGACTGCTACAAGGACAAAATGAGGTCATGTTTGTAAAGCACTTTGCAAATCTTAAATCCTAATATAAGTGCTAGCTATCACCAAAAGTGTGCATACTGTCACACAAAGAATTGCCACAGACATAAAAAAAAAACCAATTCGTTAAGAGATTACGAGGAACTATTACAATTTTGTATTCTTATAACATAATATTTACACAAAATTGTTGATAATATAACATAGCATACCTGGAATGTTGCCAAAATCCCTGTAGATACGAAAGTCTGTATCTGAAGGAATAATTCCACTTTGAAAAACCTCCTGAGCTACCACGGAGGCAAAAGGGTGCTTTGCTGCTAAAACATATGCTTGGACCAACCAAGGATTTTCAGGACCTGCAAGGAAACATTAGAATACAACTAACAAAATCTAGCCAGCATTATCTTCCACAAAATGACACAGAAAACTACTGAACTTCATAGGAAACAAAAAACTTGGTTAAGAAGAGAAAAACTGAGCGTAATTACTGGACCCAATTTATGGAAGCATTTTATTCAATTGCATGGTGCTTCTGTTAAGCACTAATCTCGCGGCTAATACTTAAGCTATGGTATAATATTAGAACTGGAATGCTGGTAGGTACAGAATTACTACAGATAGTCCCCAGTGGACAAACACAATTTGTGAATGACCTGTAAACAGGGTGCCAAGGAGTCTCAGTCCAATGGCCCGGATCCCCAGAGGGACTTTTTTGATGTCCAAGTCAGAATGGGAGAAAATTATCTAGAGAGACACTTTCTCTTACACAAATGTAGAAAATTAAGATGCCCAGGATCACCTACTTCTGCCCACTGAGGTGCAACAACATTACTTGCAGCTACTATGGAGGTGTAAGGCCAATAACACCAGCACACAATAGCGATGCTAGCACATGTTCTCTGATCTGCTTTTCTAAAGGAAAGCAACTTTAAGGGGTTAACAATCTTACTTCAATTAAACATACATATGTCATTCACTTAGTTCTGGGGAAAAAATGAGCACCCTGAACTTCAGAGCAAATAAAAACAGAAATTACAAACAGATAAAATAACAGACAGGCTTCTAACTGTCTGACCATAGCAATACATACATAGTTACCAGAGAGAGAGAGAGAGAAGTACCAATGTCTGGGTTTTCAAAGCCAGGGGGCTCCTTAACGGCTACCCAAAGTCTCATCAGGCCAAATCACATAAATGCACTTCCAATGAGTGAGCACCAAAGCCAAATGCTAACTTCAGAGTATATACACTGTCTCCCTTGATTCAATCAAACTCTAGATTCAAACAAAGGCACTTGATTGCCTTAGTGCTGAGAAGCACTCCAAAAGAAAAAACAGCGCAAAGTCCCATTTTGCTTGCCATTACGTGAGGTTATTCTCAATAACCCTGCCAGGGAAATCACCACTGAGAGGATATGGGGGAGGGAGAAGTGGAAAGGGGAAAAGGAATTCCTAACATCCTAATTAGCATTTCTGAGAGCATTTTCCTACAAAAAAAACAATGCTATAAATAAATGGCAGTTAGATATAAGTGCTGTAAGTATTATGCTTCTTGCTCAAGAAGGCTTAACAGATTTTTATGCATTATACTCAGAATGCTAACTGCCATTTTTTTTAAAGGCTGGGTCTCCCTAACCTACCCAGGCTGAAAATTCAGGGACTATATAGAGTCCTACTTCATAACCTGATAGGCCTGGGAACTCCAACCTATTACATTTCTGACCTATTTCTTTTAATCCCGTCCCAAGAAAAGTTACTACTTTGAAAGCTAGTGGTCTCTGGTTCCCAGGGGCTCACCATATTAACACCAAACTAAGTGGTTTCATTCACTGCAGCTCAGAATTCTCAAGCTCAGGAGATCCAGTAGTCTTGTAGCCTCAGTAGCTAAGATTTAAAGCATACATCGTCACAACAGCTCTGTAACCATCATTTATAACAACACTTTTTAAATGTGTTCCAAATTACAATTTCCAAAAAAAAAATTATGGAATAAGTTTGAGATGAAAAAATGCTACAAGGCTCCAACTTGTTATCTTATCTGATATGGCACTAAGCAAACAATTTGAGACACATGAGTAGTGAAATAAGTTTAATAATCACTGTTGACAGTTAAATTTAAATTAATTTTGATCCAGGAAACTGAAAAAGTCAAGTTCCTACTTCTACAATGCCACTTCCAGGTTTCTCTAAAGGAAAACAAATGAAACATTTAAGACTGAATACCTAACAAGTGAGAAAGAATAATAAATAAAATACTAAACTGGGGAAAGGAAAGAACAGATACACAGAGTAGCAAAATGTTGACACTCCTCTCCTCTCCTCTCCAGGTTTATAGAGATACAAAAATAAACAAACAAAAAAACACCAGACCAGCATCACTTTGTTCTCCATCTAATGTATTACCAGGCAATCTCCCAATGACATGGCATAATTCCCTCTGCATCTGTTCTGACATATATCTAATTATTTTTAAAATAGTACAGAAAGAGATCAGTCTATAATTGCATAGGTCACAGACCAGAGTTTAGTATTCTCTCTATGAAAAGGAATAATAGGAATAACTGACATTTATAAGTTACAAGAGATTTAACTCACAATATCTCACTGAATGTTAAATTTTACAGGTATTATCCCCATTTTACAGATGAAAAAAACTAAAGCTCAGAGAGGTTAGCAGAAGTTCACATATATAAAGAGCTTCAAAGATTAAAAACAAGTAACTTTCCTCACCATCTGATGAGGTGGGACAGGGATAGGGACAGGTCCCATGACTCACTTGTACAGGGAACTCTCAGGAGGCGAAATTCTCCCCATGCAGGTTCTCCAAGTAATCTATACAGCCTTAGTCAGTTGCCTATAGCAGGAAGTGATTCCACATCCTGTGCCTGGAAACTAGGAAGGTCTGGCTTGAGACCTGTTCTCTACCCACAATGCCGCACTCCTTCCCCACCACAGGTAAAAACAAGTTCAGAGAGGTAAACTGTAACTTGGACAGGGTAAGAGGCCTATGGATGTAGAGCTAGAAGGGATCCTTGTGTAATCCAATTCAAACCCTCCTCATTTTACTGATTAGGAAACTCAAAATCAGAAGATTTCAATAACTTGCCCATGACCTCACAGGTGTGAAACAGCAAAGCTAAGGTTCACAATCAAATGCTGCCTTCTTTCTACTGTCCCCCATTGCCTCTAGCAGAGAAAAAAAAAAGACAAGGAGAACCAGGAGTTGAATCCAGGCTTATTTGATTTTTTGCTCTAAAATGCTCTTTTCACCAATGCAGCCTTGAGGGTGGGGGCCAGAGCGGGGTAGGAGGTCAAGTAAAAGGGGAAGCTCCTCTTCCTCCTCTCTACACTGAGGTAATTGCTACTTATTTTACAAATAACTTTGGTCATTTAATCTATTATTCATTTTATGTTTTCTTTCTGTACTTCACATAATTCTTACATGATTATTTTTGGTTTTAAAATGTACGATAAATATGAAAGAGCCATCAATTTTTAATTTAAAATATTTTAATACTTTAAGAATATAAAAAATATTCCCTTCCTCAATGCAGATTACAAATTCCTTTATTCCTTATTAGACTATTTCACAGGGCCGACCTGGTGATGAGCTCTTCTGAAATCAGCCAGGCTGGTCCTCAGACTACAGACAGTCTGTCACAAGATTTACACTCCAGGCCTCACTGTCAGATCTTGTGTATCACTGGAATAGTCTTTGAGAACCCAGAGTCACCTCCACACAAATAAGGCATTGGAAGAAAATTCTAGTGGAAAAAGACTTAAAGACAAAAGATTCCTTGGACTCCCAATACTAAGAGGCAAGATAAAATAACGTATAAGTTTCACAACATGTTTTTTATTTCAGTAATGCTATACTATATTTACTGCAATAATCTAGCACATGTCTAAAGTATTGGCACCCAAGGACTCTTTCTGGCCCATACAGGCTTTGTATGTGTTAATTCCCATCAATAATTTATTGACCACCACCCACTGGGTATAACACATAAACAGGTGCTTGACAAGGGAAACCTATCCAGGCATGTAAACCCTGAACAAGTGACTTTACTGTTCCAGTTATCAGATTCCTTACTAATAAAAAGAGAGGGCTGGAACAGATCATTGCTAAGGTCATATGCTAAAGTCCTACTCATTTCTAATGTACAATGATCTCTGACTCTTCACACAAGAGGCTTTTAAATATCTTCCCTGAGACAACCCTTCAGAGCCCCCTAGTATAGCCATCACAGGAAGAAGCCAAAACACACAGCTCCTTGTGAAAGGCAAGAATAGGGTTATATTTTTTCCTAAATGTAAGTAAAACTGAATGACTGCTAAAAAAAATGGAAATATTTGGAAAGATTAAGACCATCTTCAGACATCTGTGTAGAAAACAAATACTTTTTATATTGAAGGGCGCCTCTAAAAATATATTCCCTGCAAATGACAATGGAGGTATCCTACTGAGAAATTATTCCATCTTAGAAATATTTCCATTTTATAGTGCTTCCCTTCCCTTCCTACTCATCACTTCTACTTCTTGGCTTTCTACTTCTTCCTGCCTCTATAATGTCTCTCTTTTCTCACCATACCCAAAAACACTTTATAGAAGTTAAGCGGGAGTAATGTGGTCAAAAACTCATTTTATGGGAAGCTATGTGGCAGGCTGAAAGAACTGAAATATTGGAGATATCTTCCTCAATATTAAGTTACAGATATATCACTTTTACAGGCAATACTACTTTTTAGCCACTGGCTTTTGAAATGAAAGAAAAAAGAAACTGACAGCTAGGGCAATCATCTGAACAATAGGAGGAGCCTAAGGAACTATCTCTAGCTTTCTACTTTGCATTTCTTCATATACACTATATAGAATTTGCTTTGCCCTGCTTGGATCTGGGTCGCTGTCCTAGTTGGCAGTCCCTGGGGGTGGAGGAGCGGCAGGGTCACAGAGTTTGTGGTGGCTGTGAAGGGGAAGTCCTCTTGGTAGTTACACAGCAGAAAGGAGAACTCGCACTCACAGACCAGAGCACAAGCCAGGAGAGGAGTATCATACCGCTTCAGAACAGAAGTAGCTCTGAAAATAGCTGTGCAAAACCCCTGAAGCTTGGGACATAGCACTCTCTACTCTGAAAGCAGTCATACCCTGACAAAAAGCTCAAAAGTCAAGTAATTGGCTGCAAAAATGAGCAGGCAGCATAAAACGACTCAGACTATAGAATCTTAGTTTGGTGACAAAGAAGATCAAAACATACAGTCAGAAGAAGTCAACAAAGTCAAAGAGCCTACATCAAAAGCTTCCAAGGAAAATATGAATTGGTCTCAGGCCATGGAACAGCTCAAAAAAGATTTGAAAAATCAAGTAAGAGAAGTAGAGGAAAAATTGGGAAAAGAAATGAGAGTGATGAAAGAAAATCATGAAAAACAAGTCAACAGCTTGCTAAAGGAGACCTAAAAAAAAAAATACTGAAGAAAATAACACCTTAAAAAATAGACTAACTCAAATGGCAAAAGAGCTCCAAAATGTCAATGAGGAGAAGAATGCCTTGCAAGGCAAAATTAGCCAAATGGAAAAAAGTAGGTCCAAAGGATCACTGAAGAAAATAATACCTTAAAAATTAAAATGGAGCAAATAGAAGCTAGTGACTTGATGAGAAATCAAGAAATTATAAAACAGAACCAAAGGAATGAAAAAATGGAAGACAATGTGAAATATCTCATTGGAAAAACCACTGACCTGGAAAACAGATCCAGGAGAGATAATTTAAAAATTACTGGACTACCTGAAGGCCATGACCAAAAAAGTGCCTAGA
>CM053624.1:284946035-284976357 GCA_028646595.1 Phalanger gymnotis
CAAGAAGTTATCAAGGAAAACTGCCCTGATATTCTACAGCTAGAGGGCAAAACAGAAACTGAAAGAACCCGCCTCTTGAAAAAGATCCCAAAAAGAAAACTCCTAGGAATATTGTTGCCAAATTCCGGAGCTCCCAGATCAAGGAGAAAATACTGCAAGCAGCCAGAAAGAAACAATTTGAGTATTGTAGAAACACAATCAGGATAACACAATATCTAGCAGCTTCTACACTAAGGCATCCAAGGGCTTGGAATATGATATTCCGGAGCTCAAAGGAGCTAGGATTAAAACCAAGAATCACCTACCCAGCAAAACTGAGTATAATACTTCAGGGCAAAATATGGACTTTCAATGAAATAGAGGACTTTCAAGCATTCTTGATGAAAAGACCACAGCTGAATAGAAAATATGACTTTCAAATACAAGAATCAAGAGAAGCATGAAAAGGTAAAAAGGTAAGAAAAATCATAAGGGAGTTACTAAAGTTGAACGGTTTATATTCCTACATAGAAGGAAATATACATATATATATATATATATATATATATATATATATATAGACAGAGGGCACAGTGTAAGGTGAATATGAAGGGATGATATCTAAAAAAAAAGAAAAAGATTTACAAATAGGACGCAATAACAAAGACTAAATTTTAATGAGATCCTAGGAGCTAAGAAACACAGTATAAAATTATCCAGTGACACCATGACCTGTAAGACTATCAAATCCCAGTAAGCATCTATTAATTTCAGTTTGTTAACTACAGAATTATGTCTCTAGAGACATGTATTATCTATCAGAAATAAGAATGAAATAAAACAAGAGTGTCTAGCATTATAGTCTTCCATGAGAGTCTGCACACAAAATGCAGGCTTTATTTCTCTCTAAATCTGCAGTTTCCAAAATTAAATGAATAGATAATTGCCATAACTGAAGGAGATCTGAGCAAGAATATTCCAGATGAACTTTGCTTTATGAAAGAATAATGCAACACTAAAGAATATGACAGGAAAGGTTAAAAGGCAGGGGACAACTGCTACAAATGCAGGGACTAGCAATAGCAGCTGAAAGGAAAGACACATAGGACTTGTTACTGTCCACTCCACACTCTCCATTACCTCTTTCATTGAAGATAAAAGCTATTCCTTAGGTACTATCTTAAGTACTTATGTGAGTGAAAGCTACCATCCTTAAGCCTGATACCCATCATCAACCAGGGCAAGGTAATAAGCTGATCAGAAAGCACTGTGATCTCTTAATTTAATCTCTTAAAGATAACAGAATTTAGCCTAGAGGAGGAAAAATAACTGGAAAAATCTTAGGAGAAAATAGTCTATCCCTATCCTAATAACTTTGAGGGTGCTGGGTAGGGGAAGGGGAAGGGGAAGGGGAAGTGGGAGGTTTCTCCCTTTCAAAATGGAAATTACTCTTTAAATTATCATAAATTTATGGGAAAAAACGTTGAAGATTTCTTTTGTCCAGACCTGTGATTTAACTAATGTAGGGAATGCCCAATGAGGAAACTGCCACTGCCAATGTATATAGGTCAGCAACATTTCTACAACTTCTAGGCTCAGAGTTGCCTAAGGCACTGAATGGTTCAGTGACTTGCCTGTCAGAGGCAGATACTGAACTCTGTCTTCCTGAATCTGAGGTCAGCTTTGTCCACTATATCATGCTGCTCCTCCTTAAGGGTAAGTTACTCATCTCCACATAAGGATTCCTAAATGAATTATGGAATAAAAAGATAATATAAAATTATCTATAGTATCTATAATTATACACCATTCCTGAATACTAAGACAAGTAGTACAGCAGAACTCTCAAATGCAAATAGGTTTCAGAGGGCAATGCCCTTTTAATAGAAGGAGGAAGGATTCTGGGCCTCCTTTCCTTGGGGGTTTCTTCTTGTTACCTTTTGACCTAAAATTGAGTGTATTCTACCAAACAGATGTCCCTCAAAACATCACTAGTGGAAGAGACACCATCACTTAGGCCTTTTAGAGATTAAAAACTTGAAGAGCAAGTAAAAAAAGTATTTTGGACTTGGAAGAAGTTAGGGCCAGGTTCCTCTTGGGTCTCTGACCCTGAGATAAAAAAAATGATACGACTGCAAGAATATAAAATTGTACACTGAATTCGAGTTAAATTCACCTAAATTCAAATCACTAAAACTCTTAAGCTCTATGAATCGAAGTAATTTCTGTGGCTTTGTCCTCCACAAACATCGTAACTCTGATGCTTCATCATCATGACATGGAAATGACCCTCAAAGGCTATGCCAGGAGACCTTGGTAAGGTCACACATATGCAAAAGGGTTTTAGTATGGTCCCAGAAACTACATGTTTGCGCTCTTGGTACCATTTCAAGTACAACACCCATCATCAACAGGCTTGCCACAAGGAGAATTTTTGTCCACGGCAACCATGAAAATACAAAGTAGTGAAAAGAGTCATGCAGTTTTAAAAAATTTTATAAACATTAATTTAATTGTTATCAAGCTAAATATTAGATTCTTACCTAACAACCAACAAGGAGGCAATGTGTTGAAATCAAGGCCCCCAGGCTTGAAATGCACTTCCTTCCCAAACTACCTTATATTTAACTACTTTTTATTTATTTCTATTTATTCTATATGTAGGTAGAATAGGAGAAAACAAAAAATAATTGGAAAAAACGGCTCAAGATTATGAAATATAAGAGATCCACATGTGTCAAATTATGGAAAAGATACTTTACAAAAAGAGACCATTCATGGGAGGGGGGGGAGGAAGTCTAGAGACTGGGGAGAAAGAAAGGGAGAGAGAGAGAGAAATAGAGAGTGTGTGTGTGGGGAGGGGGGTGTGCTTGCACGCATGCCCAGAGAGAAAGAGAAGGGGGAACTGTAAGAGGGAGGAGCCATACCATAGACCTCAAACTATGTTATGAAGCAGTAATCATCAAAATTATTTCATAATCGTTAAAAAAAACAGAAGAGTGGGATAGACTTGATCAACTTGTTGTTGATAAACCAACAACAGAAACAGTCCCAACAAGCCTAGTGTTTGATAACTCAAAGAATATAAATTATTGAGGGAAGAGCTTCCTTTCAGTCAAAAGCTGCTAGATAAATTAGAAAGCGGTTTGACAGAAATTAGGTTCAGACTCATGGCTTATACATTAAGCTCAAAATGGAGACGCAACCTAAATAAAAAGGTCACATCACTTAAAAAGTCAGAAGACAACAAGATCAAGTACCTTTCACAACTATGGCTGGGGGGAAGAAATCTTTTATATAGGTCATAAAAGATAAAATTAAAATGTTTTTGCAGGAATAAAATGAATGATAGAATTAGGAAAGAAACTGTCAAGTGGGAAAATATTTTTATCAAATGTCATTGATAAAAATTTGGTATCTAAAATATACAAAAACTGACATAAATGTCATAGAAGCCGTTCCCCAATAAGTAGTTAGTTAAATGGCAGCAATGAACAGTTTTCAAAAGAATCACAAAGTATAAATGACCACATGAAAATATGCTCTAAATCTCTCATAAAAGAAATGCCAATTAAAATAACTGAGGTTTCACCTTCACCTCACACCCTCAAATTGGCAAAGATGGAAAAAAAAAAGTGAAAAGTCAATGCTCAAGGAGTTAGAGGAAGGCAGGCATGTTGAGGGACTGTTGGTGCTTAGCCCAACCATTCAGGGTTTCAAACTATATGATAGACATACGTAACAAGATTAGCCTTAATAAAAAGAAAAAGAGTTTGACAAACGACATTCCAGAGATTACCACTTCTTTACAGTCACACAACTGAATAAAACAAACAAAAAAGTCCCATTGTGTTTATTTAGAGCTGGAAGCATTCTCATAAGGCATCCAATCAAACACCTTTATTTTACAGAAAGCATTTAGGGCCCAGAAAGGGAAGAAAGGAGGCTTAAGCACCTACTATGTGTAGAGTACTCTGCTAAGCATTTTACAAATATTATCTCATTTGATCCTTACAACAACCTAGGGAGTTAAGTGCTCTTATCATCCCATTCTATAGCTGAGGAAAACTCAGGCACAGAGGTTAAGTGACCTGCCCAGGATCAGGGAATTCACACAGCATTTTGGCAGCTAGGTGGCACAGTGGAGAGAGTATGAATATAGAATCAATGAAGACCTATGGCAAGATTTAAATTCAGTTCTTCTTGACTCTTGGCCCAGCACACTACTCACTGTGTCCTCTACCTAACAAAACACCATGGCATTCTTAGAGTATCACAATCTCTACAGAATTAAAACAGCAGGCTTCCAAAGAACAATGGAGAGATAATGGATGAGCATAAGTAAACCAAAGCAAAAACACTTGTACATAAGTAGTGATATAAAAGTTGCCATCAAAGAGATTTATGATTCAAAAAAAAGTTGCCCATTTCAGAAAAAAGAATTGAACAATCTATTAATCAAATCCCAAAGGAAAAAATCCCAGGCTCAGAGAGACTTACAAGTAATTCTATCATACATTCAAATTAACAATTAATTCAAATATTACACAAACTACAAAAATAGAAAAGAAGGCATCTTCCCAAACTCCTAAAATAAATATGATCCTTCTACTCAAACCCAGGAGAGGTAAAGCAGAGAAAGAAATCATAGACCAATATCTCTAATGAATACTGACTCAGAAATTCTAAACATTAGTAAAGTGGTTACAACAACATAGTCAAAAGATAATCCACTACTATTAGGAAAATGAAATGGGATGGTTATGCAGGAAAAAAAAAAAGAGATAACAGGATGATACCCAATCTACTGCACTGGTACCCATGTAATGTTCAAAGATGCAATGGAAGGACTTTAGCATATTGCATGACCCACTGTGGAAGAATTAGGGAAGACATTGACAAACATTTCACAAAATGAGATGGTACAGATCAACTGTGATCTGTACCACTAGAGTACCTAACTTCAATGAGATTGTAGATCCACTAAAGTATTAAAATGTGATTTTAATCAATGGTTTTTTTAAGTACACATTTCCAAGTTTTTGCAAAATCAAATAATCTTTGCAACATAAATGACCCTAACCCTTCCTTTCCTTTTTCAAAATTTCCAGAATGAAAAATCTCTAGTCACAAGTCATTATGGAAACTGGTAATAATGGACAAATTAAGACAAGATTATAATGTCTGCTATAAGGTTAAGAATTCTGTAAACTGGAATAGCTTTAAGTATGTTGGCACTGATCACAGAATACTTATACAGTTTTATAATATTAATAAATTGAAAAGAAATATGAAATAATGCATTGCTTAAATGTTATTGATTTTATATGCTTCTTAAAAATATACAGTCCTAAATAAATTCAACTATAAAATTAAATTCCTAAATATCTGGGTAGATTTAAAATTCGTAACATTTTTTATAATCTAAATCTTGTATACATGGGTTTCTTAAATCTTCTTACAGCAGTTGTATACTTTCAGGAGACATCCTATATGTAATTTTCAAACTTTAAAGAAAAAAACAATTATTTCAGTATAAAGATTTAAGTTCAAAAGAAACAGTTCAACTGAAATGCAAAATGCCTGATCACATACCTGTCTGGAATACAAGCTCTTTTCCTCCAACACCAGCTGCTTCCAAGTTAATAAATGCACGAATCAAGTTAGCCCAGGGATGCTGAGTAATGAAGCCATGACTGGCCTTAATGAAAAATACAGGAAAAAAAAAGTAAGTTGTGTTCTAACACACCAACACATTTTACTCACTATATGGAAAGAACTTCCCTAATGAAGAATAGGAGACACAAAATACATTTTCTCAAAAGTAATAAGAAAGAACAAATGTATCTAGGATTCAGGATGCTACAGTAGAAAAAAAAAACAGTAAATGATTAGGAATCTTTAGTTCAAGGCTCTAGTCCAGTCTCTATCATCTAACAGACAATGTGAACATTAGCACATCACTTTCATGTGAGAGCCTCAATTTTCTCATTTATGAAATGGGAATAATATCTGCTTGTCTGCCTCATATAATTACTATAAGGATGAATGACTCTGACTCTTAAACTCTAGGACAGATATAAACTGAGTGGAAGTCTATCAATAGCCCAATTCATCAACCTCTTTAGGCCTCACTACCCCCAGTGAAGCTAGAGGGCTACCTCTCTCCCACCCCTAACCCAGAGAGAAAGAACAATGAGAGATAAAAAGAAATAGATTCCAAAATAAATCAGTGGAGGGAGAAAGAAGAAACAGGGAGGTGCATATGTTAGGAAGTATCATCAATTTTTGCAGGGCCAGACCTGTTAACTTAAAAAAAAAGAAATCTGCTACTAGAATAACTATTACCAGTGAGAGTGGCAAAAATAATAAGCAACTCTTCAAATCAAGAGCTATAGGGAAACTATTGTATCATGAACTTTATAACACATTAGTAACAAAAGTTAGTATCTGACAAGAGTTTTTAAAAATCAATCACAAAATCCTAAGAGTTGAATGGGACCTTAGATATTTAGTCCAACCCCCTCCTTTCACTGACAGGAAAAATGGAGCTGAGATAAAATCCTATTTTAAAATCACTATTTAAAGAAATATTGCAATGATTTATTTCTTAAATCAGATCATCTCCAAATCACTTGAAAGACTCTCATCTTTACTATGTTATAAAAGTTTATATTTTCATGAATTGTTTTTGTAAAAAGAAGCAACATTATTTTTGTAACTCATTTTTAAACCTTTCTCTGGCCATCATTTCCCTATACATGTCTACCTATTAAAATGTTAAGAAACTTGAGGGCAAAAACTTTTCTCTTTTGTGCTTATATTCCCAGTTTAGCACAGGGCCTGGCACAGTAACCACTTAATAAATGCTTATCATTCACCCATTCATTCATTCATTCATAATGCTGCCAGAAATTAGGTACAAACAGTTCATCTATCATTTGACAGAATGCGACTTTTTTTCTTTCAGATAACAGACATTTAATCAAGCCTAGTATTCAAAACAGTGATAGCTACTTGCAAGACATTTTCTTCAGCTCCATTAAAGAGGAATATGACAGCATGTTGTAGGGCTTCTGATGTTGACAAAACTCGTAAGATTTCGAGCATCACTGAACAGCTAACTGCATCATCACTGGCACCTTTGGAAAAGAAATGACAGATGAAATGTGTTTCTGAATTGCTGTTTTTATAGCCTTTATAACCTGATCCTACGTGACTACAAATGAAATTTAACTAGTCATTTCTCTCACTGTTTATTCTATTGGGACCATCAAATTTAAAACACACTTTTGATTTCTTCCATTCCCAATGCCACCACCCTGGTTCAGGCTCTCATTAGCTGATTTTATATTCCATCCAAACTTAACTACTCGATACTTCCCTACTCTTAGAATGTCCTCCATCCTCTTCCCCCCATCCCTATTTCTAGCTGTTAACAACTCTTATCATTTAAGGCTCAATTAAAAATCTGAGTCTGGGGGCAGCTAGGTGGCTCAGTGAGTAGAACACCAGCCCTGGAGTCAGGAGGAGCTGAGTTCAAATCCGGCCTCAGACACTTGACACACCTACTAGCTGTGTGACCTTGGGCAAGTCACTTGACTCCAACTGCCCTGCCTTCTCCCTTCCCCCCACCCCAAAAAAAACAAAAAAACTGAGTCTGACATGTTAAAATTCCTGATCCCTGGACCTCTCCCTACTGAAGTTTGAAGGGCTCACTTCCTCCTCTGATCACCTATCAAATCACTTGGTACATCTTACACACTTCCCTCCTGTATTAGTCATTAACACAGCATCTTATTGCGCCCAATAGATTTTAAGTTCCCTCAGGGCAGATTCCTCTTATTTTGAATCTCCTTAAGTGCTTACAAAAATACTTTGTCCACAGCATAACCCAGGAGTGAAGAACCTGCAGCCTCAAGGCCACCTGTGGCCTTCTAGGTCCTTGCGTTTGGCCTTTTGACTGAGTCCAAGTTGTACAGAAACAATCTTTTTATTAAGGGGATTTGTTCTGGGAAGTTTAGATTCAAAGAGCTCCACTTGAGGACCTAGAGGGCCATGTGTGGCCTAGAGGCCGCAGGTTCCCCACCTGGCATAACCTAAATTGTTTTGTTAAATTTGTAGGTGCTATATGCTTTCCTATTAGATAACTTACAGAGCCTGCAGGGACCTCTGGAATCATTTAGGTCTAATGGTTCCCAACCTGTGAATCACAGCGTTACTGTCAGGAATCCAATCATTCACATATGTACCAGGCACTGTCACTGCAATTTCCATTCAGCTTCCACAAAATATAGTTTTAAAATGTTACTGAATTCATAGTTACTTTAGCCATCACATATTTTTTCTACCAACAAATGCTAATGTTCTAACTACTATCATGTGGGAGTCCATAGTTTTTTATATTGAAAATGAATCTTTATACTAGACAGGACCACACTCTCCTCTAGTCATTTAACAGATGGGAAACCAGAGGCCAGAGAGGTAAGCAGAAAAGCCAAGCTTGGGTATTTGAGCAAAGTTGTTTTTTCTGTCTTTGAATCCAGTGCTTTCAACTAACTCCATAATACTGAAAATGAGAAGCAAGGAATTGCAGATATTCTCCAAAAATGAAATGTCTAACCAAAAAGGGACCCTCCTTTGAGGTTTCAATACTGGCAATATAAAAAAAAACCCTCCACTTTAAAAAGCCCTAAACTAGGGCTTCATAACCTGGGGTCTATGGATTCATTTCTTTGTGGGTTTTTCTTATTTGGATAACTGCATTTTCATGTATTTCCTTTCATAATCCTTGGTATATTATACCCTTACAAACATCACTCTGGATATTCCATAGGCTTTATCAGACACTGCCAATGGGGTCCAGGACACCAAAAAAGTGAAGAATCCCTGCCCATATACAAATAAAATTGGTTCTCTTGGACCCAGCATAATCTCAGAAAACAGTCTTCTCAAAGACAGACTGTTAACGCAAGAAAAGATTTTACAACGTCTAAACCAATCCCCTCCTTTTTACAGATGAGCAAAGTGAAGCACATGTATATGAATGGATATAGTCATGGTAAGAGGCAGCAAACAGCAGAGGACTTAAATTCAGTCTGAGTCTCTAATGCCATTAGTTTTGTGGTTGTTGTTCAGTCATGTTTAACTCTTCTGTGACCCATTTGGGGTTTTCTTGGGCAAAGATACTAGAGTGGTTTTACATTTCCTTCTCTAGTTCGTTTTACTGATGAGGAAACTGAGGCAAACGGATTTAAAAGACTTGTCCCGGGTCACACAGCTAGTGTCTGAGGCCAGATTTGAATTTATGAAGGTAAGTCTTCCTAACTTCATGCCTGGCACTCTTATCCACTGTGCCACCTAGCTGCCTAAAAGCATTCGTTAGCATACCTGGAAAAAAAAGAACAAGATTTTTTTAGAAAGCAAATGCAATTTTCAGATAAATCTGGACATGGCTGTGATAAAAAAAAAAAAAAGGCATCAATATAACCTTTAAAAAAATGCTATCACTAACAAACTGAAAAGTCCAAGAAAACTTTAATCATCAGAATCATGTTTCAGATGACCAAAATGTGAGGTTTTTCCTCAACACACTAATTTATAGTGATTTACATGATGAATTTTTTAAACTCTTTAATCAGAGTAATAATAATCTTTAGCTCAAGAAGCTAAACAGTATAGTTATTCTCAGCAATACAATGATCCAATACAATTCTGAAGGATTTATGATGAAAAATGCTATCCACCTCCACAGAAAGAACTGATGGAGTCTGAATGCAGATCAAAGCACACTTTTTAAAATTTTCCTTATTTTTCTTGAGATTTTTGTCTGTATATTCTTTTGCTACATGGCTAACGTTGGAATGTTTTGTATGATTGCATATGTATAATCTATATCAAACTGCTTGCTTTCTCAAGGCCTGGGGAGGTATGAGAGGAAGGGAGAGAATTTGGAGCTCAAAATTTTTTTAAAAAAACTGTTTAAAAATTGTTTTTACATGTAATGGGAACATTTATTGTAAAAAAAAAAAAAGCAGCAGTTAAGCTCTAATAAAACATTTCTCAAACTATGGATCGTGACACTAATGGGACTGAAGGGAAAAAGCTCTAAGCAGGGGTAGGGAACCAGCAGCCTCAAGGCCACATGCGGCCCTCAAGGTCCTCAAGTGTGATCCTTTAACTGAGTCAAACTTCACAGAACACCCTTAATAAAAGGATTTGTTCTGTAAAATCTGGACTCAGTCAAAAGGCTTCACCCAAGGCCCTAGAAAGCCACGTGTGGCCTCAAGGACATAGGTTCCCCACCTCTGGCTAAAGTATAAGAGGCAGTGAATATTTAGAATGACTATTTCCAACTTGGAGGCCAGTAAGTCTAAAGCAAAGTACCATAAACCTGCAAACTATTCAGGGGGTAACAAAGGAGAACGAATACGGGCCACATGCCCAGGAGACAATTAGCCCTAATAGAAGTAGAGTTGTAAGGGACTTCAGGTACCCTCTAATCCAACACTACCAATTGTACGTTCCCCATCCCACCTTTTAAAGAAATGGCCCCAGGCATACGAAATTATTTAGCCCAGGAAAACTTAGAGTTAATAAATAAGCAGAAAAATCCATATTCAAACCAAAGTTATCTAGTGACAAGTCCAAAGTTCTTCTCATAATACATTCAAGCTACCAATGTTGGTTAAATGAACAAACTCACATCAGATGGATTATCTGATAACCTCAGCTCATTCCAAACAGGGCGAGGACCTGTCTTCAAACCATCTCAGTATCTCATGAGATACTTCACTTCTGCTACTTGTCCTGCCCTAAAACTCTGTCTGCCACCTTTGAAGCTTCCCCCAAAATTTCTGCTGTTCATTATGATGGAGGTCATTTTAACAGTGATAGGTGGTTACCATCTTTCTTATGGAAGGTATTTTTGAAGGCTTAACTCCAAGGAACTGATGAAATGAAAACATCTAAGAACTCAATCTAAAGCATAGCATACTGATGAAATAGTTAACTAGAAGAGTAGAAAGAGATAAACATTATCAGTCAGAATCAGCGGTTTAAATATTTTCAAGAAATTGAGAAGGGATCCTCTCCCCTCACCCCAGGTCATAGTAAGGGGTGTCGATGGAAAATGTTATACCACAAAAAAGTATCAATTTTTATAAGTTAATCTATTAAGTCAGGAGGCTCTGAATATCATTCCCTGCCCTGTCACTGACAGTTTAACTTCACCTCACCAAGACTATAAAATTAGCCTAAGATTTAAATGAGCCTTCAGTTTATTAAACACTATAAAAAATAACTATCATGATAAAACAGAATTTTATATGTATTCCAAATTAGCAAAATCTCCTAACATCTGTCTAAGCTACCAATTTTAGTAAAATCCATGCTACAGTTTTAGAGTCAACAGCAACCTGGCTATGGCTCAAGAAGAAATAGTTTATAAAACTATACTTGCTTCAGTAATGATGGCACACTATGGCAGCGGAGTCCAAGATATTTACAAGGCATTACTGGATTGGATTATAACTAAATTAAGCTAAAAACAAGAATGAACGAATTATCTTATTCATACACGTAGCTCTCATAAAAAACCTGAAACCATCAAATACCATATCAAGTTGTACCAAACGCTAAGCTCAAACTTTGTAACTGTTTTAAGCAATGCTTTGCAATTTCAAAAAAAAAAAAAGCAAACTACTAATTACTTAAAAGGATGAGAGAAAAGGAAATTTTAGAAAGGCTCTACATTGTGAAGGGATACTCAAAAGTAAAACAATTTGATTTTTTTTTTAAATAAAGTTTCAATTGATTCCTTTTTAAACTAAAAATTCCAATGTCTTAGATGCATCCTGAGATAGATCAAATCTTTTCGAGACTCAAGGAAAACCAGGATAGGGCAGAGGCAGCTGGCATAATGGACAGAAGTCCAGCCTTAGAGTCAAAAAAAAAAAAAAAACAGAGTTCAATTTCTACCTGACATACGGTGGCTTGTGGAACATTGGCAAGTCACTAACACTATCAGTGTCCCAGGCAACTCTCTAAAGACTTCATGTTATAATTGGTTTGCTGATGGAGTTTCCACACTTTGAATTACTCTATGGAGATAAAGTCAAAGGACCAAATTTTAAAAAAAAAATGTGTGTATGTGAATGTATGTGTAAAAAGCTTGGTATTTAGTAGATGTCGCTTCTCCTTTACCTTAAATTTGAAGCACTCCCACAAATAACAACTTCCCTCACGTTAACAACCTAGAACCCCAAGGCAGATATAGATATATATGCAACTGCTTTCTGCTAGTAACATTATTTTGAGTAGGTGTTACTTTACTTAGTAGGTATTGAGAAGGACTTCAGGTATATACCAGTAGGTCTTTTCTAGGGTGGTGCAGTGGATAGAGCACCAGGACTGTAGTCAAGAATATCTGAGTCCAAATGTGACCTCAGACGTACTAGCTGTGTGATCCTAGGCAAAGTCACTTAACCCCTATCTGCAAAATAAGGACACACTTGAAAAGAAAATGGCAAACCACTACAGTATCTTTGCCAAGGAAACCCCATGGATTTTGAGTCACATAAAGTCCAACATGACTAAACAACAAGGTGTTGTCTACCTAAAGTTTCCATACTACAAGTGTCTACTATATTATGCTAATACAATTTTTGAAGATGGCATATTTTGGAGAATTTGTGACACTTACCTTGGCAATTTATGACTACTGAAAGTCACATTACTGATTCCTTTGCACTTTCTATTTAAGTACCTAATGAACATTTGTGGAATAAATGATCTTTTAAACAGCATGAACTCAGAATACAGCAGTATGTAAAAAGAGCAAGAAGGCAAGAATAGTAAAATGCTGTAAAATCAAATTTTAAAGTAATTACAATTGTGCCCATTTATGTCAAAAACTAATATAATGGAAAGATTTTTCCTGAATATAATACTATTTGAAAACAAGGGCTAAAATTATACATAATGGAGAAACAGAGACACTCTCATTTAGAAGTTATTAGAAAGCTGACCAGACCCAAGGATTTGGAAAAGACAGGTTCAAATCTCTGCAATGTTACTCACTACCAGTAGTTTCTTTATCTAAGGAAAGGGTTAGACTAAATGATGTCTAAGGTCCCCTCCAGCTCTCATTCTATGATTCTGTAACTATAATCCACTTCTATTTGGCAGTTATAGATATAATAATAAGCACCAAAAAAAAAAAATTAAGGGAATAAACACTAGTAACAAAAAGGCTAAAATATCTCCACTTAAGGGTCACATAATTGTATGTACAGAAAGCCCAAAAGATGCTACAAAAAATTAATAGAAGGAGCAGATTAATTTAGTAACAGTAAGATATAAGATAAGCTCACAACAGTGACTTATATTTTTATATATCACTTAACAAAAATCAGGAAAAATTAAACAGAAATGCTATTTCTATCAATGGGGGTTGGGGAAGGGGGAATGAATCAAATAATTGAGTACTAATCTACCAAAACATGCTTGAAACAACTTTAAAAGTTTTGACAGCAATTCTAAAAGAATACCTGAACTGGAAGAATCACCTTTGCCATGGCTAGAGTAGAATCAGTAATAGAAAAATATCAAAACTTCTGAAATTAGTTTATAGATTCAATTGAATACCAATGAACACCTGACAGAATTTTATTAGGTGATTAAGTTTATTTGGAAAAACAAAGACAAAAGAACATCAAGGAAAACTATTAAAAAAAATAATCTTTGCTAGATTTTCTAATGGAAATTTTATAACTACCCGATTTTTTTAAAGCTAGATCAATGGAGAGAAAACCTAGAAATAAAATTAAATGTATAAAAAGATTAAGGATAGAGACTGGACCTGCAATTTCACTAATAAAGGCAACTTCCAAATGGGAAAACTCTTATCAAAGTAGCTTAAAGTTTTCTAAGTTTCCTGGGGCAGTGAGAGGTTTAGGGACTTCTAGGCTTACAGAGTCATGTGTCTGGCAGAGGCAGGCCTTGAACCCACCCAGATTAAAATGTAATGGGGAATTATTTATCAAAATAAATAAAAATACAATAGAACACAATGCTAATATATGGTCAATACATGGCCAGCAGGGATCCTTATGTATGATTTAGTAGGACCCATTTCTATTTGAGTTTGGCACCACTGCTCTACAACATTCTGCCTTGCCTAAAAGTGATCAGCAGTCAAAAACTCCAAGGCTATAAAACCACTGGGAAAAAAAAAAATTCAATAAAAATTGTTTTGAAAATTATATAGCCATATAGCAAAAGATGATGTGAGACCCTTAGCTCACCACCTATTTTGTGGTAAAATCGGATTAAATCAGTATTCTAAATGTGTTTACACATATAAAAACTTGCATTGAACAAATGGAAGAAATTATTAAATATAAAATCCATGGATATGATTAAATAAAAATAATTACATTTGCAAAATGAAAAGCAATTTATCCAAAATTTTAAAAAAGCAATTTAAGTATCTTTGCAGTAAACATTTCTGATAAAAATATGACTTCCAGACTCCATAAGGGAATGATACAGATTTATAAGAGTAATACCAAATCACCAATGAATAAATGGCCAAAGGATGTAGACTGACAATTCTTTTAACACAAAAATTGTAAATATCATTTTAAAAAATTCTCTAATCATCTGAGAAGTGAAAATTAAAACAATTCAGAGATACAACCTGACACCCAAAATAACAAAGATAAGTAAAACTAATCAAATTTAGTGTTGGCAGGGCTGCAGGGAAATTAAGTATGCTATCACATTGCTAGTAAAGCTGCAGAATGGTGCAATCTTTTTAGAAAACTAGACAACACACAATAAATGTTATAAAATTGATCACACAAGTGATCTTGCTTGTAGGCCTACATTCCAGGGATGTAAACTAAAGAACCGAAAAGCTAAAGCTAAACCGAAAGCTAAAGAACCGAAAAAAAACAACCTATCTGCATGAAAATAGACCCATTTTATTTGTAGTAACAAAGAACTGGAAATAACCTACGTATCCAGTAACTGAGGAATAGTTTAAAAAAAAAAGTAAAGAAACATTATTGTACCACAAAAGTGACAATTAACTGATGTAATAACTTAGTAACATAGCAAAGACACAAAAATATAAATACATAAAAATATGGCAAGATTTCTACAAAGTAACGCAGAGAGGAAAGAAAGATAATTATATACTAATACCATCACTTTATTTAAAAAGGACAGCAGGAACAAAACTTTAAAAGTACCCAGACAAAGGCAAATCAGAAAGAGATACAAAAAAAATCATAACTGATTTTTTTTGAATTTTTTAATCAAAATATAAAGTCTGGAGTTTTAAGATTTTATAAGACATTTTATTCTTCTTTTTTGATTGTTGGTATTTTCTCAGCTTCTTTTTAAGCTTGTAACTTTTCAAAACATACAAATAGTAAGGTACCAGTACAGATATCCTAATCAAATTTTAAATTGGGAAAAAAAAATTTTAAACTAGTGTCTAATTAAATCTGGTTGCAAAATAGACACCATTACATTTTTTTAACTGACTAGATATCTGGTGCTATAACCAAATATAACATGTTTTTGTACCATTCTAGCAATTAACCATGTCAAGAGAGCACCACAGACTGTTCAAACCTTAGATACTTACGTGCTCAAAACCTGTTTCCACTTTGGTGAAGTGAGGAAGTTGAGTGTGATGATTCTCAGATTCCTTCCACCTCAATTTATCATTTAAAAAACGTGAATCAACATTTACTTTCTACTTCTTCACCTTTCACCTCTTTATACATCACCTAACTTTTACTTCTCAGGCTACTCTTATCAAGGATATTAAGACCCAAGGAATGTTAAGATGTCTTTTATTATTTTGTCAAAAGTATTTTCTGGGAAAGAATTACTAATTTGGCACTTAAACAGCATGGTCCACCCAAGTGGAACTAAAGTCCCCAAGTAGAGGTCAATGGCAACATGCCAAGTGAAGTCACAGCTGACAGAGCAGATTTCTGGACCAAAATGATACTCAATGCCTGACAGCACCAGTAGACAATGGGCCTTCTACAGCTACCGTAATGAAAAACAGGATACTCATATGTCTGGTGTACAATCAAAGAACAAATCCTCAGTTAATTCACAACTTTTTAATCCTCATATCCTCTAAAACAGCAAATACAGCAACAGAGAAAATCTAAATTGATGTCATTTACAGGACACCAGCAAGGCAATTTATTGTTCAATACATTGCTAATGTTACCAAATAAGACTATCAGTGGCCAGAAGTAGTAGGACAAGCCTATAATCTCTGCTATTGGCTGGTTTATCACTGAAGACTAGAGTTCTGAGCTACAACAGGCTAAAACAGAACAGGTGAATGCACTGACAATCAGACTAACATGGTGAGTTTCTGTCCCTCAGGCAGTCCTAGGTGGCCTAAGAATGGCAAAAAGCCCAGGTGTAGAAAAAAAGCTCGTTAAACCTTCTGTATCAGTCTGCATTGGGATTAACTCCCAAGTCGCACTTTCAGATAAGGAGACTGTCATACCATCAACTTCCTTGCCCTCAGCAAAAAAGAAATTAAGACTATCTATGAAATGGTGAGTCATTACCACACAAGCTGGGTTTAGACCAAAGGTTCTTTGCCTTTTTTTTGTGTCGTGGACCCCCTCCACTTTAGCAGTCTAGTGAAACCTATATGACACCTTTTCTCAGAATAAATGACTGAAGGAAATGATAAATGTCAGATAGATGTTAGTGAAAATGAATACGCATTTTCTTTTCCTCGTACAAGTTCATGGACTCCTGAAATCTATCCACAGACTCCAGATTAAGAATCCCTGGTTTACACAAGTGATAGTCCCTAGGAATTTTTAAATGATTAATAACAGCATGAGCATACCTGGAGAATTTGCTACTGAGTCAAAATGACAATTGCACAGTACTGCATGCTGTGCTCCATTGTTAGGTTCCAGCTTTACCACAACATTGGTTATGTTATCATAATAGCTAGTAAATCCTCCTAAGAAGTCAATGCTGAAGGACCCTGTTGGTCGTTGCACATCTACTGAAATGTTGTGAATGCTGCTGCTTTCAGCTCTGATCAGTTTAATCTGCTCCAAGAGGTAGTTAACTGTGAGAACTTCATTTTCTAGGCTTCCTGTAGGTCTGGGACCAATAGAAGTTATATGTTCAAGATAATTCCTACAAGAAACCAAAAAGAGTAAAATGGTAAAAGATTTGCTAAACTACAGTATTATAGAAAAAGGCACACATACCTATACAGCTTAAATAGGCATTTTATCAGTATTAAGAGGTCAAGCAAATTTTGAAATAATCTATAAATTCCTATTAACATTTCATTTTTGGCCCTCATCACTTGACACAAAGGTCTGGAATCTGAAAAATTCTTTTTACAAACTCCAATATAATCAGTTGTTTACAGTATGAACAAGTCAAGCAACCAAAAGCAATAAAAAGTTATATCCAAAAATCATGCCTACTAAGAGCTAGATGGTAACAATACAACTTCTTTACACAGAGGTTGACTGATTCATGTGATTAAAAGTCAGAATGATCTCCTCCTAGTGCACACAAATAACTACCCTACGGATAAAGTTGTATTTGGACCAAAACTGAACTTATTCAAAAAGATAATTAACTAAAGTATGCAGTTACACCCCTTTCCAAAAGATTATGATAGAGAATCTACTAACGAAAACAAGCTTTCTCTGCTTGGTGTCCAAAGCCACTTTTTAGTAAGCTAGTCTAGTGAAATGTTTTTCACATATAGTTTTTGACCTTTGTCACATATAGGTTACTATATCCTTAATTTCAGTTCACAATAGGATGCATGAGGAACTTTTCATAAGGAACAACCAAGTCTACTTAACTCACTACCCCCTTTTCATCTCAAAATTAGCACAAAAAATCATTTTATAAAAGAACATACAAACCCATCCTTCTTCAATCCACAATCTGACAGGGTTATGCTTTTTTTTAAAGAACCCAGGCACTTATAAATAGAAGTAACTCCAAAAAGGAGAGAGGAGAAAGAAAAGCCATGTCTCTGAAGGACTGAAAAACATAAATAGTATCTATCCCCAATTTTCTTCCATTTATTTGCAGTATCAAAAGCCGGATGAGAACTAGGTAGTCATCTGGTACATGAGAGTAAAGTGAAGTCCGGTGGTTTCGAGACATGCCCAGGGTTACACAGATAGTAAATAGATTCAGTAGTAGAACTGGAGAGCTGCAAAGGTCTCATCTTCTCAGCAAGGTCCGCAAGTCAGCAAGCATTGCTACGTGCCACAGGCACTGTGCTAAGCACGCCCGAGACACAAAAGGAAGAACGGTCCTCGCTCAAGATGCAGCCAAAGACAACGTGGAGAGAGAACTGTGCATACATCTCACTCCCACATGCTAGCTCTCACTAGTAAGAAAGCTGCCGGGAGGCAGAGCAGGGCAGAAAAGGCTGGTCCCCAAAGACACCATGATAGCCTGGGCTCGCTTTCGCTCCCCAGCGCTTAGCACAGCGCCTGGCAGGTGTTGAGTAAAAGCCTAATAAATGCCCCCCGGCGTGACTTGACTCGGAAAAGGGGAATTTGAGTCATTTAGAGCCAAAGGTCTGAGACCTTGGAGTTCATCGGGTCCAAACCTGCTCAATCTGGCGAGGAAACTGAGGCCCGAGGCTGTTAAGTGACTTGCACAAAGTCACCGAAGCAGGAGGCACGAGCGGGATCGGAACTCAGGTCCCCTCTGCTTCCAGATCCCGCGCCTGCAAGGATGTAGGCTGGTCAAGCTAAGGAGCACTGATTAGGCGCTTGCTGTGTGCGTGTGGGGGGAGAGGGGAACGGTAGGAAGAGGAAAGGGAGCGAAGCAGCACCTACCGGGCTCGGTGCGCGCTGAACTCCGGGCGGAGCCCCGAGGAGGCGGGCAGCACGAGCTGCCGCAGGGAGAGCTGCACGAGCAGCCGGAGCCCGAGCAGGTAGAGAAGGAGCGCGAGCGCGGCGCGCGCCTCCGACAGCCCAGACCCCGAGGCCCGGCCGCCGTCGCTCCCCTTCCGCGTCCAGTCCCGGGCGCTAGCGCCGAGGAGCGGCCCCTGCCCCGAGGCCTCTCGCTCCTCCTCCTCCGGGACAGCCGGGATCCGAGCGCCGACGCGGAGCCGCCTCACGGCCGCCGACTGCGAACCCCACTCCATGGCCGCGAGCCCTCAGCCCCGAGCCCCCAGCCCCAAGCCCCCGCTGCGGCCACCGGCCCAACCGCTACTGCCCGCTGGCGCCCCGGCAGCCCGGGCAGCGCCTCCTGAGGAGCGGACGGAAACTGCACTGGGACAAACTTGTGCTGATTGGTCCTTGTACGGCCGGCTGCCCTGAGCCCGCCTCCTTGGGCGGAGGCAGGCTCGCGGGCGGGAGGGGCGGGGCATGCGGACCGGGGGTGTTTTGGGGGAGTCAGTTCAGGTGGACGGCAGAAATTTCCAGAATGGAAGACCGAGTTACAGGAGCTTCATTGGAACTGAAAGGAAACTTAGGAAGGCATCCAGGAAATGGCCAGGGCTGAACGATCTATAAAAGCGAACGGGACAGTCCAGTCCGTCCGCAACCCTGCCCGCGGCAGCCCGCAGTTAGAGTGGGCTTGGCTCCGGGCGGAGTGAAAATAGAAAGTGGGACAAAGCCTAGGCTTCACCTTCCCTACCCAATAAAATGCCGGGCTCCCTAGAGCCCCTCAGGCATCCGATAAAAAATTCGGTTTGGTTTTTAAAGCCTTCCCGAACGTGGCCCCTTCCGATCTCTACTCCCAAACATGTATTCTTAAGATCCAGGACAGTGGCCTCCTTGCCCTTCCTAGCAAACAAAAATACTCCAACTCCTGGCTCTGTAAATTGTCATCTGAATGCCCTTCTTCCTCACTTCGCCCTCCTGGCTTCCCTTTAAGTCTCAGCTAAAACGCTGTGTTCTGCAAGAAGCCTTTCTGCACCCCCTTAATGCTAGTGCTTGCCCTCCAATGTTATCTCCAGTTGAATGACCATGAGGACCTTTTGTTGTTGCTCAGTCATTTCAGACTCTGCATGACGGTTTTCATAGCAAAGATACTGGATTGGTTTGCCATTCATTTCCCTTTCCAGATCATTTTACAGAAGAGCTGAGACAAACAGAATTACTTGTGATTTGCCCAGAGTCACACATCTGGGTGTCTGATAGTGGATTCCAACTTAAGTCTCCCTACTATCTATCAATATATCTATATAGATATAAACACATATACACATATGTGTATGTGTGTATATATACATATACACCTCTGTTTCTATTGAAAAGCAAGCAGAAATGGCACATAAGCCAATAAGCTTATATCAAACACTACCTTCCAGGCAGTGCACAAATAATCTCTGCCTATATTTATCTATCTACATATGTACATATACAAAGATATCCAGCTACAAATATAGATACATCTTGTTTTTATGAACTTGTTTCCCCTATTAGAATGTGAATTCCTTGAGGTAAGAAGCTGTTTTTTGGCAGTTCTCTAACTCCAGAGCTTAGCACTGCTTGGCCACACCTGTGTCTCCAGGAAGCCTTAGCATGTGCTGTGGCCACACCCCCGTGAACTGGCTAAACCAGGCTAAAGCCTGTTGAAAGTAACCAGTGGAGGTCAAACTTGTCCCTTAAATGTATCTCTGCTCCAAGCAGGTGAGACTTTCCCTGGGGGAACTGGCAGAGAGAAAAATTTGTTATGAGGACAATGAAGGCAGCCAAAGCAGGCTCTGTGGAGAGCTTAGAGCTGGCCATCCACTGTATCCCAGACCGTCAATAGCTGACTTTCATTCTAACACTGGGCATCTCAGGAAGAGAGAGGGAGGCTGACGACCTTGTGCAAATCTGCCTCACTTAAATCCAATTCAAGCACAAGTCAGACATCAGCCATGATGTCACTAGTCCTCTTCAAAAACAAAGAACAAACAACAACAGAAGGTGAATTTCATGGGGTCAGGGACTATCTTTTGCCCTTCTTTGTAAGCCCCAGGGCTTAGTACTGCTTGGCATATAGTAGGCATTTAATACATACTTATTGACTGACTGATGTACCATCCTTTCTTGCTTTTAGATAGAAACAGAGGTTTTGTGGATTGTTGGCTGTTTGATGTGGTCAAGTGCTAATAACTTAGAGAACTTGCTAGTTACCAAAGTACTTTCTTAGTTGAGCCTTCTAACAACCTTATGGGGCAGGAAGGATGGGTGGGCATCCTTGTGCCCATTTTAGACATGAGAAAAAAAGAGGCTCAGGTCAGAGGTCAGAGCCAATACTAGAATCTAGGTCTATGAAGGGAAAATTCTATCCACTTTTTTCTCCCTTTCTGTTTGGCTGCTTGAATTCCCATCCGTCTTTTAAAGCCCAACTCAAACACCACCTCAGGCTTCCTCTTGATCCTTAAAGGACTCCTCTCACACTATACTTTGGTTTGCAACTCTCTAATGTACTTATCCAGTGATTTGTGTAATAATTACCTGTTTTTGTTTCCCATCTTTCTACAAGACTGTAAACTGGGTTAGAGGAAAGACCATGTCTTGCCTAAATTTTGAATCCACACAGACTAGGCATTTAATAAATATTAGTTGAATTTGTGGTTTGCTTCTCCTACATGTCCATAGCTACTTTGGTCACCCTTGCTATAGAACTGGATCAACTTGTTATACTTTACCTTATCTACCACCCTTCGATCCAGTGGCACTGGCTTCTTTGTCCCCCGAATGAGATACTCCATCTTCAGACTCCCAGAATATTCTCTGACTATCCCCTATCCCCAGAATGCCCTCCCTTCTCATCTCTGCCTCCTGGCTTCCCTGGCTCTCTTCAAGTCTTAAGTAAAAATTTACCTTCTATAGGAAGCCTTTCTCAATCCCTCATAATTTTAGTGCCTTCCTCTGTTAATTATTTTGTATTCATCCTATACATAGCTTGTTTGTATGTATTTGTTTGCTTGTTGTCTCCCCTACTAAATTGTTCTCCTTGAGGTGAAGGCCTGTCTTTTGCTTTTCTCTATGAGTAAATCAGAGATAGGTTTTAATATGTGTTGAAGAAGGAAGTTCTCACACCAACAAAATTACAGATAACCTCACTTTTTTTCTCTAAACATATATCCTACCTAGCACAGTTTCACACTGACATACCCAATAAACAAACACAGCACAGTGCCTGGTACGTGGTAAGTGCTTAATAAATGCTTATTAACTGACATATGACCAATAAGGACAGATTTAGGAGACTTCTTCCCCTACTTTCTCTCTTTTCCTACTCTCCAGAGGAATCTCTAATCCTTTTCCATAAGTACAGAAAGAACTGAAGCATTATGTATCAGTCTTGTCTTTTCAGTCAATCACACTTTTCTGTGTGGATGTTAATGCCTAGAAAAACAGTATCTCCAAGTATAATGGGCAGCAATAGGTATCTACCCCTTGCAAGAATTTAGACACCTACCCCCTTTCCTTTCGACCTAACCCATTTACATTTTAGAGAGGAAGTAGGAAGCTACAAGAGTATATTTATAAGGACTGTGGTTCTCAGGATTTTTGGTTAAGGTATGAAACTTGGAGACAGCTTGTGTTGTTAAGCAAAATTGTCTCCTTAGAATGGCTTTTGTTTACTTTGAGTGAAAGTACTTTCAGCTGTTAAGTGCTAAGCCCCAGGGCCAAAGCCCTATCAGGTATGAAATCAGTGGGTGTAGATTGATGACTTAAGAGGGGCCAACTCAGGAACCAATGGTCTCTGGTTGTTGAGGCAGGGCTTGAGAATGCCAGAAGCTCGGCTGCAAGGAAAGGTGAGCCAAGAGATAACTACAGCAGAAGCTGAAGCTGTGGAAGCAGGAGGCTGCGGAGCAGAACTGACCCGTGTGTAGACCCAGGAGTGCGAGCAAGGACTTGAGGCCAGTAAAAATGATTTGGCTAAATACTATCTTGTTTTTCTGTGGCTTTCTGGGCCTGGAGTCTTTTTGTCAAGATGTCGGAATGGTAAGGCTGGTTCACGGATCTGCTGCGGTGGGGCCTAAATAAATTTTTTGTTGTTTTCTACTTAGAGAATCTCTCATACCTTGCGATTTCAAACCATTCAAACATATACATGATCATATTTGAGATTATAAATTTGGCCTTCCTACTACACAGCTTCATCTCTGTTATCATGTTATTCCTTTATGCCACTGCTTTGCTTGCTATTTCAAACTTAATAATAATAATAATGATAGCTAGCAATTATATAACACCTTCAGGTTTATAAAGCACTTTACATATGTTACCTCATTTCATCCTCACAACAACCCTGTGAGGTAAATACTGCTATTATCCCCAATTTTACAGATGAGGAAACAGCTGGGAAGTTTAAGTGACTTGCTTAGGGTCACATAGCTAGTTAGATCGCTCATATAATTTTGTGCCTATATCTTGCCATTACCTCCACTGTAAAAGCTTCCTCCAGTGATTCATCCGGCATAGAGGTGACCCCAGACTCTTGAAGGCTATGCCAGCTCCTTCAGTCCCCTAACAAGCTGGAAAAACGAGTATAGAGAGGGAACTGACTGTATCAGTTGGCCACTACACAATGAGTATTTTTCAGCTCCAGATCATCTATTAAAACCTATGGTTAATTTCTACATTCGTGGAGCACTCACCACAGTGAAATCTGTTGCAACTTATCACCAACATATTTTTCCCTCATGGTATTCATGACTTTAGAGCTGGGGTTCTTAACCTGGGGTAGGTGAATTTAAAAAATATATATATTTTTATAACTGTATTTCAATAGAATGAGTTTCTTTTTTGATCATTTGTATCTTATTTTATGCATTTAAAAACACTATTCTTAGAAGGGGTCCATCACTCACACACACTGAAGAATTGCTTTAAAATAAAAACCCTACTCTAAAAAGGCCACGGTATAAGTGGTAAAGTATAATGCATAATGTGCTATTCTTGAAGTCAAGAAGACCTAGGGTCTCATCTCATCTCTGATACTCACGTTACCAAAGACAAGTCCATCTTGTAGTTCCTGGCATTTTTTCTGGCATTCTTCCACATCTGGAATGCTTTCCCTCCTCCAGGATCTTCTCCTGGCTTCCAGAGCTTTCTTTAAGTCTCATCTAAAATCCCTTTCTAGCGCCTTCCCTCTGTAAATTGTTGTTATTGTTCGCTGACTCTGGATAAAGATACTGCAGTAGATCGCCATTTCCTTCCCCGGCTTATTTTACAGATGAGGAAACTGAGATAAACTGAGTTAACTGACATGCCGAGGGTCACACAGCCAATAAGTGTCTGGGGCCAGATCTGAAATCACAAAGATGAGCATTCGTGGGTGGGGTCCAGTGCTCTTATCCACTTCACCACCTCCTTAAACTACTGCTTATTTATCCAGTTAAACAAAGCTGGCTTTGTTTATATTTGTTTACATATTGTCTCTCTCATTAGATTGTAAACTCCTTGAGGGCAGAGACTATCTTTTTCTTGGGTATCAAAGAAGCTAGTACATTGTTATATACTAGGTGCTTAACAAATGTTTATTGGTTGATTGAAGTCATAACCACTCTGAGACTCAGACAGCACTCTATGTCTAAATTATAGATGGGTCTCGATACATGTTGAAGGAGGGACTTTTCACACCAACAAAACCACAGATAACCTACTTTTTTCTCTAAATATATATCCTTCCTAGAACAGCCTCACATTCACACACCCAGTAAGCATTCAGCAAATAGGACAGTGATGGTGAATATGGTGTTTAGAGAGGCATTTTGTTTTGTTTTTTAAAGCCATTTCAATTATAATTTTACTTGTGAGAATCTAAACCACTGTTGAGGCAAATGACAAGCCTGAGATCCAATGTAAATTAGTCATAAAGATGGGATTAAACCCCAGCGCCCTTCCTAAAAACTACAACTTGTCAACTCTCCAGAGTTGCCTAAATAAGCATACATTTCAACCCAAAGCTCCAGTCCCATGGGGTATCTGCTTTATAGTTGAAGGTGGATTACAACTGCTAACCATACAGGCTATTTATGAAGACCCCAGGATGCTGGAGAGATCCCAGCCTTTTAGATTCAGAGATAGTAAAGCTGAGACCAAAACCATAGAGAAGTGAAGTCTAACTGGGTTTTTCTTGTTTATGTTTAGACCCTAACCATTTTTTAGCCTTATAAGGGGCAAGGGACCAAATTATACTCTCAGACTTGTGATTTTAAGAGCTTGCCCTATGCCAGAAAGCACCACTAATTGCTCGGTCTGAGAAGGTGCCAGAAGCCATAGGGCAGAACAGATACATATAGCCCAGGGATTCCTAACTTTTTTGTGTGTCCTTGACCACTTTGGCAAGACTGGCAAAGCCTATGGACCCCTTTTCAGAATAATGTTTTTAAATACATAAAATAAAATGCTGCAGATTACAAAAGAAGTCAATTATGTTGAAATAGAGTCATCAATTTTTTTTAAAGCAAGTTCATGGACACCAGGTTAAGAACTCCCTGAGGCACGGAAATTTGAGCTGTCACTACTTTTCCTTCCTAACGCTTTTGTACTCAGGGGCCCTTCTCATTAGAAATGAGCAGGATACCATTCTCATAGCCCTTGATGCTGCCACACACATCCTCCCCTATTTAACCTCTCTCCTACAACTAGTCAGACCAAGAAACAAACAGGTCCAGCTTGATGGCTAGATTTCTCCCAGTGAGTCACTTACCTTTCTACATAGTTGTCTGGAATGGAACTTTTACATCTGATTGATTGCTCACCAGCTCTTGAGATTTAGACATAACTATTTTTGCCCTGTGACCTTGTAAAGATGGTGACTGCAGGGCTTGAGACACAGGTGTACGAGTTATGTATCCCAACTCTCCTATCTCAAATGGCAGCCCAATTTAGAACTCAGTTTTCCTTTCAAGGAATGCAAGGATGTGAAGTCTGGTAGAAAGGAGCTAAATGAGGAGAGGTCGGGGAAGAGGACAAGGCAGCATACCTAGAGTTAATTAGCAAGGAGAGTGTTCAGCACTATAATTTTAATCCTTAGGAGAACATTTTACAAACTGGTTCCAGCATGGAAATGTGCCAACAGAAACAGTGTCAGAAAGCCAGTCCTTGGTCCAGGTTTCTAAAGGAGATAATTAAAGAGAACTAGGTTAGGAATAAATTCCAGTTAGGAATAATTCCAATTAATAAGTTTATAAATAAATAAATTCCAATTAATAAGGCACTATCCTAAAAACTGGGGGTACGAAGTTAAAACCAAAAGCTCCTGCCCCAAGGACCTTATCTTGGGGGTGCGGAGCATCCAAGTATGTACACAGAGGCAAAGTAATGAGAGAGAGAGAGAGAGAGAGAGAGAGAGAGAGAGAGAGAGAGAGAGAGAGAGAACACTAACCACAGGGGAAATCGGGGAAGGCTTCACAGAGGATGTGGCCTCTGAGCTGAGCCTTGAAGGAAGCTGAAGATTCAAAGAGTTCAAAGAGGCAGAGAGATCAGAAAAGAATGCATTCCAGGCATGGCACATAAACTATGCAAAGGCACAAAGATAGGAAATGAAATAATAAATCTGGGGAACGCAGGTTAGAGGACATTGGTTCAAATCCTGACTATGCTACTTTCTGATGTGACAGCTGTTGTTCAGTTGTTCAGTTGTCTGACTCTTCATTACCCTATGGACCATAGCACTCCAGGCCTTTCTGTCCTCCACTATCTCCCCAAGTCTGTCCAAGTTCATGTTCATTGTTTCCATGATACTATCCATCTCATCTTCTGCCATCCCCTTGCCTTTTTGCCTTCAATCTTTCCCAACATCAGGGTCTTTTCCAATGAGTCCTGTCTTCTCATTATATGGCCAAAGTACATTGCTTTAGCTTCAGCATTTGACCTTCTTGAATTAATTTTTTAAAGTATTGACTGATTTGATCTCCTTGCCTCTCAAAGGGCCTCTCAAAAGTCTTCTCTAGCACTACGGTTTGAAAATGTCTATTCTGCATCACCCAGAGTCCAACTCTCACAGCCATAAATTTCGACTGGGAAAACCGTATCTTTGACTATATGGACCTTTGTCAGCAAGGTGCTGTCTCTGCTTTTTAGTATGCTGTCTAGATTTGCACAGCTTTCCTTCCAAGGAGCAAGTGTCCTTTAACTTTATGGCTGCAGTCACCATCTGCAGTGATTGTTGAGCCCAAGAACATAAAATCTGACAGTTTCCATTTCTACTCTTTCTATTTGACAAGAAGTGATGGAACCAGTTGCCAAGATCTTAGTTTTTTTGATGTTAAGCTTCAGGCCACCTTTTATACTCTCTTTTTTCACCCTCAACAAGAGGCTTTCTCTTTTCTCTCCTCTTCACTTTCTGCCATCAGAGTGGTATTGTCTACATATCTGAGATTGTTGATATTTCTCTCAGTAACCTTAATTCCAGTTTTTGATTCCTCCAACCTGGATTTTACTTGATGTACTCTGCATATAACTCAAATAAATAAGGTGTAATAGACAACCTTGTTTATTCTTTTTCTAATCTTAAACCAATCACATTCCATTTTCTATTCTGTTGATTCTTGACATGCATACAGATTGCTCAAGAGACAAGTAAAATGATCTGCTACTCCCACGTCTAAGGATTTGTCACATTTTATTGTGAGCCACACAGTTAAAGGCTTTAGTTATATCAATGAAGCAGAAGTAGACTTTTTCTGGAACTCCCTTGTTTTCATCATACTCCAGCAAAAGTTGGCAAGTTGGTCTCTAGTTCCTCTGCCTCTTCAAAAACCAGCCTGCTTTTCTGGTAAGTTTTGGTTCACATATTGCTGAAGCCTAGTTTGCACAACTTGGCATAACTTGGCTCCTGTGAAATGATCACAATTGTTTGGTAATTTTAACATTCCTTGGCATCGCCTTTCTTTAGGACTGGGACATAAACAGATCTTTTCCAATCCAATGGCCACTGTTGAGTTTTCCAGATTTGCTGGCATATTGAATTCAGCACTTTAACATCATCTTTTGAGATTTTAAATAGCTCAGCTGGAAATCTATCATCTCCACTAGCCTTATTATTAACAATGCTTCCTAAGGCCCGCTTGACTTCATTTTCTAGGATGTCTGGCTCTAGATCGATAACCACACCATTGTGGTTCTCAGTGATACTAAGATCTTTCTTGTATAGTTCTTTTGTGTATTCTTACCACCTCTAATTAATCTCTTCAGCTTCTGTTAAATCTCTACCATTTTTGTCTTTCATCATGCCCATTTATACGTGAACCATTTCCTTGATATCTCTGACTTTCTTGAAGAGATCTCCTGTCTTTCCCATTCTGTTGTTTTCTTCTATTTCTTTGCCTTGGTTATTTAAGAAAATCTTATCTCTCCTTGCTATTCTCTGGCATTCTGCATTCAATTGGGCATATCTTTCTCTTTCTCCTTCACCTTTTCTTTCCTTCTTTCCTCAGCTATCAATAAAGCCTCATTAGACAGTCATTTTGCTTTCTTTTTCTTTGGAATTTTTTTTTATTGCTGTCTCCTGTACAATATTACAAACTCTGCCCATGGTTCTTCAGGCATTCTGTCTACCAGATCTAATCTCTTAAATCTATTTATCACTTCTACTTCATATTCCTAAGATAATTTGTTTAGGTCATACCTATATGATGTGAAGGTTTTCTCTACTTTAATTTAAGTCTGAATTTTGCAATAACAACCTCATGATCTGAGCCACAGCCAGCTTCAGGTCTTGTTTTAACTGACTGTGTAGACCTTTTCCATCTTTGGCTGCAATTGACTGGAATCTAAGTAATGTATTTTCAATCCTTTTTTTTTTTTTTTTTAGTTTACTGAACTTAAAAATACAAAAAACTTAGTATTATCTAAACTGCTGACTCATTCTATGTTCCAATTTGTTATCTGAACCTGGAACTCAGTTTATAAGTAAAAATAAATTATACTGCAGGAACACAATGTATGATCTTCAAACAAGTCCCTTGAAATTGGCAAACTCTTGCATTCTTTTCCTTTAGTAGGAGAATTTCCTTTCAAGAAAAAAAAAAAGTAACGATAGTCCAAATCAATGGAAATTGGAGCCCAGAGGAGAGTTTAAGTAACTATAAGCAACCACAAATTTAAGTAACTACAAATTACTTAAACTCTGGCCTTTATTTTCCTCATCTGTAAAAGGATGTGGTTGGGGTGGATGATCTCTAAATCTAAATGATTTATATGATTCTATATCACTGAACAATTTAAAAAACGTCAATTTAACTTCTGTCAAATGACTTCGTTCTTACACACAGTACCATCTTTTAAAATACATCCTATTATCCAAGAAAATAATGGCTCAACATACTCCTCCTTGGTCATAACATTAGTTTAGACTTTCATTACTTTTTTTTCTTGAAAGGAAATTCTCCTACTAAAGGAAAAGAATGCAAGAGTTTGCCAATTTCAAGGGACTTTTTTGAGGATCATACATTGTGTTCCTGCAGTATAATTTATTTTTACTTATAAAGTGAGTTCCAGGTTCAGATAACAAATTGGAACATAGAATGAGTCAGCAGTTTAGATAATATTAAGCTTTACGTATTTTTAAGTTCAGTAAATTTTGAAAAAGAAAAAGATTAAAAATACATTAGTAGAGCCAGATCAATGAGTACAGACTCATGTGACATTATCAATAATAATTCTTACCTCAGACCCAGTTCTAAACCTATAAACTTTTCCTGTGATGTCCTGAATACCTGACCTCTGGAACGGTTTCATTTGTTGAATCAGTTGACCTTCTTCTGACTACAGAGTCCTTGTGACCCAAAACAGCTTCTACAGCTGCTGGTTTTCCTTAACCTAGACAAAAGGAAACAGGGTATATGGGAAGAGATTGATCCTATCTTTGAACCAGTCCTCCACTGTTTACTACCTGTGTGACTTGGGGCTAGTCACATCATCTCTTCATATCTTATTTTTATCACCTGTTGTGTCGCTAAGGCAAGGTGCATTATTATGTGATAGTAATTAAGGTGGGACATTTTGCTTTTCTTCTCTTGAGTGCCTTTAATGATTCTGGGGCAGATAAAGTGGGATCTTTTTGTTTTGGAGAATTTCTCAGCACTGAGACAAGTAGGAGTCATTGATTTGTATAGGATGTGATCCTGGGGATGGAGAACTTTCCCAGACCCAGCCTGGGTGAGGTCAAAGCCTTCAGGGCTCCAAAAACTGGATATAACTGAGGAGAGCTTGGCATTTGATTTTTGGGGGCACACTCATGGAAGGAGTGTTGAGACTCTGGGCAAGCTGCAAACTGCCCCCCAGCTTTGAAACCCAGATGTTGGTACTGGTAACTATGAATTGTA
>CM053624.1:284976857-284995914 GCA_028646595.1 Phalanger gymnotis
ACCTTGCTCTCCTTGTTAAGGCATATCAAAAGAACCTGGGCTTTCTGGCTGTCCAGCAGCTTTCTGGGTGCTGGCTGTGGGTGGATCTGGACCCCCCACAGAAGCTGCTAGCCAGATCGTGGAAACACCTGTAAAAGGAGAGTTTGGACTAAATGATTTCTGAGGTTACTTACAGCTTTTAATCCTATAATCTTATGGCATATGGCTTCTTGCAAGCGATATATAGATTGGCCTACATCTCACCAAAAGAGCAGGGATACATTTGAAAAATGTCTGAAGGCAGAAGGCTGGAGCAGAAGATGTCCTGTGGATCCTGTCAGTGCTGTCATTCTCAAAGTCCACCTCCAATGGTAGATGACCCCTGAAGGCCCTTACCTCTCAAAACCTGATTCCATGAATTCACACTGTGGAAACATTGCATTCGTCCATAGCCCTGAGAACTGGGATCACAATGGACCTCCCTATGGCAAACCAGTCTAGAGAACAGCGTTTAAGGACCCATGTGTGCTAAGGTGGCAACAGGAGAGATGTTTAATATCAGGAGTGGAAGGATGGATTCAGAGAAGCCTGGGAAGACTTGTATGAACAAATTACAGAATAAAGAAGAACCAGGAGAACAATTACAATGGTTATAATAATATAAAAGAAAACAATTTTGAAAGACTTAAAAACTCTAGTCTAGGCAATAACTAATCATACTCCACACGACTGATGATGTATCATGTTTCCCATATCTTGGCAGAGACATGATCGACTAGAGGAACAGAATCAGACATATATTTCCAGACATGCCAGTGTATGGATTTGTCTTACTTATCTATACTTATTCTAAGAGAGGGCTTCTAAGGGAATGAGGGAAATTATGAGGCAAGGAGTTGGTGGATGGTAATAGTAATCACTTTTTTTTCTGGATGTGACCTTTGGTTTCCTTAATACAGGGAACTCTGGAAAAGGAAGTCCCTCTACCAATAATGATGGGTAACTTCTCTGCAATTTACAGCCATAGAGAGTTGCCTGGGACACTGAGAGTTGTCACTTGCCCAGTTCACGAAGACAGCATGAGTCAGAGACTTAACTCGAACCCAACAGAAGAAAAGAAAGGAGTGGCAATAAAAACATTTAAATACATATGCACAAGAGAGCAGAAGGAAATTTGGAAGGGGGCAAAGACAGGGCAATAAAATTTTGCTGCTACCATGTTCAGCAATATACATTTTATTAAAAACTGTGGTAGAGTTTATAGTTCCATATGCAGTCCTCTTTTATGTTCTTTTTTTGTATACTGAAAAGTTCACTGTTTTAATGTTTGTCAAATCAGTCAATAGTGGGTCAATAAACATTTATCAAGGGCCAACTATATGGGCCAACTATATGCCAGGTACTGTGCTAGGCATTAGGGATACAAAGAAAGATAAAATACAGTCCACACTCTCGAGGAGCTCACAGTCTAATGGAGGAGATAAAATGTAAACAACTATGTAAAAATAAACTGTAATTGGAAATAATTAATGCAGAGAATGCACTAAAATTAAGAGAGATCAGGAGAGGCTGCCTGTAGAAAGTATGATTTTAGCTGGGACTTTAAGTTCATTTTTAAAAGGTTTTTTAATTCAATAATAGTAAAGACTTAGAACATTACAGTATTTAATCAGATAAGTTCAACCTTCACAGCATGGCTTCATCAAGAGCAGATCATGCAGGTTAATTATGTCCAAGACTTGAAGTTAGGGAGAAAAGAAGTGTGAAGGAGAGAATAGTAAATATATAGAGACTGTGCTTCAGGATTTGCAGAATATTTTGTATATACTATCTCTTATCAATCTCATTTTACTGAATAGTGGGGCTAGGAATTAGAAGAATCTGGAGGCTTGTTTATAGTCTATCATCTAGTAGATGTTAAGGGTTATTATGTGCTTAATTAGGGCAAATCACTGTGCTAATTGCTGGGCATACTAATAGAAAAGTAAAATAGTCTCTGCTCCTGAGGAGCTCACATTCTAATGGGGCAGATAATCCATATGGAAAACTTCAGCATCAAGTAGACGGAAAAGTCCCACAGACCTTAGAGTACATCAGCAAAGCAGATTTTGATGTCTCTTCTTTAATGTAATTTTCACTGATAAAATCATATCATTATCTAATGTGGAACCATTTGATAGTGTCAAGGACTTCTGGCGGCAAGAATTCTCTTTTCTAGGTTGTTAGAAGCTGTGGCATCTGTAAAGGCAGTGGCCGGGCTCATCTCTGACCGGGGCTGCTTCCCAAGATGATGGATGAGGGCACTGGGCAGGAATCAATGCTACTCCCGAGGCTCTTGGGTTTGGGGTCCTGGGCTGTATCCGTCAGGGTTTGAGGGGATTGTGGTGGTGATAATTTGATTTGTTGTTTCCTATATCTCCCTCTGGGAGCTTTGCTTGGCTTACCTGCCTCGTGTGGGGCAATTGGTTGGTGACTGGTGGGGATGGCTGTCCCCATCTCCATTGGAGTTGTTTCTATGATAACTTAGATAAAGACTTAAATGGCAAGCTTATCAGATTTATAGATGGTACAAGGCTAGGAGGCATAGCTAAGAGGTTGTCAGGATCAAAGTCAGGATCTAAAAAGATCTCAACAAATTAGAACATTCATTTAACTCTAATTAGATAAAACTAAGTCTAAAATTTCAAATTTCAACATGAGTTAAAAATCAGCTCCGTGGAATACTTCTATGGAAGAAAAGCATGGCTATCTAGCAATCTGCCTATGAAAGATCTAGAGGTTCTAATTACTGTATTAAGAGAGGCCTGGTGTTCAGGAATAAAGTGGTTCTAGTCTCATGAGACTCTGCCAGATCAGACCATATCTGGAATAGTGTGTTCAGTTCTAGGTGCTACATTTTACAAAGTACATTGATAAACTGGAGGTCACCCAGCTTATTAGTGTGGAAAGAAGGATGGCCAGATTGGAAGGACTTAGAGATCACGTGATATGAAGATATACTGAAAGAATTGTAGAGGCTTAGGGTGGAACAGAAAAGACTTAGCATGGGACTTCGGATGCCTATTAGCTATCTTCAAGCAATTAAAGAGCTATCCTTTGGAAATGGGATTATCTCTGTTCTGTTGGGCTCCAGAAGTCAGAACTAGATGTGAGGAAATGCAAGGAGGCAATTTATGGTTCCTATAAAGTAAAACTTCCTAATGATTAGAGCTATCCCAAAGTCGAATGGACCACCTTAGAGGATAGTGGATTCTGCTGGAGGTCTTTAGGCAAAGGCTGGATGACATTTATCCAAAATGTGTAAAGAGAATTGTTGTTTAGGCATGGGTAAGTTGAGGCTCCCAAAATCATTTCTTAGCTCAGAAATTTTGTTGTTATTTTAATCATATTCACAGCTCTCTTATGATGGAAATAGATATTAGGTAGGGACCTGCTAAGATTCTCAACTTCATGATTATAAGGAGGTTACAAATGTTTGTAGCAATGGCAAAGTTTCCTTTTGATAATTGAATTTAGTGGTCCGAGGAACCATAAATCATCTATTCTAACCTCTTTTTTAATGGATGGGGAAACTGAGGCCAAGAGAAGGGAATTGACTTGCCCATGAACATATATGGGTAGAACAAAAGGATAGCTGAGATGTGAACCTATCTAAATTCTCAGCTCTCTCCAGTATGTCACATTATAATATTATTAATATTGTAAGCAGAGTAGATGTATGAGAAAATTATTAGCAACAAGAAATACCAAAAAGGGATCCTGTTCCAAAAAAAAATCATTCCCAGGCATATTTTCATTACTTACGGGACAGTGTGGCCAATAATACGAGAGTTAAAAGAATGCTTGGCTCCAATGAATGGAACTATAGAACGTTTAGAATTTTGATAAAGCCGAGGCAATCCATATATTTCTTCACATTCTTACTATCTAATAACAGAACAAGGAAGGAAACTATTCATAGCACTTAGAGCTATAATGAATATTAGAGGTCCATCTTCATTTTACAAATAAAGAAACTGAGGCCCAGAGAAATTATGTGCCTAAGATCACACAGGTAGTCAGTAGCAAAATCAAAGTTAGGTTCCTTCACTTCTATGGATTAGGCTTTATGGCTACTTTCCCCATTACATAGTTTCATAATTCTATACATAGTTACACATACACTTATGTGTATGTATACATATGTCTGTGTGTATATATACACGTGTGTGTGTCTATGTCTATATCTGGTCATTATAGACTAGTATTTATGGGCAAATATACCCCATACTTGTCTACATAAGACAGGGAACCATAGGAGCTGTGTGACTGTGCCTTGAGGAGATTGTGTTGTCTCTTGCAAGAGGCAGGATGTATAACAGAGAATCAGGTGAGCTAGAACACCCTAGGTGAGAGTTTTGAAGAGACTGCAAAGATACTGGAATAAGAATAGAGACTGATTTTTGAATAGCCGCTGGGGCCTAGCCACTGCTTCCACCTACCATGGCCAAGAGGGAGCCTGAGACCATGAGAGAGAGAAAGCCTAGGGTGGACTGATCATTCAAAAGAGAAAGACCTCTTTAACACATTTCAGATGAATAAGGCTCAAATGATGCTGCTTCACACCCTCTGCCCCTTATCCATGTTCATATTCTTTTTTCATACATCCTAGTTATGAGCAAGAGCATGTTCTCATCCCTTCCCCCACCCTCACCTTCTGCATTCTCTGGTCACACTGAGAGACTGGGTTTGTTTGCCAGCACTGGCCCTGGATTATTGGTAGCATCCTTTTCTATTGTCTCCAGGCTTTTGCCTGACTCCTTGTGTACTTCTGGGGTGGAAAAATTAATTTATTGTAGCTTCTCATTTTGTGTCTTTATTATTATTTGGTTTGGGGTGAACTTAAGGGTTTTGCTGAAGTAGATATGTGGGAGCTGAAGGACCTGCCTCCCTTTCAAGTAGCCTACTTGGCCGGAAAGATCCCAATGACTTCTTTTTTAAGAAAAAGTATTTTATTTCCCCCCCAATTACACATAAAAACAATTTTTAACATTCATTGTTTTTTTAAGGTTTGGGTTCCAAATTCTATTCCTCCCTCCCCCTCCCCCATCCCAGAAATAGTGAATAATCTGATATAGTTACACATGTGCAATCATGTAAAATCATGTAAAACATTTCCATATTGATCGTTTTGTGCAAGAAGACTCAGAAAGAAAGAAAAGAAGGAAGGAAGGATGGAAGGAAGGAAGGAAGGAAGGAAGGAAGGAAGGAAGGAAGGAAGGAAGGAAGGAAGGAAGGAACGAAGGAAGAGAAAAACAGTATGCACCAGTCTGAATTCGGACAACATTCATTCTTTCTCTGGAGATGGATAGTATTTTTCATTATAAGTCCTTTGGGATTGTCTCAGATCAGGTGTGGGGAACCTGTGGCCTGGAGGCCACATGTGGCCTTCTAGGTCCTCAAGTGCAGCCCTCTGACTGAATTCACATGTGGTCTCAAGACTGCAGGCTCCCTACCCCTATGTTGGATCCTTATGCTACTAAGAATAGCTAAGTCTTTCACAGGTGATCATCCTTAACAGTATTGTTACTGTGTACAATGTTTTCCTGGTTCTGCTCACTTCACTTTGCATCAGTTCATGTAAGTCTTTCCAGGTTTTTCTGAAACCATCTCCCTTGTCATTTCATATAACACAATAGTATTAAATCACTACCATTTCCACAACTTGTTTAGTCACAATGGGCATCCCCTCAATTTCCAATTCTTAGCTACCACAGAAAGAACTACTATAAATATTTTTGTACAAATAGGTCTTTTCCACACCCCACCCCCTTTTTAAATCTCTTTGGGACAGAGACTTAGTGGTGGTATTATTAGATCAAAAGGTATGTACAATTTTATAGCCCTTTTGGCATAGTTTCAAATTGCTTTCCAAAATGGTTGGATCAGTTCACAACTCCACCAACAGTGCATTAGTGCCCGGTTTTCCTACATCCCCTCTAACTAATGGCCTCTTAATTGCCAAATCTGGTGGTCTTTTTTGGTCCTCATCTTTCTTGACCTCTCTGCTGGATTAAACACTGTAGACCACCTTCATCTCTCTGGGGTTCCATTATACTGCTCTCTGCTGGTTCTCTCTTAGCTATCTGACCAGTCCTGTTCAATCTCCTTTGCTGGATCATCATCCATATCACTATCTCTAACTGTGGGTGTCCCCCAGGCCTCTGTCCTGGTCCCTCTTCTTTTTTTCTCTCTTGGTGACTTCATTATGGATTTAATTATAATCTCTATGCAGACAGCTCACAAATCAATAACTGCAGTCCCAGTCCCTCTCTTTACCTCCAGTACCACATCATCAATTGTCTCTTGGTCATTTCAAACTGGATCTCTCATAGGCATCTATTTCAAATTCAACACATCCAAAACAGAATTCATTATCTTTTCCCCAAAATCCACCCTCTACCAACCTACCTTACTTCTGTCAAAGGCTCCAGTGGACTTCTAGTCTTCCAAGTTGAAAACCTCAGTATTCTCAACTCCTCCCCTCCTTCCATATATGCAGTTAGTAGCCAGCTCTTGTCATTTGTGCCTCCACAAGAGTTGTCACAACCAACTCTTTCTCTCTTCACAAAGCCACCTTCTTAATTTAGATCCTTATAACCCACTGCCTAAATTCTAATGACTTCCTAATTGGTCTCCCTAACTCGTGTCTCCCCTAGCCCATCCATCATCCACACAGCTGCCAAACTGATTTTCCTTAAGCGTGAGTCTTAGCAATCATTCCTCTGCTAAATAAATCCTGACTGCCCTTCTAATTTGTTTAAGGAAGAACTTCACACCTTAAAGGGGTAACACTTAATTTATCACATTAATACCTGTTTGTCTCTGTCACCTGACCCCCTTCATCACCTGGGACGGAGGTGGGAAGGGGGGTAAAAACCAACCGATTAAGGGTGTCCTGAACAATTTCCTCCCCTCAATATATATACAACTACCTTGTATTTGTTATGTATTTATCTGTATATGTTTGTATGTATACATTTTATCACCCCCATTGGACTAGAAGCTCCTTAAGCCTGGCTCATAAAAGGTGCTTAATACATGCTTGTTGATTGATAGCAACTGCTCCATTTTTTTTGTATTTATATTCCTAGTGCCTGGTACATAGTAGGTAGTTGGTAAATGCTGAATGATTGACTGATTAGTCTGTTGACAGATGAGCTCTCTAATGTGATTTCTGGCTCTAAATCTTATAATTCAAATACAGAAGAAAAAAGGGGTACCCAAATAGCACAATGCCCAATTAAAGATGTAACTTTAAATAACATTTTTTTTACAATTCAAAATAACTCTGAGTTTTCACCTCACACCCAGAAAATTGGCAATCTTGACAAAACATTGAAGTAGACTACCAAAAGACAGGCACAGTAATCCATTGTGGGTAGAGCCATGAATTTGTCTAGGCATTCTAGAAAGTAATTAGTAGTTTTGCTTAAAAAAAGAGGGAGGAAATAAAATAGTTTATGCCTTTTGACCCAGAGATACCCCAAGGATGTTAAAGACAGACAGGTTCTACATGTGCCAAAATATTCATGGGGCATTTTTTGTGGCAGCAAAGAAATGGAAACAAAGTAGATGCCTATTTATTGGGGAGTAGCTAAACAAATTATAGTGTATGCGCGTAATGAAATATTACTGTGCCTTAAGAAAGAATAATCATGAAGAATTCAGAAAAGCATGCAAAATGAATATGATATGAAGTAAACAGAACCAGAAAAAATATATACGCAATGACTGTAACAATATGAATAGCAAAACTGAATGCTTAATAATTATAATGACCAAGATTTGAGAAAAAGAGATTTTAAAATGCACCTTCCTACCTCTCCCTTTTCTGCAGGTCTGAAGGTGCGGAATATGCTGTCAGACTCAGTTAACGTGTTGGCTAATTTTGCTGAACTGCTTCTCCCTCCCCCCTTTTTTTCTTGTTTTTAATTCTTTGGTAAAAGGGAAGGCATTCTGGGAAAGAGAGGTGGGAGAGATACATTCAGAAATGAGGGTGATATAAAAACAAAATCTCTTGATAATTAAATATTTTAAAGAACATTTCTGTGATTTCAGTATCTACCAAAATAATGGCATTACAGCAACAAGTGACTTATTAAAATTTGGTGCTACTATTAGTAGCTTCCATTTCTATAGTGTTGTGGTTTACAAAGCTAAGTGGAAAGATTATCGTAAGCAAAAGACTCAAGTTCAAATCCCAGTTCTGCCACTTATTATGTGCCTTTATGAAGGGATTGGACAAGAGGACCTATGAGGTTCCCACCCAGTTCTAAATTTATGCCCCCTGTGAAGTTAAGGAAAGACACATTCATTCTGAAATGATGTCATCTTGAAACAGCTTTCTTAGAAAAACAAACAAGTTCCATTCTAGAGGGTCCCTTCAAGTACTCTTCCTACTGTACCTGCCCAGTGTTCTAAGGGTAGTAACCCTAGACCAAAGGATATATTAAAGGTTAAATCTAGTTCTCTAAAGTAACCGAGAAACCTTAAAAAACAGCCTCCTTTAGGTCTACTGTTGGATCTTGCTAATATCAGATAAGGTAGAATCCAACTAGTTCATATAGAAGGGTCTTCCAAAAAAAGATGTCAGTTAATAGAAAACCTGTTTGCCTCAGGTTTGTTTATAAGAGAAGTTTCTGGGTTTTTTTTCAAGTTCATCAGACTTGTAGGAAAACTTTAAAAGATATTCCCAGCCCTCCAACCTACCCCCTAATTACTCCTGTGTTTCCCAACCCTAGCTACTCCTTCACAGGTTGCATAATTGATTTATACTGGTGATAAAATAAACAAGCTATCTCATTCTTCACAATGTGGGTGCAACTCAATTTTTGTCTGCCTTAACGATGTAGGTCTCCAACTTCTTAAAAATATTAAACAAGGAAACATCCCCACCCACTGTTTCTTCCAGCACCTCCCCTGGAATAGGATGGTGCCTTTGAGAGTTGAAAAGATGATTGTTATGTTTAGGAGCCTGGATTTTGTTGTTAGCCTTTGTTTTCTTTTAATAAAGCAAGATCATCATTTGTTTTTAAGCTTCTTAAAACTTTTATATTTCTAGTGGAGACTAGTCCAAAGAAATGAGACTACTTCCACACTGAAAGAAGATTTGTGCCTGGTGAAATTAAATATTTTTTCAAATAACTGTATTTATAAGCATTTATTAAGTGCCTACCATATACCAGGCACTATGCTAAGCACTGGGGATATAAAGACAGGCAAAAGACAGTCCCTGCCTTCAAGGAGCTTACTATCTAATGGGTGAGACAACATTCAAATAAATATATACAAAGCAAGCTAAGTGTAGAATAAATAGGAAATAATTAACAGAAGGAATTAAGAGGAGATTTCTGTAGAAGGTGGGATTTCAGTTGGGACTTGAAGCCAGAGAGGTCAGTAATCAGAGCAGAGGAGGTAGAACATTCCAAGCATGGGGGATAAAGAGCCAGAGAAAATGCCCAAAGTAGAGAGATGGAGTGTCTTATTTGTACATTAGTGAACATTAGGATAATCAAAGAAAAATGGAGCCAAACAACTGAATCCAAATCCCTATTCTGTTTCTTGATACCTTGGTGTCTATAAAATGGTGATAAAACTAGGAGGGATCCTTGTAGGGAAAGAATTTTTTTTGGAAGGGCAATTGGGGTTAAGTGACTTGCCCAAGGTCACATAGCTAGTACATGTGTCAAGCGTCTGAGGCTGGATTTGAACTCAGGTCCTCTTGACTCCAGGGCCTATGCTCTACTCACTGTGTCACCTAGCTGCCCCAATTTTGTTAAATTTAAAGCTCTCCATAAATATGAGCTATAACTGATTACTTAAAAACTAATAATCAGGTCCTTCTTTAAGAATTCCAAGGCTCTCGTGGTGGAAGAGACATTGGACTTTTTCTACATAGCATCAGAGGGCAGAATGAGTAGTAATGAATTTAAATTGCAGAGAAGTTGTTATGAAAATAAAAACTTCCACCTATATCTGTCTCAGAGTGAAATTTGTTGCCCCAATAGGTAATATATTCCTCCTCACTAGAGATTTTCCAGCAAAGGCTGGATGACTGCTTGTGTTTTTTAAAGAAGACATTCATGTTCATGTACTGATTAGACTTAATGAGTTCCCTGACAACTCTTCCATTCTATCATCTTGTCCTCTTTCTCCCTACCTGAAAAGACATTTGCTATTTATTGGCTTCTAGACCTATGAAAGGAATGGAAGAAGAGGGAAAACTGAAATTGGCTCAGATTTTGCCACAGCTAGCAGCACTATAAGGAAAAGGTTTAATGGAACAATGTTAAGAATTTCTAAAGTAAGGTTCAATGATTTCTATATAAATTTCATTTTTTATTCCCTTCTTTGACCTTTTGACACATGCATCCCGTGGCTCAGAATTGTAACTTTGGGCTCTGATGAAGTGAGTTCAATCTTGAAAGTATCTCAATATTAACTCAGTAATTTTGGGGCCCTGGAAAGAACTGAATGTAGCTTGTTTCTATCTCTCTGGGATTTTCACTTCCCTGGAAATCACTGAGCTATCAATAAACAAAAACATGTAAAGAACAGAAAAAACAAATCATATTTCTTTTCTCCTCCAACTCCAGGGGTTCATTCATAATTCCTGCATAGCAATGTATCTGTAAAGGATGTTTGAATGAAGCAGAGAAATCTCCTTTTGAAGTGTTGTAGAAGGGAGGGTTAGGAATCTTATCCCTTTTCCTCTGGCTCCCCACCACTTAGCCAAGGGGAAGAGGGAGAAGAGGACCAGATACATTTCTTTATCCTACTTTGGGAGGTTTACAAATTGTTCTAAATTGCTAAAAATATAATGGCAGCTAGGTGGTATAGTAGAGCATGTGGCTTGGAATCAGGAAGACTCTTCTTTGTGAGTTCAAATCTAGCCTCAGACACTTACTAACTGTGTAACCTTGGGCAAGTCACTTGACTCTGTTGGCCTAACTTCTTTACCTACAAAGTAAGCTAGAGAAGGAAATAGCAGACCACTCTAGTATCTCTGCCAAGAAAACCCCAAATGGAGTCACAAAGAGTTGGACACAACTAAACAGCAACAAAAATGTAACAGTCAATAAGACTTTCTCATATAGATCAGGAGCCCCAGCTGAGATTAAATACTGATAATTCAGAGATATATAACCGTCCCTTTGACTTTTGTCTATATACGTTGCCTTCGCTGCCTCCTTTCTCTTTTGTGGTTCTCTATTCACGAATAATGAAATATACACATCGGAAGCAATTATGATTGGTCAAACTTTAGCTGGCATTCACACTAATTAGATAGAAATCATTAAAGTAACTTTAAAGATGAGACAAGCTTTGGAACAAGAGCTCACATTTCCTGAAGCCTGGGGGAGAGACAGAGATGCAGAGAGGAGGAGAGACAGAGATGCAGAGAGGAGGAGAGCATCAGTTTCATCGTCTCTCAGCTGAGCCACAGGTGGTTTCAGCATGGCTTTAGCCTTCTGATCAAGATAGTGAGTGGCAGGGACTATGGCAGCAGCAAGCATTTCCTCCTGCTCTCTCACTCCTCATCTGAATTACTCACACAACAACTTGGCTTACTCTTATGCCCCTTTCCATATCTTGTCTCTTTCCAGAGTCTATCCATCAAGATGAGAAAGAAGCTTTACTATCTCTTTAAGACACAACCCCTCTTTAGTCCATGGACCATAACAGATTGATAAAATTCCAGCATAATTTTATTCCTATCTGTATAAGTCCTTGGTAGGGTGGGAGTAGAAGGGATTACAAGGGCTACACCTACATAAAAACATAGCACCAACTAACCACTGTCTCATACAATGCTATCATGGGGCCTGGAACAAGTCCAGGAATTAGAAATTCATAGGAAAAATAGATAGGTGCCTATGGATTAAAATTCTAGAAGTGGAAGTCAGTCCAGGAGAGCTGGAAAACTTTTAAGAGTAAAATTCTGAAGATGACAAAAGAACTATTTCCAATGAGGCAGAAAAGAAAGGGAGTTGTCTGAAAAGACAAATGTAGGTAAACAGAGAACTCATCAAAGACATACAAAAGTTAAAAACAAGGGTGGGTAATAGAGGGTGTATACAAAAGACATGATACACTACAGTAAGAATGGTGTCTAGAGTGAGAGAGCTCTGAATAAATTGAGACTGATGGAGAATGCTAAACTCAGCCAAAGGATCTCTGTTATAGAGAAATAAGAAGATCAAATCGGGGATAGGATCATAGCTCAGAGTATGTGAAATGTTGATAACTGTGAAGATATAGAAAACAGAGCTTCTCAAATCTTATTTTGCTTCTATTTTCTCTGCCTGTGAGAACATTTTTAGGACTAGAACAAAAAGGTAAATTGGTAGTTGATATTCAGGATAACTAAGGAAATGACAAGAGATCATCTGGCCAGCCATGATGAATTTAAGTCACCTGGACCCGGTGAACTGTATTTATGGGAACTGAAAATTGACAGATGCATTTACTGAGCCATCATCAATGATATTTGAAAGATGATGAAGAATAGAAGAGGAGCTACAGGATTGGAAAAGGGCACATGTTACATTGATTTACCAAAAAAAATGGAAGAGAACAGAATAAACTGCAAATTGTAGAGCAGTTAGTTTGACTGGATTCCTAGCGCAATTCTAGAATGTGTTACTAAAGAGATGGTTAGTCTACATTTAGTCAAGGAAATGGTAATTGCATAAGGCTAGCTTGGCTTCACAAAGAATGGCTTATAGCAGACTAATCTTATTTCCTTTTTCCACAGGGTTACCAAAGTGGTAAAATGCTATAGACATAGTTTGCTTAGATTTTATCAAAACATTTGACAAAGTAACAGATATTATTCTTAAGGAAAAGATGGAGAATTGTGGGCTAGATCATAGTACAGTTAGATGAATTCAGAATAGGCTGAATGGACAGATTCAAATAATAGTCTGTGATGAGTTGTGTCATGTATCACCTTCTTTCCTGAAAATTTCACACTGTCTATTCTCTACATGGGGTTGGCAAGACCTAACACTCTCTAAGGTGCCTCCTACTCCAGTATGAAGCCACCTTCAGTAGGAAAGGAGTTGCCCTCCCCCCATTCTATATCCAGTGACTCATGGGAGGCACTGTGGTCTTAGGCCGAGAACATTCAGTTGGAGGTCAGAGGACCTGGGTTCAAAGCCTGGCTCCATCCCTTACTAGTCTTGGAACCTTGGGTGTCACACAGTATCTCAGCCTAAATTTTCTTATCTGTCAAATAGGCATCATAATACTTGTTCTGTCTTGCTCAAAGGGTTGTTGTAAAGAAAGTACTTAAAATACTATAGAAATAAGAATTACTAGAATTAAAGCCAGTGATTCAGTCTTCCTTTGTGATTTTTTTTCAAAGCAAACTTCCCAGTTCCTAGCCTTGGCTGCATCTTTTTTTCTCCTGTTTCCCAGGCAAAGTTTGAAGGGGTCCAGTCAGTGCTACCCTTAGTATGTTGAATTTTGGGTCGCTGGGTAAGAGAACAGGGTGTTTTTAAAATAATATTTTATTTTTCCCCAGTTACATGTAAAGGCAATTTTTTAACATTCATTTTTTTTTTTAAATTTTGAGTTCTAAATGTTTTCTCTCCCTTTTTTTTTACCTCCCACCTCCCTGAGACAGTAAGCAATTTGATATGTTATACCTGTTCAATCATGCTACACATATTATGATATTAGTCATGTTGTAAAAGAAAACAGATCCAAAGTGGGGAAAACCATGAACAAATACAGAAAGTGAAAAATAGTATGCTTTGATCTCTATTCAGACTGCATCAGTTCTGTTTCCAGGGATAGATAGCATTTTTTATCATGACTCTTTTGGAATTGTCTTGGATCATTGTATTGCTGAGAATAGCTAACTCATTCACAATTGATAATCCTGTAAAACTGCTGTTACTGTGTACAGTGTTTTCTTGGTTCTGCTCACTTCACTTTGCATCAGTTCATATTTAAGTCTCTCCAGGTTTTTCTGAAATCTGCCTGCTAATCAATTCTTATAGCACAGTAATATTCCATTACAATCATATACCACAACTTGTTCAGCCATTCCCCAATTGATGGGCATCCTTTCAATGTCCAATTCTTTGCCACCACAAAAAAAGAGCTGTTATAAATATTTTTGTACAAATAGGTCCTTTCCCTTTTAGAGCAGGGGTTTTTAACCTGGAGTCCACAAACTTGGACTTCACTAACTTCTAACTGAAACTTAGCATTTCCTTCAGTTATCAAAAAACATTATTCTAAGGAAAGATCGATATGCATTACCACATTGCCCAAGGGGCCCTTGTCACAACATATATTAAGAGCTCCTGATTTAGTAGGCCAACAATTAATATTTGCAACCTTAAAACTGTGTAATTCTTAGCATTTACCTGTCCTCTTTCCACCATTCTACCAATCACTCTAATAGGTAGCATTTATATAGCACATTAAAGTTTGCATGCCACCTCACTTATGCTATCTCATTCATTTCTCACAACAACTCAGCTAGGTAGGTGCTATTATCAGCATTTTACCATTTTGTCAAAGGTTATAAAACTGGTAAGTGCCAGAGGTAAGATTCAAACTCAAGTCTTCTTGATTCCAAGTTTAGTACTTTATCTACTGTGCTACAGAAAAGAGGGTCACACAGGACCGAAGAACATTTTCTATTTTTCTTTGTTTCCCCAGGTCTCATGCCCAAACAGTTCATCACTTCATGGTCAGCCCAGGCTGCTCCTAAGATAGCAAACATAGTCCATTGCCAGGAATGTATAAACAATCTTTCCAGAGTGATAAAATCTGCCTAAACTTGTGGCATAGTTTTTAAAAACCAAGAGTCACCTCCCCAATGTTATGATAAAGCAGAGGAAGTCTTCCATGGAATGGAACACCTTAGTACTAGGAAAAGAGAATGGTAACATAAAACTGATCAGAGTTTTGCTTTATTCACTGAATCAAACAACAAAAGAAGCTGTGTGGGTTGGGGTGGGGAGGCGGGGGGAGGTAAGTCTTACTACATAAACATATAGTTTACAACAATTTGAATCTGATCAAGCCAGTCTGTGTTTTTGTTTGACAGGGCTGAATTCTCCAAATAGCAAAACACCAATGTTGAAAAGGATTGCAACCGATGTCCCTATTCTACCTTTTGGTACCCACTCATTACCCATTAAATACCAGACAAAACCTGCTACATATAGCAGAATGTTATCAGAAGGGCATCTTATGAGATCTACTACATGTGACATCTCTCCAGCTTGGAAGAACCTGCCAGAGCCTGTCCTCTGCTGGCACAACCCAGGATCCCCAAATACCAAGATAAGGCACTGCAGCAGGACTTTTGTCAACTGGTCCATGCACAAGCACATATTAAGAGCTTTTCAGGCATTGTGCTAAACACTGGGTATACCAAGCAAAAGCAAAAACAGTCCCTGCCTCCCAGAACAGACAATGTATTCATAAATAGGAAGACACAAGGCACTACTTATGCGGAGTCAATGGATAGTCAACTTAAAGGAGAATGCACTAAGAGCTGAACGGACTGGGAAATGCTCTCTGGACAAACTGAGTCTTGAAGGAAGTCAAGGATTCTAAAAGGTGAAGGGAGAATATTTCCCACATGGGAGGCAAGCAGGCGACGGCACATAATATGGATTACAGTGAGGAGGCCAGCCTGCAGAGGTGTGTGTGGACTGGAGTGATGTGTAAGAAACCTGGAAAGGTAAAAAGAGATCTAAATGCCCAAGTGTATTATTGTTCCCAATGAGGTCTGACCAGTACACAGCATAGTGCAGCTATCACCTGCTTTGTTCTGAATGCCGTATTTCTAGGATTGCAATCTGAGTGGTATTGAGAGAAATGTCATCCACATCCATATATTTAATAGTAGTTCATATCTCTTTGCACCTTTAAGATTCAGCACTGTAAGCTAGGTAGTAGTAGTAATAATTACAATAGGTAGCATTTACATAGCATTTTAAAATTTGTGAAGCACTTAATAAATACCATCTCACTTTATCCTCACAAAAACTCTGGGAAGTAGGTGCTGTTATGTCCATCTTACAGATGATGAAACTGAGGCAAATACAGGCTCAGTGACTTACTCAGAGTCACACAGCTAGTATCTGAGGCAGGATTCAAATTCGGGTCTTCCTGATGCCATGCCTCAAGTCTCAGCCACTTTGTCACCTAGCTGCCCTTACTATAAACATTAGTTACCCTGATCACATATGAGAGAATAGAGACTCAGAAAGATTACGTGACTTAGCGGTAGTAAATTTCTGAGGTAGAAAATGAACTCTGCATTCAGCCTTCTTTTGCCATAACTGTCATTTCATTTCTTTGTACAAAATTAAATGAAAACGCTGACAAAGTCCAGGTAAGGAGGAATAGAGCGAATCATATAATATGAAAATAATTGAAGGAAATGGAAATATTTAGCCTGACAAAGAGAAAACGCAGGAACCCAGAGGCTGGGGAGCCATGATAGCTAGTTTCAAACAGTGGGAAGGTAGAAGAGAAATTACATTTTTTTCTGTGTGCTTCCAGGGGGCAAAAGTGGGGAATTATAAGGAAAGTCAGTCCTCAAATGGAAGGTGGGAGTTGGGAGAAGGGCTAGTGAGTTCCCTGTGACTAGAAGTGCTCAAGTGATGACTGGTTGTCAGGGAAGTCCTAGAAAGGTTCTAGCAGTGTATCGCAGATTCCCTTGGAAGATGTCTTCCTACTCGGAGCTTCTCTAGAACATGCATTCTGTAGAAATTCAAAGGAAATATAGCTCCACTCTACCTTTTCCTACCTCGTTATGATAGGCTCCTTTGTACTCTGAGTCAGGCAAAACTGGACTATTACCTGTTGCCTGGTTTTCACCAGCTCCCTTGAATTCATTAGTCCAAGTATAAATAAGGCAAAGTCTCTGCCCTTGTTAAAAGAAATCTTGGTTCGGGCCCTGCCGTGATCATTAAGGCAAACTCAAGAAAAAAGATGGAGACATTTATTAGCATGCCAAGGCAGCTTGCATCTGGAATGCAAGAGGCCCAAAATTCAATTTGCTGCTGCCTTTATAGATAGAGATAAACTTCTATAAGGAGGAAAGATAATACCCAATGATACACGCTTTCAATGAGGGGAGATTGAGGTAATGCCGTTAGGGCTGCCTCAGCTCCTCCCCCATTACCTTAGCATACGCCTAGGGGCATTTTCCAGATGGCCATGTCACACAGGCTGATTGTACTTGTACCTAAAGTCTAAAAGGTCATGGGTCACTCAGACTGACTCTGTACCAATCCAGTAAAGAGATAAGGCCCATAAACTGATAACTACACATACTGTATTATGTGATAAATGAATTGGAAAAGCAGTATGTGGTTCTTTATAACAGAGGTGTCAAACACATGTCCCACGGGTCGCAGGTGCAGCCTGCAACATTCCCTGGTGTGGACTAAACCAGACTAAGATGTAATTGGGAAATATTTAACAAAACAAATAAAAGAATATAACAAAACATGGAGAACATCACATTTTAAAACTAACATTCAACAGCAGGGATCCTTATATACAGATTAGTGGCCTCCTTTTCTAACTGAATTTGACACCACTATTTTAGGAGACAGTCATTACCAATAGCGGTGGGAGGGTTTGGAGAGAATAGGGAAGTCTTCCTGGAGGAGGTAGCATTTGAATTTAAAAGTGAGATAGGAATTTAACAGGTTTTGGAGGACAGTCCATGCAATAGGAAAAGCACCAAGAGCAAAGAGGAAGGAGGATAGAAGAGGAGCAAGCCGGGGTGTGTGTGTGTGTGTATGTGTGTGTGTGTGTGTATGTGTATGTGAGAGAGAGAGAGAGCAAGCTGGTGGTTAAATTTTCAGTGCAAGCCTTTATACCTAGAAGTCAAGCAGTGGTACCAATCAGGGCTTGATTTATTGTTTTGTTGATTGTCTAGACTTAAGCAAGTGATGGAGAAAATGTTAATCATGCAGATTAAACTCAAAAGTGTGCAAAAGTGTGTCATGTGTACTCTTTTCCCCCCCAGAATGTCAGTTAAACATTTACCTGCACACCCCTGGGTACAAGGCAGAGGGCAAACTTTCTGGTTGGAGCTGAGAGGCTCTGACCAGCTGACTTCTAAGGCCCCTTTTAGCTCTAAATCTATGATCCCATGATCGTCAAGGTTCCTGATTTCAGCCCTAAATCCAATGATTCTAAATGCTGCTCCTAAATGAAGACAGATGGTGGCAATGTTACTTGACTTCCCTCTAGTGGCCATGAAAATTGCTAGGAAACTTGGTACCCTTTTGGTCCACAAATTAATAAATCCTTTTTTTTTTTTTTTTGTATAGAAAAAAAAACCTGTCCTTTGTATTCTAAGGCTGCATCACTGGCATATATTACTACTCCTCCTGGCTTGTTATCTGAGATCAATGGGTGTCCAAGCCTATGGGTAACAGGCACCCGGCAGGTAGTAAGTGTTCAATTAGTCATTAATTTTAGTGAAAGCAAGACAGTCTGGTTCATCAGGGCCTCACTTGAGCTATGTGAGAAAAATAATGTGTGCCGTGGGGAAAGAGAGTATCTGTAAATGTGTTTTGTAGAGTCACAGATGATTAGAAATGGACAAGATCTTTATACTTCTTGAAGTTTAACTTCCTCATTTTTACTTTTAGAGAAATAATCCCAGAAAGAGAAAGTGACTTAGCACGTGGCAATAGTAGAAACTGCTCTACTTCAGAGTCAGGCAAATCTAGAATTGAATCTTGACTCCAACACTAGTGTGAGAAGCCACCAAGTCAGACTGCTGGGCCTCAATTTTCTATTCTCTAATTATGCTATCTCTCTCGCAGGGTGGTTGAGAGGAAAGAACGTGTTAAAGTTTAAAGCACTATGGAAATATTAAAGGCAGAGGGGTAATGAACGGAAAACCTGCCTGGGTTTAAGTCTGTATTGGTAGTGACATTTTCTCATATGGCAGTTCCTTATACCAGTGGGGTCAAATTCACAAAACACAACTTACCATCCCTACTCTGAAACTGCCTTTCCTCTGAACATCCTT
>CM053624.1:284996414-285012020 GCA_028646595.1 Phalanger gymnotis
CTGTCCCCAGCAGCTTTTCCCACTAACCTTCTCTATTGTCTTTGGTGTTTGTGAGTTGAGAAGTCTGGTAACTGCCGCAGCTCACTGATTCAGGGCGCTAGGGCCCGCTCCACACGGCGCACACTGGGCTCTGCTCTGCTCCGCTCCGCTCCCAGCTCCATGCACGATAGACCTCACCCAGCAACCATCCAGGCTCTCCTGGGCTGAAGCCCTGCTTCCCTCTGCTATTTTGTGGCTTTTGCAGTTCTAGAATTGGTTCAGAGCCATTTTTATAGGTTTTTGGAGGAACTTGGCGGGAAGCTCACGCTAGTCCCTGCTTTCCAGCTGCCGTCTTGGCTCTGCCCCTCCTTTTTGCAAATTCTACCCATTGCTCTGACATTTGACCTCTTAGGCCAAGTAGAATAATGCTAATTTCTCTTTCACTTCTTCAAATACAGTACTTGTTCCCACTAAGTCTTCTCTTCAGGCTGAACTTGGCTAGTTTCTTCAGCCAACCTTCATATGGCATAATCTCAAAGCCCAGTATGAAAAGATTGTAAAGGTAGAAAGGGGCCAGGTTATGAAGGACCAAACAGAAAATTTTGTGTTTGATCTTGGGAGTGATAGGATGCTACTGAAACAGAGAGATTACACGATCAGACCTACACTTTAGGAAGATCACTTACTGAAAGGAGGAGGGACTGGAGTGAGGAAAGACTATTGCAATAATCCAGGCATGAGGTGATAGGGCCTGTACCAGGGTGGTAGCAATGTCAGAGAAGAGGAGTGATGTGGTGAAGGTAGAACTAACAGGACTTGACAAAAGACTGGATGTGGCAGGTGAGAGAGAATGAGGAGTCAAAGATCACATCTAAATTGCAAGCCTGGGTAACAGGAAGGATGGCGGTGCCCCTGACAGTAGTTCAGAAGTCTGGAAAGGGGCAATTCTGGCATGTCGAATTTAAGATATCTGTATTTAAGATGTAATCTTTCATGTTTATTAATATTTTGTTATTCTTTCTATATCTGTTCATAATCCTTTGAATATATACAAGTGTGACCTGCCTCATCCACTTCCCCCTTCCGTCTAGGTGTTCTATCTATGGCATACACCTCACTATAAACTTGATCCTGTTTCTGCCTCCACTGAACTTCATGGAAATGCCTTTCACCATGAATATCCTTAGATGCAAATGTCTTAACATACAATGCTGTTCTATTCCCCTTTTATCTAATATATTACCTTTGAATAAAGTATTCCTTCTCAGAATAATTTTCTACTCACCAAGTCTCAGTGTGAGGTCATAATTAAATCCTGGAACTAGATTCTCTAGTTCACTTTGCTTGTTTCTAATATTTTACAAAAGTATAAAATAAAGCATAAAGATACCTGAAGCTATAGGTTTTAATGCTGGGTCCTTTCTTAAATTTTTGTCTCCTGTTCAACATCTGTGATCTTACTGCGACTCTTTCTGCACTGTTCCTACCCTTTAGATTTTTGCTGTTCTTGAGTTATTTCAGTCACGTGTTTTCTTGGCAAAGACTTTGGAGTGGTTCGCCATTTCCTTCTCCAGCTCATTTTACAGATGAGGAAACTGAAGCAAACAGGGTGAAGCAACTTTCCCAGGGACACACAGCTAGTAAGGGTCTGAGGTTGAATCACGAAGATGAGTCTTCCTGAGTCCAGGCCCTGGCACTCTATCCACGGCCCCACCCAGGTGCTCCACTTTCTAGATTTTAATTATCATCTAATTCATATCTCTTCATCTTCTACACAAGAATAAATATAGCTTTATTAAAAACTTTGCTAAAATCTAGGAAACCTGTATTCCTATCAGGGCCCTCATCTATTATTTTAGTAGTCAGTGCTATCAAAAAAAAAAAAAAGGAAATGAGGTCAGTGTGGTATGACCTGTCCTTGATGAAGCCATGTTGGTCTTTCACTATTTCCCTTACTAGGAGACCACTTACCAGCACTTTAAGGACCTGTTTTCGAATGTTACCAGGAAACTGAGGTCAAGCTCACTGGTCTGTAGTTTGCCAACTCTGTTCTCTTCAATTTAAAAAAAAATTATAAAAGCACTTGCCCTTCTCTAATCATGAAGAGAATCTTCTATTTTCTATGATCTTTCCAGTATTGCTGGCAGTGGCTGAGCAATCCCACCTGCCAGCTCTTTGACTGTGTGGAGAGATGGGGCTCCTCTGGGCCGGGCAACTTGAATTTCAGGAGAAGTTAGGTAACTCTTACTGCCTCCTTACTTATCTCAGGTATCAATTTCCTGTAGCCAATTTTATTCTTTCAGTTCCCCGGGTAAAAATTATTCTCCTTTGTAGACAAAAACCAGAAACAAAAAGCACTGGTCCAGAAATCAGGAGTCCATATCCTAATTCTGTTACTCACTATGTGATCTTGGGAGATAATAGTATTTGTGCAAGTTGTAATAATTAATGATAATAATAATAATTAACATGGGCAGCTAGGGGGTACAATGGATAGAGTGCTGGACCTGGAGCCCGGAAGATTCATCTTCCTGCATTCACATCTGGCCTCAGACACTTACTGGCTGTGTGACCCTGGGCAAGTCACTCAGCCCTGTTTGCATCAAATCTTCATCTATAAAATGAGCTGGAGAAGGAAATGGCAAACCGCTCTAGTATCTTCAGCAAGAAAACCCCGAATGGGGTCATGAAGAGTCAGACACGATTGAAGCCACTGAACAACAACAGCACTCACACATCTCTTTAAAGTTAGCAAAGAGCTTTATATTAATTATCTCATTTGTTCCTCAAAACAACCCTGTGAATGAAGTAGTACCAGTGTCCCCATTTTATGGATGAGGAAACTGAGGCCGACAGAGATTGTGACTTGCCCAGGACCACATAGCTAGTCAATATGTGAGGCCAAATTCAAACTCAAGACTCCAAATCTGGCACTTTATCCATCTCATCACTTTAAAAAATGTAAAGCATTATACGAATGTAGGATGATATCAACCCAATTTAGCCTCAGTAAGAGTTTAAAGCAATATTTTCTCAGGTAAAAAGGTTCTTCACCAAAACCAGACTTCAGTGAATTTTTTTAAAATTATAATCAGGAACCCTAATGGAGATTATTTCTGCGGTTACAGTGCATTCCAAGAAACTATATCCAGTCCCAACACTCCAATGCAAAGATACAAACCATCAGAAAACAATCCTATAATTTTTGCTGCATTTATAAAGCTTGAAAGCCGGTCAGACAGTGGCTGTTCTCACTTACACTCAGGTTCTAAGGAAAAGGCTTCAAATCATAGTCAATCAAATCATTCCCGAACTTGAAAGTGGGACTGGATGCTGAGGCCTTGCCTGGCTCTGGCTAGAACTGAGCTGTCTTGCCAGGAGTATTTGGGTGAGCTGCTTGGCTTATCTGTTGGGCCCTTCTCCCTAACTATATGCTATATGTGTGGTAATAGATGTTGAACTGCTAGGGGTAAGTACTTTTCTTTCTCATTAGCTGTTTCTAGGGTCATTTTTTCAAACATTACAGATCTCTTTTCCCACACCATAAGTGCCTGTCAATGTTTGTAGAGGATCTCTTTCCAAATCAGATCAGTTAGATTAGTCCTAAGCAGGTCTACCTTGTCTCTCCAGCCACCTTCTGATAGCAATGTCCCCATGGACTTTACAGCCAGAGGAGATGTTAGAGACCTTATCCAGCCTCTCATTTCACAGAAAAGGTAAAGGAGACTTAAGCCAAATGATTTGCTCAAATCTACACCAAAAATAAGCAGCAGAAGTATTTCTGACTCCAAATTCAGTAATCTTTCCCTTACACTGCTCTGCCTCAATCCAAATGTGATTTTAGGAAAGAGACTTTATAAATCATTAAGGAATCAAGCTTTAAGGTTGAATTTCAAGTCCTTAGGGCCTTCCCTGAAATCAAACTATTGCAGGTGTGTGAGTAAATTTAGTCCTCCATAAGAGAAGGACATCTGACTAAGGGGTGAGATTCATTTTCTCATTTTGGAGTTAGAGTTCCTACTTTTTTGCATATTTATTCATTGATTTATCAAATATTTTAAATCATCTATTCTATTTTAGGTGCTACGGGAAATACAAAGTGTAGAAAATACATAGACCTGGTCCTCATGGAACTTATAGTGAGAGGATATGGTCCACATCCAGATAAATATAATACACAATGTTCCATAAGGGAATTATAAAACAAAAGACTGAATAAGGCTTGACTAGAAGATTGGGGAAGACTCCCCAGAGGAGACAGAATTTGAGTTGGATGAGTAGGAATTAAACAAATGAGGGAGGGGTGAGCATTCTAGGGAGGGGAAATACCATGAACAAACATAATGAAGTGAGAGAATGCTGCGGGACAGTCCTTTTTTGAAGGGTGCTAGAAGATAGTGAAGGAAAGTGGGAAAGGGTAGGAGTAAGTAAGTTCAGCCAGATTGTGTGGATCTGGAAAGTCAGGAAAATGGATGAAGCACCCTTACTCTACCTTCTTTTCTTCTATGACTAAAGGAGCAGAAGAAGCAGAAGGAGTGGCTGTGCTTCAGCAGAATGGAAAAGATAGAGAAGAAAATTACGTAAGGCATGGCAGATTGGGCTTTTCCTAAAGCACAAGTCTAATAATGTCATTTCTCTGACCAAGAAGATTCAATGGCTTCCTATTACCTCATGGATGAAAAAAAGGAACCTCTGAGCTTGGCATTTAAAACCTTTTGCAATCTGGCTCCAGATAATTTCCCCAGGCTGATCAGAAATTAATCTTCCTCATGCACTTTGTGTTCCAACCAATCTGATTTACTTGCTTTTCACCATTTCCTGCCTATGTGCATTTGCATAGGCTTTCTCCATGTCAGAAATGCTTTGCTCCCTTCCCTTAGATGTTATGCTCCCTTCAGGGCTCAACTAGAGTTAAATGACTTGTTCCAAGAAGACTTTCCTGATTTCCAATTATCAGAGGGCCCTCCTCACTCCTTACTTTGCATTTATTTTAAATATACTTTGTATTTACATCTGTGTGCATGTCACATAAGCTCCTTGAGTACGAGAACAGGTCTGCATTTTCCTCACCTCCCCAGCTGCTAGCATGTAATAATAGCTTAATGATTTAATAATGGCTTGTTGAATTGAATTCAGAGTCCCAGAAGGAGATACAAAGGGAGGGAAAGTAGGTCATGGTGGCTGGAAGAGTTTCTGTGCACCTGGCCTGTCCTTGATTATGCTGCCTCTCCTAGAGATGCAACATTAACAAAGAGGCAGTCTGATAAAACCCAGCTGATGAGCAATTACTTCAAGAAACAATCAGAAAGCAGCGTTCCAGGTTGCTGCCAGTGATAGAATTGTGAATGAAACACAGTTAGTTTTAGGTGCCATCTGGCTCCCCAAATGACTTGACTGAGATCCTTTGGGAAGACATTTAGGCTATGATGGGAAAGTTTAGGGGACATTCACTCAACCTGCATTGGAGAGACTTGTAGCTCTGGGTGGGAGCAGCCAAGTTTAGGCTCCCAGACTATACTCTTTTGGGTCGTGTTTATAAAATAGTTATGGGTGGCCTAGGTTGAGAGAAGCTTTTGGGAATAGTCTGGAGAGTAGTTGTTTTGATATATTTTGATCATATATATTCTTTTTTTTACTTTTTAGTGATGGAGTTGGAGGGTCTAGGGTCAAATTCTGGTTCTATTTCTATGTCACTTTGCACAAGTAACTTGACCTCTCTAGTCCTCAGTTTCTCATTTGTAAAATGAAGTGACTGGACTAGTTGACCTCTCCAGTCCCTTCCAGCTTCCAATCTATGACCCCTTGATCCTAGTATATCGTAGTAGATCGGGAACTGGCCTTGAAGACATGAAGACCTAGGTTCAAATGCCACCTGGCATGTACTGGCTGTGTGACCTCGGCAAGTGTTTGAACCTCCCAGTGTGATCTAGACAACTCTCTAAGACAATAATTTGTGGAGAAGCTGCCAACCTTCACTGGCAGAGGGAATTTCCTCATCTGAGATTTTCCTATGCCAATAAAATCATATGTCCAGCTCATTGCAAAACAAAATTAGGGAGAGATTGCCATAGACAGGTGGGAGAACAACAAACTGAGAAGTGAGTAGGGCAAAGTGATGTTTTTGTCAAACCCCACATCTAGAAATGGATTGTGGGGCTAGTGTAGGTAGCTGATGTTTCCTGTTTACTTTTGAGGTCACAGTCAAAGAGACTACATGGATTTGGTAGTTCTCTACTTGGGTAAGAATAAGCAAAAGAGAGGTAGGCAGAAGAAAGGAGCTGGAAGCTCAGCCTCAGGCTCACCTCGTGATGTGTCTGGGGAATGCAAGGTCATGAGTTTAGTTAGAGGGTAGTCATGACCAAGTCAAGGCTGGTTGCTAATGTTTGGTGGCAAAAACCAAACCAAACCCAGAGAGGGGAAAAAAAAAAACTAACAATATTACATATACCATTCAGAATTCTATCGACTCCTTCCTTTCAGTTTAGACAGGCAGGTCTGGTCTTTCAAAGGTACGGTTGGCCTGTTAATTGTCCCTTTTTAGGGAAAGTAGTAGGAGCAGAAGCTGATGGTGATGATTGGGAAAATATTAAGATGTGGATTCTAACCTGGCCTCTTCTAGTTCAAGGCCAGCATTAGAAAATCCTGGTTTTGTATTGTCATGGACCCCTTTGGTAGTCTGAGTGAAATCTAGGGATCCCTTCCTTCTCAGAATGATATTCTCAAATGCATAAAATAAAACATAAGATGACAAAGGAAATAAGATATAGTGAAATATAGTTATCAATTTTTTAAAAAATTCATAGATCCTCAGGTTATTAAGAATATCCAATGGGTATTTTTTTTATTTCCTTCATTATTTGGGACTTAAGGTCATTCCTTCTGTAAATTTTGATTAACTAAGAGTGTTATTAATATTAACTAGTAAATTAATATTAACTTCACCTGACCAAAACCTAGCACATGAAATGTGAAAATTTACTTAGAGCCTCCTTTAAATAAGAAGTCACAGGAAGAATCTCAGCTGTCCCTGATTACCTTGGTGACATGTTAGTCTTCCTCCTCAATCAGCCTATTTGTGACTCCTGTAAATGTAATTTAATCTGTACCTCACTTAGTTTACATATAAAGTTTGAAGAGGAGATAGATGAAATTATTACTGTTTAACTAAGTTCAACTTTTATGACATTGAAGGAAGTGTGGGATCATGCAACCATCTTATCTTTAACCTTTATGCTCAAGGAGGAATGTACAAGACTGCGATATGGAAAAGAATTATTTCTCCATCACTCTTATGTAATTTGGCCTAGAAGAGGGTTTATGAGACTCCTAATAGGAGTCCAGGTTTTCTCTGAGGCCTAAACATATGCTTGAGTATAATAATAAAACCGAATTTTTACCTCTGTAATTTCTGTGTTGTAGTAAATACATATTTGGCAGAAGTTACCCACCCCATGGATCAGAGAAGAGATATTTCTCTAATAACAAACCCTTAGCTAGATTTCTCCAAGACATAGCTGTGTGATCTTGGGAAAATTACCCAAACCTATTAGAGCCTCAGTTTTCTCGATAATAAACATAGTAGCTGACATTTATATAAAATGAAGACAGGGACTCTCAACCTAGTATCTGGCAAACTTTTTTTCTGACTGTATTAAAAATCTTATTATTTTCAACAAAAAACTCAAGACGATGATTTTAAATAATAAGACATGGTAAGGTCTGTTCTAGACATTTGTTGGTATCTTTAAAGATAGCTTATTAAATTAAATTTGGACTCCAATTCTGTTGGGATGCTTTCTACAACACATTAATTCTTTCCATATTAATATTAAATAAGATTTAAAAAAATGACTGGGGCCTTGCAGGTTATAGGAGCTTCTTAAATTTAGATGGAATTGAATTGACCATAATGTCTTATTCAAGGGAAAAATAATTTTCAAGTGCTTTTCAATCATCTATTTTCAAGTATGTGATTTTTACCTAGAATCTGAAAGAGCACAATACAAATACTTCCCACAGTTTAAGTGCCCTTATGTCAAACTTTTCAGTAAATAAATAAAGGAATTCTTGAAAAAAAAACCCCAAATCTAGTCCACTTTATGTTCATTGCAGTGAGACCAAAAAGAAAAAAAAAACTCTCTCATATATACATATAAATACAAGACTCCCCGAGCTTTTTTAAAGTTTTTTTTTGTTTTTGCAAGACCTAGTTACCTAATACAACTTATATTTTCTCTGTAGCAGCTGCAACAGGTAGTCATAAAGCATGAAAAAATTTCTCCACTAGTCCCTCACTGTGAACTACTGTACAATGATATTAGACACTCCATATAGGCATCAAATTACTATCTAGCCTTTTGCTAACCAGTGGGACAAAGCTGATTTCATCCCATAGATTTACTGGACTATTCTACTGCCAAATCTGAAACTCTTTACTGAAAGATACTGTCATAGTGTTTGCTGCAGAGCAATTGTATGTTCTTTTCTTTTTTTTTTTAAAGGTCCTGGAACCAATGCTCCTGATTCTCTATTTGTACAAAACAAGGTACCAGATGGACATGAAGACGTGTATTTTTTTTCTTTTTCACAGATGCAAATGCCATGCAAAATAAAGTACAGATCCAAAATGCACAAATACTAAAACTACTGAATATGGATTTTTAAAGCATTTATATAAACATAATGTATAATACTTCTCTCTCTTTTTTTTCTTTTTATTTTATTAAATAGTTACAAAACCGTGGCTATCTGCAGTGCCTGCAACGCATAATCTTTAGCGTCCTGTCTGCCATCTCATAGTAGGGTCCCACCATACCGATAGGAAAATATATTTTGTCATGGATTCTCGGATGAACCAAGCTACTGCATAATCAAGTTTTGAAAAACATAGAGCCCCACCCTGGATACACCTGAGTTGAATATAGTCAAATATAAACCAGGCCAGGCAATGAATGACACATGAAAAATACCACGATATCCCATCGGAATACCTGGTGAGCAACTCAACCAATAATTAAACGAGTATCAAAACATTCAGAAATTAGTTCATAAATTATTGTTACAGGCAGCATGTTGATTCGTAACTTGGTCAACCTGATCGTTCTGGGTTGAAACTGATAAACTGAATAGGACCCAGAATTTTCCATTGCAACTTGAGTGGCCATTGCAAACTTCCCACTTTGTTCAGTTATTGCTTTAGCCCTAAAGCAATCTTCAGCAGTGAACTTAGGCAAAAGCTGTAAGGCCTCCAAGTTTCATCTAATACATCCTTCCTCATCAAACACAACATTCCCGTCACGCATTTGAACCCAGTAACATTAGCTGAGATGTAGGACCGTGGATTCGAAGTTCCAAAATATACCCGTTCTAATGCAGCCCCAAAACCCAGTGTGTCTGCAACCTAGGGTAGACCATGAACCAAGCCCACTTCTTCCGTCATTTGATTAACCAGGTCGATAAGTGGGTCTGGAATCACTTTGATTTCACTGTCCCAAATCCATATAAGGTCATGTTTCCCAACTTCCTATTCTGGCATTAAATTATTAATTTTAGGATTAGTTCCAACCTTCTTGCCACCAATAAACAGTCTAGCGCCCACATTTGGGTATTCGCCAAGCTTTTTACGGGTACACCGATGGCTGGTTCATCGCGATCTGGTGCACGAAGTACTTCGTATTTGGGATAATCCAACTCAAAGAATGTTTCTAAATTGTTGATTAAGTTAGGATCCACAACTTTCAATGGTTTCAGAAGTGTAATGCCAGGCAGTTTGCTGCCTTCTTGTTGAGATGTAAACGCGTGTAGATAATGCACATGAAATGAATGAGTCACGGCACCACAAGGAGGGTCAACCCCAAAACGGCCACTCCCTCCCGGGCCAGCTCCAACACTGCCTTCACTCGGACCGCCCTACCCGGCGATTCCCCTTCGCCCTCCCTCGTCATTGCCGCTGCAACCACAGCCTCAGACCCAGGCTCGGGCTCGGGAGCGCGGAGAGGGGCCGGGGAGGAGCTGGGAACCGGACAAGAAGGGAGAGGGACGGGGATGGCTGAGCCGGAACAGTAGCAGCTGAGCTCCCCCTTCCTCTAGGTTCCCACCCCGCCCCCGGCTCGAGACTGCGTTTTGACTCCCTGCTCTTGCTTCTCCCAATGTTATCTGCGGCTCGGCCACTGGGCACTAAACCAAAGCGGCTGCTAGAGCAGCAGAAAACCCGGTGCGACCCCCAAACTTTGTTTTTTTCTAATATTTTGATGCCTGCATTTCAAAATAATTGGCCTCCTTTAGGAACCCTATGCATTTTGTTTTAGGCATTTGAGAGCAATATTCTGAGGAGTCTATACGCTTCACCAGACTGCCAAACGGATCATGACGGGAGAAAGGTTATGAGCTCCTGCTTTAAATTTTGTAAATTATTTTATGTACATTATCTTAGTTGGTCACACTTTATAATGCTTGCCCTATCCCACAAGGTTATTGTGAGAATCACGTATTAACGTTTGTAAAAGTTTCTGGTAAACTACAAATTGCTACGCAAATCAAAGGCATTATTATATATCCATAGTAGTCAGGTACCCGGTTATGTTACAGTTAAATACCTAATTAATGTCATCAAAGAGCATTGGCTGCTTGTGAATCCTGAATGCAGAGTCAAGAGGTGTGGGTTCAAACTCTAACTCTCCCTCCAATTTATCCTGTATGCATCTTGTTTGCACCTAGTTTTCATGTTGCCTCCCTCGTTAGACTGTGAGTTCTTTGAGAGCAAGAAAAGTCTTCTGTTTTTCTTTGTATCCCCAGTGTCTGGTACGTAGTACAGTTTAATAAATATTCGTGACTGACTATGCACTGTGGAGAAGTCCCTTAAAACTTCTCCAGATCCTGCTTTCTTTATCTGTAAAATGTCGGGGTGGAGTACAGTAGATAACCTCTAAATTCCTTCCTAGTTCTAACAATCTCTTATTCTAGCGTGAAAGATGATTGTTAGTTGCAGTAGGAACCTGTGCTTTAATGAGAATGAATGGTCATTGTGTCCACTATGCCAAGATATGTTAAAAACATTCAGTGAAACTGCTTTTGTTCTCAAGGACTAGGTCACACATTTGAGAAATCTAAGTGTGTTATCTCTTGGTAACAAACTATGAGGGGTGGGGCAGGCCTAAATTCAAATAAATAACAGCTAACAATTGAAGAGTAAACAGGAAAGTTGTGGAAGGGTTTTGTTGATAGTTGTTTTTTGTTTATGGACCTTGGTTGGTCAGAAGTTACATTTTTCTTACCTAAGCTGTTCGAGCTCTTTGGAAGACTGATACATAGAGCCTATAAATATCACTTTTGAAGTTGATTCGAGTTCAAATTTGGGCTTTGCTATTTACTAATAAGTGACAGGAAGTAAATCATTTAAACTCCATTTCAAGTGGGGCAGGTACTCTCTTAGATCCCTTCCAGCTCTCAATCTATGATTTCTAATTTGCCCAAAAGAAACAGAGGCAGACTTGGGAAGAGACATATCGCCCCAGTTAGCAACAAGTAAAGGGTTTATCATCTTATTTCTTATGGGAGGATAATCCTGTGGATAGCATTAGCTAGCTGCATGTGTAGTTATGGCTGATCTATGACCAGGGGTGTGCTGGAACCAGCTCTAACTGGCTTTCATTATTAATTTTCCAAAATAAGCATTTTTTGTTGTTCTGTTATTCATCCTTCATTTTCAAAGAAAACTAATGACATCAATGGGTGATGTTTTGACTAGTGCATGAAATTGGATTTAAGTGAGGCAGAACTGCACAAGGTCGTCAGCCTCACTCTATCTTCCAGAGTCATCAAATTCCAGTGACAAGACAAAAGTTAGGACAACTGGTGATGGCCCAGAATGCAGTGGATAACTTGGCATCTTCGATGTCTGTCTAAGCTCTAAGCACTCCACAGAGCTTGCTTGAGCCACCTACGTGGCCATTGGAACAAATTGTTCTGATCCACCCATTCAACCGGGGTAAGTCTTGACATGCTTGGGGTAGACATTTCCTTAATTCACTGAAAGATTTGAGATCTATCAGTTACCCTCAACCTGGTTTAGCCCATCTGCTGAGACAGTTTTACTGGGTTGTAGAGCATTTACATTCACTGAAAATGAAAATTGCTGTACATTAAGGCTTGACTTATTGTTTGATGGATTGCCTTAACTTTAAAAAGTATTAATAACGCAGATTAAACCTAAAAGCATGTGTACATTCTCCATGCCTACCCCAAACCATCTGTTAAACATTTACAAACACACCCCTGAATTGTTCCATAAATATTTCTTGAGCTCAGCAGGAGTGCAGTAGAAGGCTCAGGGAATAAATCATCACCAGGCTGGAGGGGCATAAAAGACCTATTATAGTGGAGAGAAAGATGGAGGATGGTGGGCAGTGCTTAAACCTTATTCTCATCAGAATTGGCTCAAAGAAGGAATAATAAACACTCAATTGAGTATAGAAATTTGTTCTACCCTATAGGGAAGTAGGAGAGGAGAGTGATAAGTGGAGGGGGGAACTGATAGAAGGGAAGGCAGATTCGGGGAGTCATTTGTCAAAAGCAAAACACTGGTGAGGAAGAACAGGATGAAAGGAGAGAGGATAAACAGAGGAAAAATAGGATGAAGGGAAGTGCACAGTTAGTAATCATACCTGTGAATGTGAATGGGATGAACTCACCCATAAAATGGAAGTGGATAGCAGAGTGGATTAAAAACCAGAATCCAACAATACATTGTTTATAAGGAACAATTTGAAGCAGAGAGACATGCATAAAGGTACAGGACTGGAGCAGAATCTATTATGCTTCAGCTGAAGTAAAAAAAAAAAAAGCAAGGGTAGAAATCATGATCTCAGACAAAAAAAAATGCCAAAAAAGATCTAATGAAAAGAGATAAACAAGGAAACTCCATCTTGCCTAAAGGTACCATAGACAGTGAAGTAATATCAGCATTAAGCAGTATAGCATCCAGATTTTTAAAGAAGTTAAATGCGTTACAGAAGGAAATAGTAAAACTATACTAGTGTGTGGGGGGACCTTAACTTTCCCCTCTCAGAACTAGATAAATCAAATTAAAAAAAACCTTAAGAAGATGAATAGAATTTTAGAAAAGCTAGATATGACAGACCTCTGGAGAAAACTGAATGTGAATAGAAAGGAGTATGCCTTTTTCTCAGCAGTACATGGCACCTACACAAAAATTGGCCATGTATCAGGGCATAAAAACCTCACAATCAAATTTAGAAGAGCAGAAATATTAAATGTATCCTTTTCAGATCATAATGCAATTACATTAAATGAAGGGCCATGGAAAGATAGAATAAAGTTAATTGGAGACTAAATAATGTAATCTTAAAGAATGAGTAGGTCAAAGAACAAGCCATAGAAACAATAATTTCATTAAAGAGAGTGAGATAACATACTAGAATTTATGGGATGCAGCCAAAGCAGTACTTAGGAGAAATTTATATCTTCAAATGCTTACATCAATAAAACAGAGAAAAAGAAGATTAATGGATTGGGCATGCAACTAAAAAAGAATAGAAAAAAATTTTAATCTTCAATTAAACACCAAATTGTAAATCCTGAAAATCAAAAGAGAGATTAATTTGAAAGTAAGAAAACAATTGAACTAATAAATAAAACTAGGAGCAAAAAACCCACTAAAATAGATAAACCATTGGTTAATTTTATTTTAAAAAAAAGAAGAAAACCAAATTAATAGCATCAAAAATGAAAAGGGTGAATTCCCACTAATGAAGAGGAAATTAAGGCAATTATTAAGAATTTTTTGCCCAATTAGGTGCCCATAAATCTGACAATCTAAGTGAAATGAATGCTTACAAAAATATAAATTGCTCAGATTAACAAAAGAGGAAATAGAATATTTAAATAACCCCATCTTACAAAAAGAAATTGAACAAGTCATCAATGAACTCCCTAAGAAAAAATCCTCAGGGCCAGAGGGATTCACAAGTGAGTTCTGGCAAACATTTAAAGAACAATTAATTCCAATACTATATAAATTATTTGGAAAAAAAAAAGGTGAAGAAAGAGTTCCACCAAATTCCTTTTATGATACAAATATTTTGCTGATACCTAAACCAGGAAGAACAAAAAAAAAAAGGAAGAAAACTATAAACCAATTTCCCTAATGAACATTTATGCAAAATTTTTAAATCAAATTAATATTAGCAAGGAAATTACAGCAATATATCATGAGGATCATACACTATGACCAAGTAGGATTTATACAGGAATGCAGGGCTAGTTCAATATTAGGAAAATATCAGCATAATTGACTATATCAATAACAAAACCAACAGCAATCATATGATTATCTCAGTAGATGCAGAAAAGGTTTTTGACAAAATACAATACTCATTCCTATTAAAAACACTAGAAAGCCTAGGAATAACTGGAGCTTTCCTTAAAATGATAAGTTGTATCTTTCTAAAACCACCAACAAGCATTATCTGTAATGGGGATAAGCCCTCCCAGTAAGATCAGGGGTGGATGGTTACTAGGTGGGGGAGCCAAGATGGCAACTGGAAAGCAGGGACTTGCATGAGCTCCCCCCCAGGACCCTCCAAACACCTATAAAAATAGCTCTAACCAAATTCTAGACCTGCAGAACCCACAAAATAGCAGAGGGAAGCTGGGCTCCAGCCCAGGACAGCCTGGATGGTCACTAGGTAAGGTCTATCATATGGAACTGGGAGCAGAGCAGAGCCCAGCGAGAGCCACACCTGGACCAACCAGACCAGGAACCGGACAGAACAGGTCCTAGAGCCCTGGATCAGTAAGCTGTGGCAGTTACCAGACTTCTCAACCCACAAACACCAAAGACAGCAGAGAAGGTTAGTGGGAAAAGCTGCTGGGGCAGAGTGAAAGGAGTTCACAGTTTGGCCACTGCCCCAGGGGGCAGCATAGGTGGTGCAACTACAGAACTATAGCTGCAGTTGCTTCTGGCCCCAGGCCCACCTGGTGGGAGGAATTAAGTGGCTGATCAGAGCAGGAGTGCAGAGCCAGCTTAGATCTGAGTCAGGTCTGGGTTGGTGGTTTTTGGGGGAGGAGGAGTGCTGGTGTGGCAGAGCTTGCTGTGTAGAAATAACTCTGAAAACAATAGCGCATCCCCTCAAGCTTGAGACAAAGTACTCTGTACTCTACAAGCAGTCATACCCCACTGAAAAACTCAAGGGTCAAGTACCTGGCTGGGAACATGGCCAGGCAGCAAAAATGGACTCAGATTCAGACTCAGACTTTGCAATCTTTCTTTGGTGACAAAGAAGACCAAAACATATAGCCAGAAGAAGTTAACAAAGTCAAAAAGCCTGCAACAAAAGCCTCCAAGAAAAACATGAACTGGTCTCAGGCCATGGAAGAGCTCAAAAAAGATTTGGAAAGGCAAGTTAGAGAAGTGGAGGAAAAATTGGGAAGAGAAATGGGAGTGATGTGAGAAAACCATGAAAAACGAGTCAATGACTTGCTAAACGAGACTCAAAAAATACTGAAGAAAATAACACCTTAAAAAATAGACTAACTCAAATGGCAAAAGAGCTCCAAAAAGCCAATGAGGAGAAGAATGCCTTGAAAGGCCAAATGGAAAAGGAGGTC
>CM053624.1:285012520-285025344 GCA_028646595.1 Phalanger gymnotis
TGCTTCCCTCTGCCCCTTTGTGGGTTCTGCGGTTCTAGAATTGGTTCAGAGCCATTTTTTCATAGGTTTTTGGAGGGACTTGGTGGGGAGCTCACGCCAGTTACTGCTTTCCAGTCGCCATCTTGGCTCCGCCCCCCATATTCTGAGTTCTAATACTGTCTTAGAGACAAACTGTATGAGCTTAGGCAAGTCACTTGAACCTCTCCCAGCCTCAATTTCCTCAGCTGTAAAATGGGCATAATGGTAACATCTACCTCACTGGGGCTGTTGTAAGGATGAAATGAGATACTGTATGTAAAGCATTTTGTAGACTTTAAAACACTATCAATACTAGCTATTTTTGTTGTTTTTATTTGGTTACAGTGGCAATATTGATGTTGCTACGATTCCAGAACAGGAAAGGGGAGAGGGTCATGGGTTAGCAGGAAGACATCTGGGGGTAAAGTGAGGCATGGCTAGGAACTACTTAGAGATAGTAAGCCATCTGAAGAATTCGCTAATCAGGGCATTATCATTGGTTATTATTAGTATCTTACTCTCATCTTTGTTCAGTAGATTTCAGATAAAAATGGTCCCGTGACAAATTACTATCTTGCTACCATTTAGGACATTTGAGTACTTAAGTAAAAGATAAAATGTGGTCAAGATGCAAGGAAAAATCTACTTAGATGGGAGGTTCTTCAACTTGTGGCTCATGAACTTATTTTTTAATAGATTTTTTTTTATTTCAACGTAATTGGTTTGCTTTTCGATGCTATACATTTAAAAAATCATTCTGAAGAAGGAGGTTATGAACTTCACCAGAATGCCAAAGGGATCCATGACACACAAAAAGCCTTCAGAAGAAGGCTTACAATAGTTCTTATGAGAGCTCAGATTTGATAGGCATGAGTTGAGCTAGTCTGGCAAAGGATTCTACACTGAGAGATAGAAGAGGTGGAGAAATTGAAGAAATGACACCCCTGACCTAGACAAAGCATTAGGGGAAAAAAATCTGAGGGATGATAGGTCCTAGGCAAATCACTTGATGGCTCTCCGCTTCAATGATCTCATTTGTGAAATGGGGATAATAATAGCACCAGCCTCACAGGGTTGTTGTGAGACTCTAATATGACAACATATATAAAGCACTTTGCAATGCTTAAATTTGTAAAATATTGTAGTTGTTGTTTAAGTACTTTAAGGTTTGCAAAACGCTTCCTTCAATAACCCTGTGAATTAACTATTGCAAGTATGAGGGAACTAAAACTGAGAGATAAAGTGAGTTGCCCAAGGTCAAAACCAGTAAATGATAGAATGGTGATTTGAATTCAGGTCTCTTTGGCTCCACTATATAATGTTGCCTTCTCTGGTATATTAGCCTATGAAATGATACCCCCAAAGCTGATATGACCTTTCTCCCCAGCTCCCTCTTAACTTAAACCTGTTATCACTCCAAACAAATAAGACTTTAAAAAGCAGGAGCCTAGTCAGTGCATTTCTTAGGCCAGCTGAATTTCTAGGGTCTGGGCACAGACATATTAGATCTCCGCAGCAAAAGCAGTAATTCTCAGGATGTACCACACTGGCAGGAAGGATTTGTACACATGCTCCATCTTCTCCTCAAACCCAACTGTCCTCCCAACTTCCTTATTTCTATTGATGACTCAATTAGCCTCCCAGCCAACAAGCTCAAAACCTCCGAGTCATCTTCCCTAATGCTTCCCTATCCCACACCTTCCAAATCTAATAAACTATCAACAGCCTATGAATTCTTTACAATAGTTCTCAGATCCATTTTTTATCACTATAACCTTATGAGTCAAAATTGTAAATGATTCTTCTGGCTATAGAAAGACTTACGAAAGGAGAAGTAGGCTATCACATTTTAACAGTGGCGAGTTGTACAAGGCAAGTGGCCTAAAATATCATTAAAGATTTTTATGATCTAAAAACTGAGCAGGCTGGTAAGATTTTGAGAATAAAAGTAAATAGACTGACTGTGTTGGAATCTCTGAGATAGTAATACAACTAAAGGCAGACCTATAGGATGTGATATATATATGTATATATATATGTATATATTATATGTCTGTCTATATGTATGTATTTGCAGAATATTTTACAGAAAATCTTGGATTTTATAGGAAGGCTTGGAGGAGGAGAATGTATGGAAGGCATGTGATGTGCACCAATGGAGAGGGCATCCACACTATCAATCCACAAGCTAAGTGCCTACTATGTGCCAGGTACTGTGCTAAGCACTGGGGATATAAAGAAAGACAAAACCAGTATAGGGTGGAGAGGGAGACCCTACTGGTTCACAGCTCAGTCAAAGTAAGTGTCAGTATAGTTCTATGGTATGCAACATGTAATTGGAATATCCATGTTAGAGTACATGTGAGATGTGTTCTAAAGATGGCAAACAAAATCGAAGTTGTACACTAGTTTCGGAAATCAAACTCTTAACTGTAGAGTAAATCTGAACTCAGGCACCAAATCTAATTTGTTTGCTCCATCAGCTGGTATGGATTCCCTCGTACCACACAAATGCTGAGAAAGAATATTATGCAGTTTCTTACCTTTGGCACTTCTAACTGCAACCCTGCCTTCCTTTTCTCCAATTTCACCCTTGAAGTCACATGATCTCACTCCAGATAGATGAAGCAACCTATGAATCAAACAATGAGTTCTCTATTAAAAGGTCAGTCATGTTCTTTCCAAATACATAGAAACTATTCATTCTCTGTCTAGAGATAGTTGGCATTTTATCTGTTAGACTCCAGAGAGCCAGTTAGTTACCAGGGGCTACAGGGTACCAGCAAGATTTCTGAATGTTCCTTTGTGTTTCTACTGAAACATGGTCAAAAGCCAAGTATATAAATGGCCATTCCTTTCCACCCTAAAGACAGAAGCTGTTAAGATATTAATCCTTTAGAAGAAGGCTTACAATAGTTCTTATGAGAGCTCAGATTTGATAGGCATGAGTCGAGCTGGTCTGGCAAAGGATTCTACACTGATAGAGAGATAGAAGAGGTGGAGAAATTGAAGAAATGACTTTTCATTTTTATTTTATTTTATTTTTACTTATTTATTCAATCTTCTATAGCCTTTAGTATTTTATCATTTAAAGGAGTGGGCGATGCTAGAAGACTATAGACAAATTACTACTAGTTGGTGCTATGGAAAGAGAGGTGAATCTTAAGGCTTGCAATAAATCAGCAAGCATTTATTGAGTGCCTACTATGTGCCAGGCACTCTGTTAGGTTCAAAGGATACGAAGACAAGACGAAAGAGTCCTTGCCTTCAAGGAGCTTGCAACTATATAGAAGTATACAAGTGACTAATAATAAGAGGAATGCAAATTAAAACAATTCTGAGGCTTTACCTTATATCCTGCAAACTGGCAAAGATGACAAAAAAATGGGAATAGTCAATGTTGGAAGCCTTGTGGAAAGGTAGGCACATTAGTGCACTGTTGGTGGAACTGTGAATCAGTAATATCATTTTGGGTAAAATATTCATACCCTGTGACCCAAAAGTTCCACTACTTATTCTTATAGGCTTATACCTCAAGGAGGCCATTGATAAAGACCAAGTCTCCATATATACCAATTCTTTTTCTTTTAAAATATTTTATTTTTTCCAATTACATATAAAATAATTTTTGACATTCATTTTTGAAAAATTTGAGTTCCAAATTATCTCCCTTCTTTTCCTCTTCCTTCATTGAGAAGGCTGTCAATTTGATATGGGATGTGCAGTCATGCAGACCATATTTCTCATATTACTCATGTTGTGAAAGAAAACACAGACCAGAAAAAAAATAAAGAAAGCAAAAAAAATATTATGCTTCTATTTGCATTCAAATTCCATCGGTTCTTTCTTTGGAGGCGGATAGTATTTTTCACCATAAGTCCTTCTAAATTGTGTTAAATCATTGTATTGCTGAAAATAGCTAAGTCATTCACAATTGATGGTGATGTAATTGCTGTTACTGTGTACAATGTTGTCCTGGTTCTGCTCACTTCACTTCACATCAGTTCATGTAAGTCTTTCAAGTTGTTTTGAAAGCATCCTGCTTGTCATTTCTTATAGCGCAATAGTATTCCATTACAACCATAAACTACAATTTGCTCAGTCATTCCCCAACTGATGGGCATCCCCTCAATTGCTAATTCTTTGCCAGCATAATAAAGAGCTGCTATATAATATTTTTGTACATTTCGATCCTTTTCTTTTATTTAAATCTTTTTAGAATATAGACCTAGTAATGGCATTGCAGGGGCAAAGCGTATGTGTAATTTTATAGCCCTTTGGGCATAGTTCCAAATTACTCTCCAGAATGTATGCTACCATATTTAAAGCAGCACTTTTTGTGGTTGTAACGAATAAAGTAGATGCCCTTCAAGTGATGAATGCCTAAACAAATTGTTATCCATGAATTTAATGGAATATTGCTGTTCTGTAAGAAACTATGAATATGATGAGCACAGATTTACACAGTCTGATGCAGAGTGAAGTAAGCAAAGCCAAAAAAACAAAATAAAACAATAGACACAGTGACCACAACAGTATAAATGGAAAGAACAACTATGAAAAAGTCAAAAAGGGAATGTTGTAAAATGAAAAGAACTATTATGACTCCAAAGAAGAGACAAAAGGAGACAACCATACCCTACTCCTTTGCAAAGGTGGGACGTCCACAAGTGTGGAACATTCAGAATTTTTTCAATTTCTTAATTGATTTTTTTTGGCTGATATTTTGGCTCCTCTCTCTCTCTTTCTTTTTTTTTCCTTTAAAAATATTCTTCGTTATTGAGTATGGCTTTCTGAGAGGGTAAGGGAGAGAGGAAAGGATAATGGGAGATACTCTAGTGATAAAAAAAAAACAAAAAAGTCAATGAAATTGATTTTTAAAAATGTCAAATAGAGGAATTTCTGTTTGATTCTAGAGGTGATAATTGGGTGACCAGAGAAGCATCACTTGTTTGAGAAAGAATTGTAGAAGGGAGAATTAATTAGGAAGTTGTCACTATAGGTAAGAGGTGATCAAGGATTCTGGTGGTAGTTATGTGACTAGAGATAAGGAGAAGGATGCAAGGGGTACTGTGCAAGTAAAAACAACACAATCTGGCAATTTACATTTCATTTAATATGGGATGAAGGAAAGTAATGAGCAAAGAGTAATGTCGAGGTTGTGAAATTGGGTGATTGGATAGATGCTTGATTGAAAGAGAAAGTTTGTGAGATATGAAGAATGGGGTGGGTTTGGAGGGGAGGGGAAAGAGATCGGTTTTAGAAAGGTTGGATTTGAGATGCCTGCAGCGCATCCTGTTTGAAATATTCACTATTCAGCCCACAGTACAGGACTGGAGCTCAGGAGAAAGACTAGGGCCAAATATATAGATTTGGGAGATATTCCTAGTGATGGTAATTAAACTCCTGGGAGCTACTGTGGGAGAAAGAGCCTAAGCAACCTGCCCCCATGTAAGTTAGTTTGTTTTTTTCTTAAAAGGTATTAAAAAGATCTTCAAGACCTATTGGCTAAGAGGGATAAAGACTCAGGCTATTGACATCACTTCCTGGTTGCCAGAGCACAAAATCGTCATAAGGCATTCAGAAAACACTAATAGCTGGTGGACGAGACCACTGTGGCCATCTCGGGCGAGGGAGATTTGTTCAACTGAATCAGCTTGGAGTGGCCTCGATGCACATCCTTGTTGAATATCTTTTGCGATGGTTTTTGTTGACTGTTGAATGACCTGTGAGTGTCTCATTTCATTCTAGTTTGGAACGTAAAGTACCAAAGGCTAGGCCTAAGTCAAGGCTAGCCCAGAACTGTTTGATGATGTTACCAAGTGAGAGAGTGTATAAAGGAGACCCCAGTACAGAGCCCACAATTAAGATGCATCATATATAATGAAGAACCAGCAAAAAAGACTGAGGAAAACTTAGTCAGACAGGAAGCCAAAGGGCACCGTTAATAGAGCACTGGACTTGGAATTAGAAAGACCTCAGGTAGAGTTCTGCCTTAGACCCCTACTATCTGTGAGACCCTGGGTAAAATACTTCTTAACTTCTCATAGTTTCCTCATTTGTAAAATGGGGATAAGTACTTTGTAAACCTTAAAGCACTATACAAATGTCTGTTATAGAAATGTTAGCCATTGCTTATTATTATTAGCTGTGTGCCTTGGGGCAAGTCACACCATCCTTCTAAGCCTGAGTTTCTTAATCTTCGAAACGAGGCCAATAACACTTGCATGAGGACCAGACGAGATAACATATGGAAGGTGTTTTGTTAAGGTTTCTGTAAAACACGAACTATCATTTAGTTATTTGATTGGAGAACTCACCCTCATAACCAATAGGAAAAATAACTTAAATTTATGTAACACTTTTAAGGTTTTAAAATCATTTCCCCCACAACTGTGCTGATTAAAGATAAGACAAATTAACAAGCATTTATTAAGCACCTGTTGTGTGCGAAGGACTGGTAAGCTACCGAACACCTTTAATGGAGGTGTTTAGAGATGGAGCTTCATCAAACGATGGCATCGAAGGCAAGGAGCTGCCCAGAGAGGCATTCAAAGCCTTCCCCAGACACTCAGCTGTGTGATCCTGGGCAAGTTGTCTCTCTTCTCTCAGCCTCAGTTTCCTTATCTATACAATGAGGATAATAATAGTACCTACCTGACAGGGTTGTTTTGAGGACCAAATGAGATAATGTGTAAACTTGTTGTGATATGTGTAGACATATGTGAAGTACTTAAAGTGCTATATAAATGCTAACTGCAATAATAGTAGTCAATATTTGTATAACATTTTAAGGTTTCAGAGCACTTGTACGTGTCATCTCGGATTCTGACAACAACCTATGAAGCGGGTGCTATTATTGACTTCATTTTAGAAATGAGGGAAATGAATCGGAGAGAGGTTAAGTGACTTGTCCAGGGCCACTCTGCCAATGAGCAGCTGAGGCTCCACTTGAACTCAGATCCTCCTGTCTCTGAGTCCCGCGCTCTCTCCCCTTGGCTACCTCAGAGTGTGAGATTCCATGGAGGAGTTCGTTCTTTTTTCCTTTTTGGTCTGTTTGTTACAATAGACTATGGGAATTTGTTATCATTTGTTTATGGGAACCAAGAATGACTTCTACTGGATGGTTTCCTCCTGTTATTTTACAAAATGTTTCGCCTAAATGCTTTACATTTTGATTTGTGGTTTTTCTCTGGACTGTGAGGAAAGTCAGCATTGGATCAGGACTGGAGTTTCCCCCCTGGTATTAAACCTAAGTAACATGGCAGCCCAGAGCGGGAAATGAATTGCATCTCCAACCCTATATCCAACTCCAGTGGATCTGTGATACTGACATAGGCGTTCCCTTCCACATGCCTGCCTGCACGTGTGACTCTTGTCCCACATTCTTCCATAGCACAGGTTTGCTCAATGTTCTGGGGGGGCCTTCCTTATCTCATCATGGCATCAATACCATAGCGGAGCACACGGACTATCCATGAGGTATACATTACTCTTGATGTATGACTGGCCCACCTTTTTGGGGTCATATATTTCTCCAGTAACTTTAAAAATCTTTGACAACATGAGGGTTGACCCATTCTTCTCACCAGCTTCTGATGCCTCCTTCTTCTGGTTCTCGTCTGTCATTTTTTCATAGATAGAGATTTTCCAAGAGCTTATGGATGGATATACATTATTAGCTGCATAGTGTGGTGAAAAGAACGCTGGATTTGGAGGTGGAGGAATGTGGTTTAAATTTAATACCCGTATGACTCCGGACAAGTCACTTCCCATTCTCTGAACTCCAGTTTCCTCTTCTATATGGTGAAAGGGTTGGACTAGATCTCTCATGTCCTGACCAGTTCTAAATCCTGTGACCTGGTTTTTGTCTTTCTCAGTCCTTTCTTTGTAATCCTCATCCTTGTGACTCAAGAGGCTCTTTTTTGCATACATCACTCCTCCACACCTCACCCCACCCCTACTTATTATTGCTTCTTCTTTACTTGTTTTCTATCACTCTTACCCAATACAAAGTTATATTTACAAAGCAAACAAATTCACATGAATAGTTATTGCCTGAAGACAGAATTATTAGGTTGCCTGATCATGACATTCCCCTGCTTGAAAAGCTTCAGTGGCTTCCCATTGCCCTTAGGAGAAATTAGAAATTCCCCAACCTGACCTTTAAGGCCCTCTGTAATCAGGCTCATTCTCACCTGTCTTTCCAAATTTATGTCATGTTATTCCCCTTCACACACTTTGCATTCTAGCCAGACAGTTCTAACTGTTCCCAAAACTTGGCATTCGATCTCCTGTCTACACACATGCTTCATAGGCAGAGACTGTTCTCCATGCCTGGCATGTACTTCCTCTTCACCTTTCACCTATTTTAATCTTTAGCTTTCCCTTTGAGGATTAGGTCTAATGTTACCTCCTATGAAGCCTTTCCTGATCTCCTCCACACTCAGTTTTTAAGGTTCTTACTCTCTTTCTACCTCCACCCTCTTCTTCTCTCTCCTTTCCTCTCTCTCTGTCTCTTTGTCTCTCCCCCCACTCCTAAATTACCTTGTATTTATTTTTGTATGTACATTATCTCCTTATAGAATTAAGCCCCTTAAGGGCTGAGAGTGTTTCATTTTTGTCTTTGAATCTCCAGTGCCCAGCATGTATTCCATATAAATTTTCATTGAGTTCAGTTGGAAAGGAAGAGGGAAATTCTAGGTAGAAACAATAGTAGAAACCAAGGATCAGAGATTATAATGAACATAGTCTAGTCAATTAACATTTATTAAGCACCTATTATGTGCCAAGGGACTGTGCTAATTCCTGGGGATACAAAGAAAGGCAAAAGATAGCCCTTTCCTTAAGGGGTTCACATGCTAATGGAGGAGACAAGATGGAGATAACAATGTACAAAGTTATACACAGGCTTAAAGGGAAAGGGCTAGAGATAAACTATGTAAAATACTTAGGAAACTTTAAATCACAATATCAATATCATTTATCATTATTTTTATTGATCTTATAGCCATGACTAATTGGATGGAAAGGACGAAGGACAGCGGACAAAGATGAGAACTTTGTGGTTTTTAGTTTAAAACACTGGGAGAATAATGGTCCTTATTGTAAAGAGAGTATTGTTGTAAACCATAAAACACCATATACATGTGAGTTATCATACTGTTGATAAAGATGGATTAGGCAGACTGGCCGATCAGATCCCAGGGCACATACAAAGTCTTTGAATCAGGCTCCATGTGAGAAGATGCAAGAAAAATTCAAATGGTGCTCTCACGTGGTGAGCAACCTCACCTGGTGGCCACGTGCCCTAATTACCTTTGCTGTTCCTTTGAATGGAAAGAACCTCTCACACATTGACTGCAAATCCAAGACAGATACGGAGATGACCAGCCATAATACCCAATTACGAATTGACTAAAAACCCAAGATGGCTCCAGACATCACCAGGTGTAATGCCCACTTTTGCCCACCTTCATAACTTCAATACTCAGATGGATCAGTTACCTCATCCATGTAGGTACTCTTTCCAACAGTGCAGATTGCGACTCACTCACATTTTCTCTTCCTGTGGAACTTTTTGTTCATGTTTTTTCAGAATTTCTCCACTTTCCCCTATATATTTTGGCATTGCATTTGGTACCGACGAAGCACAAAGACTTTCCAAAATAATGCCAATTGATTATATTTGATGTTGGCTGCTCCCTGATGGCCTATATGAGGAACTTTAATTTAATTAATAATAGTTTCCATTTTCATATTCCTGTATGGTTTATATGGCTCTTTCCCACAACAACCCTATGAATTAGATAAGGCATCTATTATTTCCTGTATTTTACAAATGAGATTAAATGACTTGCCCAAGGACACACAGCTACTCAGTGGCAGTGTCACAACTCAAACTCAAGTCTTCTGAGTAGCAGCAGGGTGGAAGGAAAGGGTACTGGATGTGAAGTAAGAGAAGCTTAGTTCAAAGCCTGCTTCTGTTAGTTATTATCTATATGACCTTGGCCAAATAGTTCATCTTTCCTGGACCTCAGTTTTCTTCATCTGTAAAATAAGGAGGTTGGACTAAGTGATCTCTGAGGTCCCTTTCAGTTCTATGATACTGTGATTCTAAGTCCACTGCTCAACCTCTCACACCTGGGTACTGGTTGCTGCTGCTTGTTCTTTGTTCTCGAAGAGGGCTGTGACATCAAGGAGGTGATGCCATGACATGCAAGTGAATTGGTTTAGGTGAGAGAGAGCTGTGCAAAGTCACCAGCCTCACATTCTCCTCCAGAGCCATCTGGGTCTAGTGACCAGATATGGGTCAAAGCAATTGGAGATGACCCAGGATGCAGTGGGAGACCTTGGCCTTTTCAAGCTAAGGTCTTTAATAGGTCTCATTTTGACTGAGGCAAACATTCAGTGATTAAGGCTTAATAAGAAATGAGGCAAAGAATGGCCTTTTATTTTTTTTTTTAATTTTTTTTTATCCAGGTTAGGCCCTTTTAACATATCCTAAGACTGGCTGCTAAAAGCAGGAATCATGAGAAAACATTTGCCTTTTTTCTTTACAGCCAAAAAAGGGGATAAAAATGAAACGAAAAACCACTACAGCTATTTGTAGGAAAAAATGGTTTTGTACATGGGATATAACATTATAAACTCAAGACAACTCAGAGAAAAAAAGGTGACCTCTCACAGCTACCACCCGTCTCTGCAAAAAGTTTATGTAGAACATCCATCCAGTCAAAACCGCTGCTCCTCTCCCTCGAAATGTCATCCAGGTTTGTCCAAGACGCCCACGGGCTGGCTGCCCGCCCGTCTGTCTTGGAATGTTCTCAGAAGGCTCCGTCAGTGATTAGACGACAGAAGAAAACACCCAGAGTCCATTCACATAGCAGGGGAAAAGAGAAGGGGGGAAAGCTATTCAAACTTCGTCTTTTCTCCTTGTGGCTTATCGTCACCTCCTCCTCTACCTCCCTTGGAAGCCACCCCGGCCTCCAAAGCTTCCTCAGCCTCCTCTGCCTCCAAAGCCCCCTTGTCCTCCTCTGCCGCCACCTCGGCCCCCGAAGCCTCCCCAGCCACCGCCGCTGCTGCCTCGGCAGCCGCCTCGGCCTCCAAAGCCCCTAGGCTTGGCCCAGTCCAGGATTACTTTGTTTCCATCGATCTCCCCATCCTCCATGGCCTCTTTTGCAGCTTTGGCATCTTCCTCTGAGTTGAAGTCGACAAAACCGAACCCTTTTGAAGACTCTGTCTCCCTGTCTGTGACTATCCTGGCACCCACAGAGCCTTGAAACGAATCTTTCAACGTTTCTTCTGTCATATCTTCAGACAGGCCTTTGACGAACAAGGTTTTGTAGGACTGGTTCCTTGGGGCTGCATTGGCAGCCTTCTGATCCTTCAGCTCCAGCTGGATGGCTCTGCCTTCAATCTCTATGTTGTTACAAGAATTCAAAGCTTCTTTTGCATCTTCCACTGAGGCAGATTCAATGAACGCATACCCTTTGGGTCGGCCTTGGTTGTTCTGGGGCAAGCTGATGGATGTGGCCTTCTCAAATACTTCCTGCAGGCTCTCTTCGGTGGCGCTATAGGCCAGGTTGTTCAGCACCAGGGTCTTGGAGTCTATTGGCTTGCTGTTGCTCCCTCCCCAGGAGTTATTCTTCCCTCTGGAGTTCTCCTGTCCTTGGCTCTTCTCCCCTGTGTAGTCCAGAATGAGTGCTCGGCCATCAATCTCAGTGCCCTGCTTCTCTTCCAAGGGCTTGTCCACGTCTGCTTCAGTCTTAAACTCAACGTAGGCAATTCTTTTAGAGGTCCCATCCTTGGTGCAGACCAGCCTGACCTCAATAGTGTCTTCAAACACTTCTTTGAGCTCCTCTTGAGTTACTTTATAAGGCAGGTTCTTGACTTTCTTGTTTTCTTTTGCTTTTTCCAGCTTAATTTCAGAGCCAAGCACTTTGGAGCCACTTAGTTCCAGAGCCTTTTCCATGTCTTCAGCAGATTCAAATTCCACATAGCCAAACTTCCTGGTGGCACCAATGCGGACATCCACAACAGTAAGGTCCTTTTTTGAAAAGAAGTCTGTGATGCCACTTTTCAGCTCAGAGTCAGTTTTGTTGACATTCAGGTTACCAGCAAAGAGATTGAAATTTGTAGAGGCTTCAGCGTCCAGTTTCTGTTTCTTGGCTTCGGGAGCTTTCTGTTTGCCCATTTCTTTTTTCCTCTTTCCAGGTGCTTCTTTCACTGGCACTTCCTCCTCTTCTTCCTCCTCCTCCTCTTCTTCCTCCTCCTCCTCATCTTCATCGTCTTCCTCCTCTTCCTCTTCATCATCATCTTCCTCCTCTGATTCCTTAGCCTTCCCAGATTTCCCTGCAGCAGCTTTCACAGCAGCAGCCTTTCCTTTGGCAGGTGTGGTGTCCATAGCTTCTTCTTCAGAGTCATCCTCATCTTCTTCATCCTCGTCACTGTTGTCCTCCTCCTCCTCCTCTTCATCGTCCTCTTCACCCTCTGAGTCTTGTTTGGCGGGAGTTGCTCCCATCTTTGTGGCTTTGGGAGGCTCAGATTCCTCATCCTCCTCATCTTCACTGTCCTCTTCTTCAGACTTACTCTCCTCCTTCTTGGCATTCTTTCTGGTTTTTGCCCCTTTGGCTGGGGGCACTGCTGCTTTTGCAGCTGGCTTAGCTGAAGCTGCTCCCTTCTTGCCTGGTGTGACGGCAGCTTTGGCGGGGGTGGCCACCTTCTTACCAGGAGTCACAGCTGCTTTCTTCGCTGGCATGGTGGCAATGACAGCTTTTTTGGCTGGTGGTACCTTCTTTGCTGGT
>CM053624.1:285025444-285113163 GCA_028646595.1 Phalanger gymnotis
TTTACTTTCATTCTGAGCCAGTCAGGGTCCAAACAATGACCAAGTAGGGCTTGGCCTGGGACTTACTGTTGGCCAATCAATGAGAGCCAGAGTGATTTGGGGTTAAGGCTGGTTTTTAAGAGAAAAAGCAAAAACAAAAAAGTTTCAGAGATTAAAATTTACATTCCTTTTGGGCAGAGCACCCTCAGATAATGGTGTGATGCCTTATATGGAGAGAGGGAAAGAAAGAAAGGAAGAAGAAAAAGAGAGAGGGAAGGAGGGAGAGATAGAGGGGAGGGAGGGAGGAAGAAAGAAAGAAAAAAAGAAAGAAAGAAAGAGAGAGAGAGAAAGAAAGAAGGAAGGAAGGAAGAAAGAAAGAAAGGCAGAAAGGAAGAAAGAAAGGAAGAAAGGAAGAAAGAAAGGAAGAAAGAAGGAAAGAAAGAAGGAAGGAAAGAAAGAAGGAAGGAAAGAAAGAAAGAAAGAAAGAAAGAAAGAAAGAAAGAAAGAAAGAAAGAAAGAAAGAAAGAGAAAGAAAAAGAAAGAAAGAGAAAGAGCCGTGTCAGATACCATACAGAAGAGAGGTACTTCTAGGAAGGCTTCTGTTGGCAGCTAATCCAAGCAGAAAGTGAAACTAAAGAGGGATGTAGACAGGGGAGCAGTTTGTGTTGTCTGTATTTTCCTTCCCTAAGAAAGAAGAAAAATGTTAGTTTCAAATACTAAGGCTTGATCTTGTCCCTAGATTCAACTTTCCTTCTTTACTTCCATACCATAGCCCTTTTCCCAGATTGCCAATGACTGAAGTGTGGAAGATATGAAAGGCATTTCATGTAGGGCTATCTGCTCAGTTGCTTAGGGCCATGGTTCTGAAAGAATGACAGCTCTTTCTGGACCAGGAAAAGTACATTATGAGTAATTGTGATTTCATTTCCAAAGCAAGGGGTGAGGGCAAGGGGGGACAACAAGGGACATTTAAGGAGCAGGAAGGACTTTCTGTGAAGACTGGTAGACTTTTAGGATGCCTGTTATCTTGATATCTTCAGGCATTTTGCATTATTTTCAGAGTGAGAAGTAGACCAAGGGAAGCCTATAGGACTTTGCTGCAATGTCTAGGGGTCTTGGGAGTTTTCTTGATACGGACCATGGACATGTCTCTATATTCCTTCCACAATATGATGATGTAATAGGAAGGTTGAGTGTCTATTCACCTTTCTCCATGTCACAAATGATATCCTATTCCCTATCCTCTGCCCTGATGGTAAATGGTTAATTTGCAGTCAGGGCTTAGTCTCTGATAAGACCTTTCTGAGGCAGACCAGGCTATTGGGACTGCTGCATCAACCTAAGGGTATACTTGAGAATCCTAAGCCTAATATTTGGGCCACAAGGAATCCACAAAGGTTGCATTTTTCATAGCATCCGTGTTTATAACATAATTTTTATTTCCACCATAAATAATTGACTCATGTTATTTAATACAAAATCAAAGCAGATAACATCCCACTGGTGTTTAATCAAAAGCAGCTCCAGTCTTTTACATTAATTTTTCCTCTCCAACCTAATACAGCACTTTGTCTTGCATCTAATATACTTACTATACATTATTTTGCATCTTCTAAATGATATCTTGTTATCCATATTCACAGATGTATACGTATGTGTATATATATAGCCTCCCTTCTAAATTATAAGCTCCATGAAATCATGGATCATGTCAATCAATTTGTACTTTGTATCTCACTTAGTGCCTAATATACTATTCAACATAAAGTAAGTGCTTAATAAATTCTCTCTCTCTCTCTCTCTCTCTCTCTCTCTCTCTCTCTCTCTCCCTTCCTCTCTCTCTCTCTCTCTCTCCCCCTCTCTCTCTCTCTCTCCAAAGATAAGTGAAAGCCGCTGAGAAGAGTGGTCAGTGAAGTCTTTTTGTCTCATTGCTATGGTTACATGCTTTGTTGTGGGGGGTTATTGCCTCAAAGAATTCAGATTCAGACTGCCTTTAATTCAAGTATAGGCATTTATTGGAACTCAGCCAACGGTCTGAGTTCCAAGAGGAACCAGCAAAACTTAGTAAGACAAGACAAGCAACTTGTGCTGATTACACAGCAGAAATTATGAATATTAAAAAGTCAGGAGAGGTTTGTTAAGGGATTAGGTAATGGGGAGGGGTCCCAGCCTCAGTGGAACTGTGCATGTGATTACCTACAATGCATACAGAAAAACCCATGGAGCAGGGAGCTTATATGTATGATAATGATATTATAATAAACCTCTTTGTATCATAAGTTCACCTAAAGGACTGCTTTTGTTATTACTTCACAGGTGTCTACTTAGGGAAAAGTCCCTTCTATTGTTTTGGGGTCTACATGCTGCTTGGGCATCCTGGTGGTGCTGTTTTCTGATTGGCTGATTATCATGGTTCTGTCTGATGATGGCTGTTGTGGTTGAGTACATGGGCATGCCTGCTGTTTGTGAGACCTATGATTGAGTCTGGGGGCCTGTGGTGTGATTAAAGCCAGATTGTGTGGTTGAATCAGGAAATGCCTGCTGTTCAGTGGGGCCCATAAGGAAGTTAGAATATTGGGGCCGGGGGCAGCTTTATTGGGATTCCATCACCATTGAAGTTGTCTTTAGGCTAAAGAAGTTTAAGAACAATTGGTTTTAATCACGGTATGAGTGAGGCTAAAATGTCTTCATGCATTTATTTCCCATGTGGGCCAGTTAACTTTTCATAGAGAAAAACCTCTTAGGGTGCTGGGCTGCACTGGAGGAGACACAAAGTTAAGACAGTCTATATCCTCATACCTTCCTTTATATTACCAGCGCTTAGCACAATCTGGCACATGGTATTCACCTAATAATTGCTTAACAAATGACTTGGCTCACGAAAACTACTAAAAAGAGCAATTTGGCCCATACACATGGATAACTTACTCTGATGGATCTGAGATATGGCCAGTGAGGGTAATCTCTCTAACTAGATAGTTGGCGACCCAGCTGTGTTTGACGACATTATCAATGCTTCATAAGAAGTCCAGGATTGCTGGTGGACTTTGAATATAAAAAATAGGATTAGGAGAAGTACAGTGGAGGCCAAGGCTCATTTGTCCCCTTGTTACTTTCTGCTGGGTTTGTGACAGTCAGGCAATGCCATAAAGGTGTTCATTTTTGAGTGAGTCAATCAGCACCCTATTTCAGGGTTCGGGTTATAGGGACAGACAAGGGTATGAGCAAACCCCAGAACAGAGCCTCAGAATGAGTGACCCTGTGTTCCCGGCTGTCCTTATAACTATTATCATGAGAATCACTGAAGTTTCTATGGTGCTCTCTCTAATCCAGTCATGAGTTAACTCTTTATATTCACCTCTGGTTTCACAAGGGGAAGGAAGTTCTACAATAAAACACTTCTGGGCTAACTGTCCTTCCCATCCTCGTGCCGTGGCTGGGAGACTGAAGGGGATGGAGGGAAGGTTTAACCTAAAAGGAGTTTCTGCTTTGGAAGAGGCATGATTTAAGGAGTGAAAAGAATGTACTGTCTGTTGCATATGATTAATGCTTCTGCTTTCATTATGCATTTACTAATCTAATTAAACAGTGTTCTTAAGTAATGACCTTGAGTGAAGGTCAATAAATGAAGCCACATGAAGGGAAGGCAAAGGAAAGGGTGTGGTCAAGTAGGTAGGATCTGAGTCAGGAACTCAGTGGGTCCTACTCCTAGCTAAGAATCTGCGACATAATGGTGATGTAGCTATGTTGATAGAGTGTTGGTTGATAGGTTCTCCAGTCCTTACTATTGCAGCTTCTAGACTGCTTTCTTGGTTACACTTGTTTGCAGATGTGGATACCAATGGTACATGGGGATATCCATTGGTTACCTTTTACTCTGACTACATGACCAGATCATCTTTTTTTTCCTCTCTGATGGCATCCTTCATAGCTTTGCTCTTTCACAACTCTTTGTTTATAATGTATTGCTATCTGATTATGTCTGTTATGTATATCTCCATCATCTTTTTGGGTAACTTTGAACCTTAACTTTTCAGAGACTGTGGTACACAGATGTTACATAATACATGTTACATGTTATAAGACATTATATATACATATTATAAGCACATTAGAGAGCTACGAACCAAAGTGGTACATGAGGTCTAAAGGACAGACTTGTTGCTGACTGGGGAGACCAGAAAAGGATTTTTTTGGAGATGTTATTTGGGTTAGACTTTAAAAAATGGATTAGAATTTGACAGATAAAGAAGGGAAAGGAAAAATAAAGAGGGGACAGATAAAGGCTTGGAGAATAACCAAAGCAAAAACACAGATATGGGAGGACATAGGGCATGTTCAAAGAGAAAGAAAGTAGCTTAGTTTTGTATCTGGAGGGGAGTACTCTGAGTTGTGCCAGAAAGGTGGAATTGTATCAAACGGTGGAGGGCCTTGAATGCCAGGGAAGGATGGCAAACTGTAAAGAACCACTGGAGATTTTTGAGCAGAAGAGTGATTTGACCAAATGTATATAATAAAGATAACTCCCACAGTATTTGGAGAAAGATTGAACCGTAGGGACAGTGGAGATGGAAGAACATGTTAAGAGGTCATGCCAAAAGCTAAAACCCCTTACTGGATATCAGGGTATAGTGTCATATCATTTATTTTAAACAGGATGGGGTAATTGTCTAGGCTGACCCCCCCCCCCACATATATACATACATTTTAATGTATAGTCTGCCTTTGAAAATGCATACTGGATAATAGCAGGGACCAGAAGTAGGATGTGTCCAGAGCATCAGAAATCTACTTCTGTCTTTCTGGCTTTATTATGTACTACTATACTTCTCCAACACTATTAAGAAGACATCTCAAAGTGGATGGGCCACAGGGACTTCCCACACATTAAGACTTGGCACAGAGCACATGAACTCTTTTTCCTAGACAGCAAGGACATGAAGCTTCAAACTGATTTTGATTGGTTGTGTGCCCAGCATGATGGTGCCAGGGATAAAAGAGAAACATTGGGCACTAAACATTAGTCCCTCAGGGAGCAGGGACTTCAAAGCCTGGTTTTGGAAATAAGACATGAACAAGTTAAACAATTAAGAGGCAATAATAGACAGCAGAGAGTTAAGACAGAAGAAAGAACACTGAACTAGGAACTTCTGTGGTGGTCCAGGCTTGGCAGCTGACCTGCTGGGTGTGGCCATGGACAGCCTCCGTTCCCTTCTCTGTAAAATGGAGGGGTTGGATTAGATTATCTCTAAGGTCCCTCTCTCCTCCTGAGTAGTAGTAGAACTCTATGATCTAGGTAAACTCTATGAACCAGAAGTGAGGGGGAAGGGAAGAGAATAAACATTAATATAATGTTTATTGTGGGCCGGGCACTGTGCTAAGCGTTTTACAAATACTACCTTATTTGATCCTTGCAACGACTCTGGGAAGAATCTGAAGCAAAGAGCTGAAATGCCTTGCCCACAGCTACATAACTAGTAAGTGTCGGAGAATGGATTTGAATTCACATCTTCCTGACTCCAGGCCTAGCGCTCTATCTGTTGCACCATCTAACTGCCATAAATTTTCTGAGACTCAGTTTCTTTGTCTGTAAAATGGGAAGGTTGGACTAGATCATCTTTAAGGTCCCTTCTAGCCCTAGCGATGTATGAATCTTAGCCCGTTTCTAGCAGAGACATAGTTCCCTTGTACTTCTAACATATGCCACAGATTCATAGCATTATGTGTGTATATGTGTGTGTGTAGCGGGGGCAGGTCAGCCTAGACAATTACTCCATCCTGTTTAAAATAAATGATATGACACTATACCCTGATATCTGGTAAGAATGTATATTGATTGAATGAATCAATCAGAAGTATGAGCCAGGTATGTTAAAAAGCCTGTTCAGATTGGTCAGCGGCTCAGGTCACATCCTATAGGACTTGTATAAAAAACTTGAAGCTTGTTTGGAATTGAAATTTCAAGTGTCTGGTGGTGGAAAGGAGAAAGCCACCCCTGAGAAGGAATAGCTTAGAGGGGAAGAGAATATCCTGGCCTTCTTTACCTCCAATTCTCCTTAACCAGAGGAAGACCTAGTAAAATTTGGAGGACCAGAGGATTTGGTTTTTCCCGTTGGAGTCCAATAGCATCCCTAGGCCATCTGAGGCTGGTGGTGGTATCTACCTCAGGAACTAAGGACAGATTGGATTGTTGTTGTTCACCCTTCACTCTTGAAGAGGCCCAATATCATCGGGAGGGTGATATCTTGACTTGCAAGTGAATTGGATTTGAGAGAGGCAGGGTTATGCAAAGTCATCAGCTTCACTTTATCCTCCAGAGTCATCGCAGCAGTCCAGTGGCAAGACATAGGTTAGGACGACTGGCAGTGGCCTCCAGATTGAATGTAATGACTACAGTGTAGTATAGAACTCCAGCAAAAGTACTTATGGGTACTGCCCCTTTGTCTCACATGTGAGCCCCCGTTCCCCTAGACTCTGTATGTACTTGTGAGTGAATGTGTCACAGACTTCAGGGGAAAATATTTTGTACAACTGTTCTACTATATTGTCTTAGTAAATATCCCATTCTAAAATCTAATTAAGTCTGGTTGATTAATTGATATAAACAATAGTGGAGGTGGGGGGAAGCACACTGGGGAGGGGTAGTCTTGTGAGCTAAAAATCCTGTTCCAACTACTCAGGATTAAACCTAGAACCCAGAGTGTTAAATATAGCGGCTATGCTCGGGGGACCTTGCAAGCCAGTTCAGGTGTGGGTTTATAGTTCCAGGACTTGTGCTACAATAGGATCACAGAGGTCAAGCTGAAAGATGTCAAGATTAGATGTCAAGCTTAGAAATCATTGGTTTTAATGTCCCCCTTTTTCTATTGGGGAAAACTGAGGCCTAGAAATGTTAAATGATTTGCATACAGTTGCTTGGCTGATGTAAAATTTGAACCCAATTCTTCTTGATTCCTTGTCCAATGTCCCACTCTACCATCTTATTCAGATTCTGTGTGTCATTCTAGAAATAGACTAGGCTAATGTATTTTTTAACCTCTTTTATTATGAAGACGAAGAGGCAGGGGCCAGTGTTCCAACTGAGTTTTCCTATCATTGGAAATTAGAGAACCATCCAAGTTCTCTAGAATCTAGATAGCACCTTTATTGTAAGAGTCGTAGGGTAATGACAAATGAGAATGGGGTGGAATTAATCTGGTGAAGAAAACAAGAAGCAAATACATATTGAGGGATAGTTGTCAAGACGAGGAATGAAGTTGGGAAGAAGTCCCTTTCAGTTTGCTCCTTTCATGCCAATTAAAGAAATTCCATAGGCTGCAGCCTCAGGAATCCTAACCCGTGACCATCATGGGAGTAAGACTCCGAAACCAAAAGATTAAGAAAAAGAGGACTAACCATCACATGTCTCACCAGCCACAGAATAGAAGGCAGATCTGCAAGGAAGGTAAGGGCTCTATTTATCCAGGATTTTCTTCCTTTAATTTTGATACTTGTTTTGGGAAACCCTACATGGGCTCGGCTGACCAGTTACCTTTCTTCACATAGGCTTTGACTTTCAGTGTGGTTTCTTTCCTGACTGACCTGGGAGTGGTTTCATTCCTGAGTTTGTTTTTCAGAAAAACATAAACGTTGAAGATAGTTCTCACTAGGTCCACAATTGTGGAAATGTTTCTTTTCCCTCTTTTTCCTCCTAAGCTTTTTCTTCCTCATCTCTCCTCAAAAAGGAGATCAGAGAACTGAGAGAATTATTTAGGTATCTTTTTGGAACCTTAGATGTTTTGTCCAATTTGACCCTCTGTTGTGCCCCCCCAACAATGCTCCAGTTACTTAAATAATTTTGAATAATATAATTAAAATATAAATATTATTAATGAGAATATTTAAAAGTTCTTTGAAAAACCTTTACCAAGTCTCAAGGCCAAGGCACTCTCCTCTTTGCTAAGCTATTCCTTCCTAGTGGTATCTTTCCTTTCTGTAAACCTTAATCACATGGACATGCTAGTAATTATCATCATAACAGTATTATGATTGTTAATGTTACCATTATTAAATTTTTAGTTGCTTATTAGTACAAGCTATGCTGCTTACTCCCTAGGTGGTCTAAGGCAAAGACACTTCCCTCTTGGTGGGTTCCTCATCTCCTCTTTAGGGGCTTAGACCAGATGATCCCTAAGGTTTTAAGAGCTTTTCACAGTATGAGCATGCCCTCCCCAAGGGCAGAGCACAAGGCCTTTTGATTTCTCATCTTGTATGATGGTTGTCCATGATCTTCCATAAAATTCCCTATAGCACACAACTCTTATTTAAGGTTAAAATTTGAGTTTTAGTTTTACTAGGATCTGAGCATAAGGTATGGGTTTACAAGTACAAATTAACCTAATAGTAATTGATTTGGGATTATACAATTTGGAACAATGATACTTAGGGCCTGTCATTACATTATTCATCTGAGATATGGGAGTTTGACTGTCATTTTTTGGGGGGACGGGGAGACTAAGATAGTTAATTACCTTCATATATTCCATGGAATCAATCATTTATACCGTTAAGCTTCTTCCTTTTCTAGTTCATTAGGTTCCTATTTAATGAATATTAATATACTTCCCCACGGGGACTAAATAATTGAAAATCACTAGAATTGTCAAAAGGAAAGATAAGTAAGTGTTGTAGGGGAAAAAATTTCCACCTGCTCTTCTGCTTTGATTTGGGCTTTTAAAAGAGACTATTAAAGGTATAGCCCCTTAAAGTGGCAAGAGATCCCCCTTGTGGATCTGACTTGTCTTGTCAGCTAGGTAGAACAGTGGATGAGAGCATTATACCTGCCGTCAGAAAGAACTGAGTTTGAATTCTGCTGCAGACACTTACTAGCTGCGTGACCCTAGGCAAATCATTTACCCTTTCTCAGCCTCAGTTTTCTCATCTCTAAAATAGCACTTACCTCCCAGGGTTGTTGTGAGGGTCAAATAAGATAATATTTGTAAAGTGCTTAGCAAACCTTAAAGTACTATGTAAATGTTAGCTATTAGTATTTTTAATAATAAAAAATTCTCTCTTCTACTATTATTTTTTAATAATCAAAAAATCCTGTCCTCTCTTCTGCTCTCCTTACCTCTCCTCTCCTCTCTTTTCCTTTCCCTTTCTTCCGCTACCTCCTTCTTTTGTTTAGAAAATGTTTCCCCACAATGCTCCTTTGAGGCTGGCTATAAATCCTGCCCCCCCCCCGCCATTTTCTTTTATTTTTAAAGGTTGACAAACCTTTACTAAACAAACCCTGCTAAAAGTACATTTCTCAAAAGCAGTTAAGCAAAACCCTTAATAGCATGTCATCCACATGTTATTGTAGACTCAGGTTAAGAGATTTGCCAAGAGCCGTGCAGCATCTAAATGTAGGGGCCACTGCCTGAATGAAAGTTTTCTGATACTAAGACCATACGGATTGACTCTTGAGTTAGCTACGGTTTCAATAAACGATCTTGGTGTCATTCTTCCTGTTAGGTAACTTTTATCCTGCCTTCACAAGATGCCAAAAGAAAATGCCCACTTTATACATGCCTACCTCAAGAAAAAGAAGTCTCCTTCTCACATTACAGCTGAAGAGTAAGTCTAAAACCCAACTCAGATTTCCAACTTGTAGTTTGTGGATGGGGACTTATCCATCCCAGAATGTGTGTGCCTGTCCATAAATGTGCTTTGTGTCTGTTCCCACAAAATGTGTAACGCAAGGGGAAGAAACTTTCTACTTGATTGAGTTAGGCAGAAGCCAGGTTCAGGATTGTTTGAGGCTAGGTGCTATCAACTAGGGTGAAAAAAGGTGGGCTTTGCATTTTTGTCTGAATTCTGTTTTACTGGAGCTGAGTCCAAAGCTCCCAACCTGGATACTGTCCGGCTTTCTGACTTTGCCGGCAATACATGCTCTGAAAATAATTATGCTTAGTTTGATGTATTTAGGGTTTTGAAGGTGGCCGGGAGATGGAAGATAAATGGTGTGGTGTGGTGGACAGAGACTGGAATTGGAGTCAGGAGTCTTGGCTCTGCCATGTGTCACCCCTATGACTCTGGGTAAATCATTCTACCTCTCTCTGCCTCAATTTCCTCATCTAAAAAAATGAGGGACTCTCTTCTTAGGCTACATAGTATGAATTGCCCAAACCCAGAAGTTCCAGGAATAGACTTACTTGGTGGTGGGATGGGGCAATGGTGAGGGTTAGAAATGGTGCCCATGAGAACAGACGGGCAGATAGACTTTCCTTAGGTATATGTTATTGGACACCGGTGGAAACTAACGTATTAATTCAGGGTGAATAAAACAAGTATAACCATAAAATGAACAGTAAAGGAAGAGCATCTCATGACAAGGAGCAACATCGGGGTGGGGGTGGGGGAGTAGTAGAGAGGGACAAAACAATGTAGTACAACGAAGTCAACATTTATTCAAGGCCTGCTATGTATGAGTCTCTGTTCCTCTGATTGGAGGGCTGGAGGGCAGAGCAAAAAACTCCTCCCAACATCCCATTGAAGGAAGGCTCAGAAGCCCAGCCAACTCTTCATTTCCACTTGGAACGGACTCCATTATCTTCATGGCTCTCCCAGGGTACTCTCCCCCACCCCCAATCCCATCAGCTTCTCAGCTTCCTTTTTGTGTATTGTCTTCCCCCGCTAGATTGTAAGCTCTTTGAGGGAAGGGATTATCTTTCTTTTTCATGTTTGTATCCTAGCACTCAGCAGGGGCTTAAATGTTTGTTGCATTGTATTGTAAAGCACTGCACTAGACATTGGGGGGAGTTACAGTTTGAATTAAGACACGATCCCTGTCCTCCTAGAGTTTCTAGTCCAGTAGGGAGATAAGATGCAATATTACCTTATAAGCATATTAGAGAATTAGAAAAGAAAAGGTTCTGTGAGGTTTGGAGAGGAAAGGAACTGATAACCAGGCAGGATTAGGCAATGTCTCTGGAGGAGGTGTCCTCTCAGTTGGGCCTTAAGGATGGGTAGGAATTCTATAAGGGAAGAAGCTGAATGAGAGTATTTCTAGGCATTGAAAAGAGGGTGAGCAAAATATTGAAGGTGAGAAGATATGGGACATGTCTGGGAGGGGGTGGTGGTGCAGAAAATAATAAAGTTGGTTGCACCATAAAATATAAGGCAAGAAAGGTCAGGTGGCATCCAACTGTGGAGGACCTTGAATGCCAGTCAGAGAAGGTTGAACTCTACTAAGTAAATGGAACTCTACTAAGTAATGGACAGCCACTGAAGATTTTTGAACAGAGAAATGACGTGATCTAATCCAAATTTTCTAATCCAAGATGTGATCTAATCCAAGTGATCTAATGCCAAGTTATATAATCCCAAACAGACTGGTTTGGGCAGTCACTTGGTGAAAAGTCCTTAGAATGGAACAAGTTCAGAAATAGGCAGACTGTGAAAACTGTTAATGTGCAGTAACTAGATGGAATTTACTCCCTTCATCTGATTGGTAGTAATAGGTGGGGGAGCTTTCTAAATGAAAATCCTGGAGACAAAATTTCCTTCATTCATGACATGCCTTTCTGTAAACCCATGATGGTCCTTTGAATTGGTTATTGGTCCTTTGATAACTGAATAATTGAGATTGTTGATAATTGATAATTGAATAATTGATATTGGTCCTTTGAAGAAGTTGGCTACAATATTTAAAAACTTAAGAGGATTAAGTTATAAATGCGAATATTTGTGATAAAGGCCTAGGTCAGGAATTCCCAATCTTTTCCTAATGAGAAGTTATTTCTGATTTTCTTCAAAGCCTTATGATCATTGAAGTGGCAGGCGGACCACTGAATAGTCAAGCAGTTAACAAGAGGAGGCTCCCCTCCCTTTGTGCTGGGATTCCCAGCAAACTGGGTTTTCAAGTTAAGGAGTACAAAACCTATAGATACAGGGGCATGTTTTTTCCACTCTTAGCCTATGAAAATGTAGGGTTTTTTGGCCCTGGAATTGAAGAAATTCATCTAATTCTTAGATTAACCACATAGCTTCAAATGAGATTTCACTTCATGGAAAAGTTCTTTTATCTCATAATTATGTATTCTTTTGGTCTGTCTTAACAGTGGTTTGAGTCCGGTGGGTTTTGATTGAGTAGAGTATAGCGGGGCCACTCCTCTGTGCACCTCCCCTTTGTGGAGAGAGGATAGAAGGACAGTGTGGTACCCTAGAAATTATACTAGACCTGCAGTGTGCTGATCTGGGTCCAATTGACAGCTATATACTCAAGGCCCTTAGGCAAATAATTTAACCTTTCGTAGATTTCTTAGTACAATTTCATTTGCAAAGTGAGAAGGTTTCACTGGGTAATCTTTTGAGGTCTCTTCAAGTTCTAGGCTGCTGGTAACAACCTGTTGAGAGAACCCTCAAATCTGCTGGTAGGTCACTGGTCTAAAAGATGGAAATGGAGCCATTTTGATGCCAGGAGATGACCCAAATCTAGAAATACTCCTTTAGGGAATTTTGTGTAGGTGCTAATATTAAGATTAGAGCATTTTAGCATAAGAAGTATTCGCATCTTAGTGTATAATCCTTGTGTCAGAAATTCTCTTGTAATCTAGTGGGCTTGGGTCACTTTGAGAATCTCTGCTTTCTCATACTTGTTTGTATCTAATCAGGTAGTATCTGGGAATGTCACTAACCAAGACAAGCCAACCCCTAAAAGTCGTCAGGTTCACCAGGCATCAGACAGAACAATTTTTATTTACAGAGTGAAGAGCACAGAAAGGATTCACCCTAGAGCCCAGAGAGGGTCACCTTCATCTTACCCCAGGGGAGATCTGTGCCTTCTGTGTGACTCACAGTACTTATCAGGGAGTGGGCTTAGAGACATCCTCTCCCCTCAGCTTTGTGTCCCACTTTCTCCCTATTGTTTGACTTTCTGTCTACAGATGCAGTTGTTTTCCCCAGGAGATGATGCTAGCCATACAACATCTGGACCAGGAAAGACTGACAGTGTTACAATACCTTAATCCCAAGGGGCAGGGTGGCTCTGGGTATTTAATTCTCTGCTGTTGAAGCTTCCAGGTAGTTGTTCCTCTTGAGGAATTGGCTTAAGTTTCTTAGGGGATCCTGAACCAGGGGAGGTCCTGACAATTTCCCAAGTCCTCATGCTCAGGGCCAGGAAGACACCAAAGTACTGAATCTTTCTGTTCTTTGATGTGTTCCATGGAAGGTGCCCCTTTCAGGGGCAGCCCTGGAGTTAGGAGGACCTGAGTTCAAATCCAGCCTCAGACACTTGACACACTTACTAGCTATGTGACCTTGGGCAAGTCACTTAACCCCAATTGCCCTGCCTTCCCCCCTGCAAAAAAAAATAAAAATAAAAAAATTTGAAAAAGAAGACCCCTTTCCCCTCCTAGAAAGGAGAATCACCTTATCTTGTCAGTGATTTGCACAATCAAAGCCTGTATCCTTTCCTTCTTCCCCAGACTACAAAGAACTTCCTCAGATTCTGTGAGAACCATCTTCTCTTTGCCCTGCTCAAATGAGTGTCCATTTTCCAATCCTGAATACATTGGGGTGAATTTTCACATATGTCTTCCTGTCCCCCTGCTCTTAGATAGGGTACTTCCCACCTGCTCTGTATCTCCCACTGCGTTTTGACATTCAGAGGGGTCTTCCTTTACCCCTGCTCCCTACTCGTCTTCCCATTTCCTAACTTCCCTAGTGGTGTCCCTAGCCTGGACATGGAAATTATTCCGGAACAGCAATAAACTTTGAGAAATCACTGAAAACAAAACAAGGTCAAATGGGCAGCTTGTATGACATCCAATGGGGTAGGAAGCAAAGGGGGTTAAGCAATTATTTGTTACATATGTACAAGGATACACTAGCCCAAATCCAAGGTGATGACATTGACTAGCAACTTCCAGTCTCCAGGACAGAATTGTCTAGGTGTTCACATCAACTTCTTCCTAATCTTTGCCCACGGTTTAGGAGCTGCTTTCCTATCCCCCTGGAACCCTCTACTTTGGATTGTGATTCTTAAGGACTCTCACTCAGATACTTTAATGCCGTAATCTTACCTCCCCCACCCAATGACACAGTAATGATACACACTAATATGGAATTGCTACCAATGCTTAGACAAAATTCCATTCTTGTCATATCTGTGCTGGCAAACTAAATGCATCTGGAAAAAAGATTTCCATCTCTCATTATTCTCTCTTCTGACCTAGGGCTCTTCAATCAACAGATAGATTCATCAGTAGATTTCAGAACTTTCCTAGAAAGGAGAGGGCATCGCTTCCTTTTGTCAGTAATTTGCACTCTCAGGGCCTATTTCTTTTTCCTCTTCCATATCTGTGCCTAGAGATCAAGTCAAGTCAACAAGCTATTATCAAGTGCCTACTTTGTGCCAGGCACTGTACTAAAGTGCTGATCAGATTTCGGGGTAGCCAAAAGTAGCTCCTCTGTAGGAAGAAGTTAGGGAACCCAATTATAATTGGGTTCATTATTGACCTTCATAATCAGAGAGATAGACTTCAACTCAATATCTATTAAGTTCAGCTCAACAACATGTTAAGGAAAATCTTAACAAAATTGGAATGCGCCGTTTCAGAAAACACCACTAAGTTCTTCATCCATGAAAATCTTTCAGTAGAAGTTAAATGATTACGAACAGGATTTATATTTTGGGTGTACCTTGGACTAGATATTAAAAAGATTTGTTCTGTGTAGTTCAGATTCAGTCAAAGGGCCGCACTTGAGGACCTAGCGGGACACATGTGACATTGAGGCTACAGGTTCCCCACCCCTGACTCTGTGCCTTGAAGGAGCTTTCAATCTAATGGGAGAGACAGCGTGCAAACAACTGCGTACAAACAAGCTATACACAGGATACACTGGAAATAATTAACAAGGGGAGGGCACTAGAATTAAGATGGATTGAAAAAGCCTTCCTCTAGATGTGAGATTTTAGCTAAGACTTGATGGAAGAAAGGAGGCAGAGATAAAGAAAGAGAACATTGTAGTCATGGGGGAAAGCAAATGAAAATGCTCAGAGTATCTTATTTGAGAAACACCAAGGAAGCCATTGTCACTGGAATAAACAGTAAGTGGTGGGGTGCCAGGCATAAGAAGACTGGAAGAAGGGGGCAGATTATGAAGAGCCTTGAAGAGCAGATTATGAAGAACCCAACAGAGGATTTTATCCAGCAAATGAAAAGCGCACAGAGATGAGAGATTGAGTGTCATGTGTGAAAAACAATAAGTTGTCAGGTCTGGCTAGACCAGGGCCATATATAAAAACCTAGAAAAGTGGACTAGGGGCCAGAAGAGAGGATCATGTATTTGACCTTCGAGGCAATAGAAAGCTATTGGAATCTGTGCAGGAGAATGGCATGGTTAGATTTGCTCTTTAGATAAATAAGGCTTTAGAAATAGGATCTTATCTGATCCTCACAACAACCCTGAGAGGAGAGCTATTATTACCCCGATTTTACAGTTGAGGAAATCTGTGATGGAAGAACAGGGGAGAGAAAATAATCTAGCTTGTATAGAAAATAGGATGCATGAAGGGGAGTAGTATGGAACCAAACCTGGAGAGGTATGTTGGAGCCAGATTGTAGAAGACAGAGGTTAGGTGACTTGCCCAGGGTTACACAGCTAGTAAGTGTCTAAGGCCAGATTTGAAGTCAGAAAGATGAATCTTCCTAATTTCAGGCCTGGCACTCCACGCACTATGGCGCCACCTAGCAACCCCTCCTTGGCATATAGTAAATGCATTTTTGTTGGTCCTTTTGTAAAGACCAGTGTCATCAGGAAGGTGATGTCTTGACTTGCAAGTGAATTGAATTTGAATGAATGCTTAATAAATGATGTTGACTTCACACACACACACATATATGTATATATGTATATATATACATATATATATATATATATATATATGCGCCTCCTGATTGTATCAGAACCTATCATTGAGTCTTTTAGGATTCAGAGAGTCATTTTTAATCTCTTACCATTTTTTCTTTCTCCCCCCACCCCATTTTCCTCTAGGGCAGCTGGGCTAAGTTATAGAAATCATTTCTTAGAAATTTCCAAAAGGGAGAGGATGCTGGGGGCTATTCTCAGTCAGAGCATTTGTGACTCAAATAGATAGGCAGCCCTGCTATGTAAGTTGTGAATATAAAGGAAAAGATTCATTCCTTCATTGAGGTTGATTAAAGATGTTAAGTGTGCTATATATTTTCATAGATTACTTCTATTATGTGACCATTGAAACTGGTTATGATAGATCCATTGTGGTATCCCTCAGTGACGTGGTGTTCTGGACACCTACCAGGAAGGTATGAGGGAGTTGTCTTTATGATCTGGAAATACAGAGTGCCTGGCTGACACCTCACATTCATTTTGACAGGTCTGTTGATTGTTAAAATATGAGGCGTGTCTGTCTTTTTCAACCTATGCAAAAGTAAGCCAGCATATACTTACTTGAAACTAAATTCCCAGATCTGTGAAGAAGGCAAATATTGGAGCAAATGGAATGATTAATTCTGCTCCAGGGCAGTGGCAGAAGAGGTCATTTTGAAAAAGCAACATAAAATACTACTGGTATCCCCAAATACCAGGATCAACATATTTTACCTAGTTCAGAAGAATGGGGGACAGAAAATAGTCCAGCTTGGATAGAACATAGGTGAAGTGGAGTAGTATGTGCTAAACCTGGAAAGGTATGTTGGAGTCAGATTGTGGAAGACCTTTAATACCAAGGTTAGGAATCTATTTTATTCCCAAGACCCAGAGGTGCTGGCCTACAACACTCTGGGAACGCTGTCAAATAAGATTGTAATATGATTGAAATATTTAACAAATTAATTCAAAATACAATAAAACACAGATAATATCACATTTTAAGACTAAATCAATATGCTGCTAGCATGGATCCTTACATATGGATTAGTCCTGGTTTCTATCTGAGTTTGATACCATTGCCTTAGACAATGGGAAACCACTGATGGTCTTTAAGTCAGAGTTTTTGGCATAGAACATACTCAGGTTCCCAGTTCTCTGACAAATTATTTGTTTCACATTTAGCCTCTTTCTTTTGGTAATTGGCTAGGATCATTAACGGCAAAGTAAAAAAGTATGGTCAGATAAGAGCATAAGCTTTTTTTAATGTCTGATTTTTGCCAGGATGCAATGTCTAAAACCAGGCAACCATTAATTTACTGAATAAAATTTGTATGAGAAGAGCTTAGGTTTATTGAATATTACTAGAAGATTGTATAGTAATTAATCTTTGGTAACCACAGTTCTTTGAAAGAGTTATTACACAAAATAGATTATATTCACATAGCACTTCATGTCTCATAAAGGCCTTTTTTTATCAACAGTGGAATGTCAGCTCATTGAGGGCTGAGATTATTTTCATGTTTCCCTTTGTATTCCCAGAGCCTATAAAGGCAGTGTTGCATTGTGGATGGAGAATTGTGGAGACTTGGATTCAAGTCCCGTCTCTGACAGATAGTGGCTTTGTGACCCTAAGTTATGGAGAAGATGCCAATTTACATTGCTAGATGGAGTTTCTTTATCTGGGATTTCTCTGAATTAGTGAAATCACAAGTCTAATTCCTATCCCCTTAGTCTTGCATGCACCTTCTACAGAGATAGGCACTTAATAAATATTTGCCCACGAACTGACCATATTGAGGAATATTGCCCTCTTCCCCCCCCCCATCTTTACAGAACCCAGGCCTTTTGTCTCCAGAGCTCCTTCCACTACACCAGGTTAGCCCCACCCTCCCACATATCTCATACAGCAGAAAATTTGTGATAAGAATTTTCTAACTTTACTCACAAAATTGTATCTCCCTTAATAAATTATTAGATTATATGTTATTTAGGGGCAAAGTCACTTGGTGTGCTGAAGTCAGCTCTTATGGGCTCTTGTGGATTGTTAAATTTTTCAGTTTAAGCATTTATACCTAGGGCAAACACTACAAATCAGGACTTGATTTATTGTTTTGTTGAATGTCTAGACTTAAGAAAATGTTAACAACATAGAATAAATTTAAAAGAATATATTGTGTGTTTTTTTGTGTTTGGGGTAATTTTTGGAGAATCAGTTGTTACATATTTACCCTGGTAGACCCAAGTCTAATATTTCTTAATATCAACAGTCAAGCAATAAGCATTTATTAGGTTCTTACTGTGTGCCAGGCACTGAAACATAGTTAGGTACATACTAAATATATGCCGAAGGAGTGAATTCAAATCCTGTATGCATCTTAATGTACTTGGCAACTTTTGCAAGATAAATGCAGCCTCACTGTCTAAGAGTGACCTTTGTAACAGCACCCTAAGATGTCGTCAGCATCAGCTCTCACTCTTACACCAGTCCCCACATCAACACTGTGTCTGCACAGTAAGAGGCTACACCTGGGAAGGAATGCAAGCTGTACCGTGACTTCTCCTTGCAGGGACTGACTTCAAATTCACCTTCATGACTGTACCATCAATTCAGAAGCAAAGACATCAAGAGCAGGGCAGACATTTGGAGTAAAGGAGTAGAAGTATTGCACAGGAAGATTGACCAGGAGGCAGTTGGGTGCCATGGAGGATGGGGGATAGAGAGGGGGAGGGGGAGGAGGGGTTGGAGTTGGGAAGACCTGAATTTGAGTTTTATCCCAGACACTTACTAGTTGTGTTGATCTTGGACAAATTAACATCTCTCAGCTTCAATTTTCTCATCTATGAAATGGGGACAGCATTGGACCTCTCAGGGTTGTTGTGAGGATCGAGTGATATAACCTGTGTAAAGCTTTTTGTTTTAAGCTTAAAGTGCTATATAAACAATAGTTATCATTATCACATAGCAGTAGAAGTAGTAGTAACAGCAGCAGCAGCAGCAGTAGTAGTAATAGTAGTAGTGGTGATGGTGGTGGGGGTGGGGGTAGTAGTAGTAACAGTAGAAGCAGCAGCAGCAGTAGTAGTAGCTGTGGTGATAGTGGTAGTGGTGGTGGTGGGGGTGGTGGTGGTGGGGGTGGTGGGGGTAGTAGCAGTAGTAGTAGTAAATGTCTAAGGCTGAATTTAAACTCATGTCTTCCTTATTTCCGGTTGAGCACACTTTCTCCTGTGCCACCTAGCTGCCTCTTTATTATTTTATTTTTGTAATTTATATTAGTAGTTTAGTAAGTAGTATATTACTAAGGCTGGAATCTGACTTCTTTTTGCAGATACCGATTTGTGTCATTCCTCTAAGACACACACTCGATAGACTTTTAGAAAAACCCCTGACCTCTACAGAATTGTAGGGTTCTGTAAAGTGTAGTCGAGGAAGGGCTGGAGAATGTGAGAATGGACTCTTCTGAGGAGTATGGAGTGAACCACTTGGGGATGTGTGTAGAGAGAAAGCTCCTGTGAATAGATGCTTTGTAATAAGTAAAACTCATGTTCGCATGTGGCAAGATGGATTTGTCTTGTCTTCCGGGACAGGGCGGCAGGAATTGGCATCCTGGCTGTGATCCTGGGGGTTTTGCTGCTCCTTAGCTGCTGGTATTGCAAGAGACGCAGTGGCTACAAAACCCTGAAGGTGAGTACTGCTCACACACTCCCTTTTTACCACACTGGGTAAGTCAGGAAATTTTCATCCGGTACCCTAACAGAAGTATTTTCTGAAGGATTGGAAAACAAATTAAAATATTTTTTTTTCTATAACCCTGTCCCACACCCCAGGCAGTAACTGTTAAACAGCCGAAGACATCTGCACCAGGTGTAAAAAATAAAAACGAACCAAGTCAAGATTTTCTTATTTTTACATGACGTGTGATTAAATGCTTTGTGGGTCACTAAACAAAGCAGAAATTTCAAAAATTTCGGAGTTGATGTGTATGTGTATTGGAGGTGGGGCAGTGTATGACTCTGATATCAATAATCCCATTTCAGGCCAAGTAATTATTCCCTTCTCTTTACCATTTCTTTTGAATTGCTGAAGAACCTACTGGAAAAAAAAAATCATTGCACGGAAAGATTGCAGTGAGGTGGCAGAGGCTTTGTGAGAGAAAGACTAGGGAGATAGAGAGGATTTGCAAGTGATTGAAGGATGCTCTATCTTTTCCAGTCTAGGGACTGGGGCAGAGTCCTTTTGGACTCTTTCAGAGTGGGAAGGGCTTTTTGCAAAAGGTGGGATTTGAGCTGAGTCTTGCAGGAAACCAGGGAAGGCAGGAAGTAGAAACCAATCAGTAGAAAACAAAGAAGGTAGTTTTGCTTTGTTATTCAGTTGTGTCCAACTCTTCGTGACCCCGTTTGGGGTTTTCTTGGCAAAGATACTGGAAAGGTTTGCCGTTTCCTTCTCCAGTTCATTTTACAGATGAAGAAACTTAGGCAAAAAAGGTTAAATGACTTGTCCAGGTTCACACAGCTAGTAAATGTCTGAGACCAGATTTAAACTCAGGAAGATGAGTCTTCTTGACTCCAGGCCAGGAGGTTTATCCACTGTGCCACCTGGGTGCCCTTGCACCTTAACCTTTCACCTTAACAAAAAAAGCAACCAATAGAACATTAACGACTACTTGTCCTATCAATTGATCAACAAGCATTTATTAAGTACTTACTACGAGCCAAGTATAGCTCTAAGCGCTACTCGACAGAAAAATTTTATGAAAATCAATTAGACATACATTTAAAACATTCTAATGAGAACGGTAGTAGGGAACAGGAAGATGTTCACAAATGGTATTCCATAGTAACCACAACTGACTGAAAAATATAGTGAATGTGAGATCCCACTGTGAGTATTATGTGTTGTTTATAAAAAAAAAAAAGCATTCTCTTTGGTAGAGTAAAAAAGGCTTTCCTCAAGAAAGGTATCTCCAGTGTCTATGTCAAAATTAAAGGTATCTCTCGTGTCTATGTCAAATGTAAAATTCTTTGAAGGACCTTGTCAGCCAAGAAAAACAACTCACATCTCTCACTGTTGATAGGATACTGCTCTCTTTACAATCTCATGTGCCCTCTGAAGTCGTCGTTTTATTGGGACATGAAGGTCATGATCCTGGATGTTTGAACTTGTGCCAGCAGCTCTTGCAAATTCTACATCATGCTAGAAAGTATGATACCACTAATAGGCTTCCTGCTGTCTGGGAGCCAACCTGGCTGAGTAGAGAGGTTCATCCCCAGTGGGCTGGCCACAAGATGATGAATTCTTTTGTCATGGGCAACCCATGAAACAAAGGAAAACACAAAACTAGATAGTTCTGGGGGTGAATGAGAGCCATATTGACATTCTCATTATAATAAATGGAATCAGAAGGTATAAGAAAGTTTGCAGCTCACAGATTTTCTTATCTGTGCAAAATCTTGATGATAACAATCTAGATACATGCAAAGAACATCTTGGATGAAAATATGAGAAAGGGATAGGCAAGCTGTGGCAGACAGTTTTCTAGAGTATTACATGTCTTTTCTACCACAAATTGTGTAGAAAATATAAGATCTCATGTGTTTTATTGTTTTTTGACTATTTAAAAAACATTTATTCTACTTGGTTGAGCAAAATGTAACTTTAAAGGTTTCTTCCAATAAGATGTCTGCCATGCATATGTTAAGATTATCTAAGTTTCTCTGATACAACACAACGAGGCAACTTTGTTCAAAGATATCTGGTGAGTGGTATCAAACAAAGCATAAAACAGAGAGATGTATATTAACCAAGCCACTGTCATGGGGGCATACTGAGCCCATAGTCTGAACGGAAGATGAAATCCTTATAGATGTTGAAGTCCTCCAGATGCTCGTATTTGTAGAGGGCATGCTGAATGCAACAAGCCCCAGAACATTACTGAGCCTTCTAAATGAGATTTGCAATTGCTTAGGAGCTTATTGTAACATTCTACAAAATCAAGTGGACCAAGGCTACCCAGTGTTCAAAAGATATGTACATAAGTGCATGACAAATAACACAGGTGGTCTACCAGTACCGATACTGCAGGCAGATGCTAAAGGTGAACAGTAAACTAGGCCCAGAACTGAATTAGAGAAGGAAAACAAGCTGTATTGAATTTGGGAAAATTGGCCCTACTTTCAATGCCCTCAAGTTTCTCTTGGAAACAATTTTAAATTTTAATTAATTTTAAATAATTTGTTAAATAATTTAAAATAAATCTTTTAAAAAAAATTCACAAAAATGCTGTTAAAGACATCAAAGAGATGTGTGACCATTAAAGAAAAGGGATATTAGATGGAGTCCATGTGTAATATTGGTACCTGTCTAATGTTAAGAACTAGAGGAAGGTTCAAGTATGTAGGGCAGCTAGTTGGTGCAGTGGAAAGAGTGTCAAGCCTAGAGTCAGGAAGATCTGAGTTCACATGTGGCCTCACACACTTCCTAGCTGTGTGACTCTGGGCAAGTCAATTAACTGTGTCTGCCTCAGTTTCCTCATCTGTAAAATGAGCTGGAGAAGGAAATGGCAAACCACTCGAGTATCTTTATCAAGAAAATCCCAAATAGGTTCACGGAGAATCAGCCATGACTCAGATGAGTAAACAACAACAAACCACGTATGTTGCTTGGACCCCATGGAGGGTTTCTCGAAGGACGTGGACAAGAGTCCTCCGGGGTGAGTAAGAATATAACCGGACGTGACCGGTACCACTGGAGGGAATATCTATGTGGACAAAAACAGAAATCCATTGAGGTATTCTTTGCAATCATGGGTCACTATTTATTCAAAGCATTCAATGTAATTCATATCAAACTTCAGCTAATAGCTTATAATTATCATACTCGTTTTAGGCACAAGAAAATTTGCTACACAGGAATTGTTACAAAGTCATTTGGGGAGAGAAACGGTCTAAGTCTGGTCTGCTATACCATTTGGTCTCTTTGGTAAAGATGTTACCAATGGGTCCAAGGCCAGGAGGTGGGGGAGTGGCACATCTTTTTCATTTCTTTACATTGCTGTCCATTTTCTTCTTGCTTCTCCCACTAACCCCCACTGAATTTACATTTCAGGACAAAAACTTTTGTGCTGGTACTGGGAAAGCCCTGATGGGGAATTACTACGGGAATGAGGGTGCTCTCCCTGTCAGCAAAGGGCCCTTTCAGGAGAACAGCAATTGTAACTCTGTGGTATGTTAAGCTCCTGGAATCATGTTTGTTTGCTTGCTTTCTTCCTGTGTAGTTATGTTCAAATCAAATAAGTGAAAACACTCACAACAAAGAATCAAGGAAAACTATCAGTACAGTCAGTCTCCTGTTCTGTCCTGCTCACTTAGATTTTCTAGTACCAATGATGACAAAGTCCCATACTTTAGACCCAGGGAAATAACTGGACCTAGATTCCATTTATAATGGAATGGTTTCCTTTGTAATCCTTTATAATTCCTTTGTGGTTTCCTTAATAATCCTGTGTATTTTATTTATGCCTTTTAAAATATTATTCTGAGTAGGGACCCATGACACAGAAAAGGATTAGGAACACTCGTTCTAAAGCATTGGTTTAATCAAGCACTCTCTTTCTCAAGTTGCTCCAATGGCTTCCTGGTCCCTCCAGGATCAAACAGAAAGGACTCTGGCATTTTAAGCTCTTTATAACCTGGCTCCTTCCTACTTTTCTAGACTTCTTACACCTTACTCCCCTTCATGTACTCTACAGTCCTGTGACAGCAGCCTGATTTTTTTCCATGCAGTTTGTATTCGTTTATGCAGGATGCTTATTAATCTGTGATCTTAGCACCATCTCTAAAGTATCATCTCAATTCTTTGTATATTTTGTATAGTAAGTATTTACCAGTTGTATTTTCATGTGTGTTTTTCCCTGTTCTTCCTTTCTTCTTTAAGCATGGTATTTCTAAACTAAATATATCAGAACTGATGTATTCGAAGCTAATTAAGTAAAGGAATACCATAAGGATCTTGAAGTAAACATTCTCTTCCCCATTTCTCTTTAGGTCAGTCAGTTAATAAGCATTTATTAGATGTTTAATGAATACCAACACTGTCATAAGCGCTATGGATACAAAGAGGGGGCAAAAACAGTCAAAGTCTTCTGAGATCTTACATTCTAGTAGTGTGGGGAGGAGGAAGACAACAAGTAAACAACTGTGTATAGATAAGATATAAACAATAAAAATAGAAGGTAATATAAACTTAGGGACATAAGGGAGAATAGGAACATGTCAGAAACTAATGAGTGGTGTTCAAATTCAGCTGATATACAGTATATGTTTGGTATATAATTCTAAAAAATTTTTTGTGGAATAATTATTTTATGCAATTTAAGATACATTAAATCAGGTAAAATCCTGTTATTAATTGTGAAATTTATTTTAGGTGAGGGATAAATTAAAGATTTTAAAATACTTTGTCAAACATTACAGTGAAAGTCATGGTGGGTCAATACACAATGAAGAATATGCTAATTACATCTCTAATTCAGGATATAGTTATCTTTAATGAATATTATGGCCATGAGGTACAGCTGTCATAGAAGCCACAGTTTGAAGGCTTGGCAACAACTAAATAAATGGCCTTGAATTTCCTTGATGATGAATGTAGCCCGATGTCAATGTTCAGTATATCACTAGTGCACATGCCATGATAAAGATTAAACTTGAGTTAGTGCCTCTAAAAGGGCAAAAATAATTCATTATTACAATTCTATAGTTCTGTTATAAAGGTAATTTATCTTAAGTAAACTAAGTGATAAATAATTCTATGGAAAACATCATAAATATACCTCTCCCGCATATGCAATTTATTTGTACTTTTGAAATTCAATTTCTTGGAGGGGTTGTGTGGTAGAGTAAAGTGGTATAGAGAAAAGAAAATGGGGTCTGCAGATGGAGGACCTAGATTCGAGCAAGTCACTTATTGTAAGTCATTCAGTCAATAAGCATTTATTAAGTGCTTATTATGTGTTAGGCACTATGCTAGGCACTGAGGATACAAAGAAAGGCAAAAAAACAGTCCCTATCTTCAAGGAATATGTTGCCACGGTTGTTGTTTAGTTGTTTTCAGCCGTGTTTGACTCTTTGTGACCCCTTTTGGGGGTTTTCTTGGCAAAGATACTGGAGTGGTTTGCCATTTCCTTCTCTATCTCATTTTGCAGATGAGAAAACTAAGGCAAAGATTAGGGTCGCACAGCTACTAAGTGTCTGAGGCTGTATTTGAATGCAGGTGCTCCTCACTCCAGACCTGGTGCTCTATCCACTGTGCCACCTATCTAGAACACACATATGTTCTAACGAGGAAGACAATATGTAAATAATTAGGTACATGCAAGATAAGAGAATTAGATGTAAGGTATAAGCAAATGTATTAGTGGAGGAGACAACACGAAAATAACAAGGTAATACAAGATACAGAGTAGATGAAAATAACCTGGAAGATGACGGCATTGATAGCTGGAAGTCCAGGAAAGGATTCCTATAGAAGGTGAGATTTGAATTGAGTCTTAAAGGAAGCCAGAGAAACTATGCAAGGGAGGGGGAGTGTGGGGGGACTGACTATTCCAGACGTAGGGGTCAGTCAAGACAAAGGCACAGAGAGAGGAAATAGGGTGTTGTGTTTGAAGAAATACAAATAGACTTGGGTGGCTGGATTATAGAATTCATGAAGGAGATAAGGTGTGTAAGAAGGCTAGAGAGGAGGCAGCTAGGTGATGCAGTGAGTAGAGAACCAGCCCTGGAATCAGGAGGACCTGAGTTCAAATCTGGCCTCAGACACTTGACACACTTACTAGCTGTGTGACCTTGGGCAAGTCATTCAACCTTGACTGCCCTGCCCAAAAGAAAAAAATAAAACAAAACAAAAAAGGCTAGAAAGGCAGGAAAGGATGAAGTTGTGATGAGTTTTTCATGCCAAATAGAGAGCTTTTTAAAAATTTTATCCTAGAGAAAGTATGACTTTAAACACATAAAATAAAATACATAGGATTATAAAGGAAACCAATTACATTGAAATACACTTAACATTTTTTTTAAAAAAACAAGTTCATGAAAACCTGGAAAGACTTACATGAACTGATTCAAAGTTAAGTGAGCAGAAACAGGAGGACATTGTACACAGTAACAGCAATATCGTATGTATGATGAACTAAGACAATTCTGAAGGATTCATAAAGAAAAATGCTGTTTACCTGCAAAGAAAGAACTGATGGAGTATGAATACAGATCAAAGCATACTTTTTAACTTTCTTTTTTTGGGCGGGGGGTCTGTGTTTTCTTTCACAATATGACTAATATAGAAATATGTTTTTCGTGACTGTGCATATATAACCTATATCTCTTCTCCCTTTCTTGACCAAAGGGACTTTCCTTGAGAATTCAGTGTCTCCACTTCCTCCCCTCTCATTTCTAAAACATTTGCAGTCTGGTGTCTGACCGTAACATGCATCTGAAATTGCTCTCTCCAAAGTTACTAATGATCTTTTAGTTGACCAATCTTTTTTTCATGCAAAACATATTTCTCCATTAGCCGTATTGCATAAGAAAATACAGAAACGCAAGAAAATAGAGTTAAAAAAAGTATGCTTCAATTTGTGCTCAGAGTTTATCAGTACTTCACTGGAAGCGGAGAACATTTTTCATCATGGTTCCTTTGGAATTGTCTCGGGTCATTATCTTGATCAGAGTAGCAAAGTCTTTTACAATCCATCATTACTCTGTACAGTGTTCTCCTGGTTCTGCTCACTTCACTTTGCATGAATTCATATAAGTCTTCCCAGGTCTTTCTGAAACTATTCTACTCATCATTTCTTATAGCACAATAATATTCCATCACAATCATATACCACAAGTTGTTGGGCCATTCGCCAAATGAGGGACTCCCCTCCACTTCCAGTTCTTTGCCACCATAAAAAGAGCTGCTATAATGCCGATGACCTTTTCTCAATCCTAATTCTTCTTGAACTTTCTGCAACCTTTGATATTGTCATTCATCCTCTTCTGATGGTTGTTCTCTCCTCTTTAGGTTTTTATGACACTTTTCTCAGTTCTCCTCCTATTTGTCTGACCACCCCTTTTTCAGCCTGCTTTGCGGGATCTACCTCCAGATCATACTAATTAGCCATTGGTGTCCCACAAGGGTCTGTCTCTTGTCCCACTACCCTATCTCACTTGGTGTTCTCATCAGCTCCCACTGGTTCAATTATTATCTCTAAGCAGATGATAGGGGCAGTTGGGTGGTGCAGTGGAGAGTGTCAGTCCTGGAGACAGGAACACTCATCTTCCTGAATTCAAATCTGATCTCTGACACTTACAAGCTATGTGACCTTGGGTAAGTCACTTAACCCTGTTTGCCTCAGTTTCCTTATCTGTAAAATGACCTGGAGAAGGAAATGCCAAACTACTCCAGTATCTTTGCCACTCCCCAAATAGAGTCACAAAGAGTCAGATAAGACTCAAATGATTGAACAACAACAAAGCAGATGAGTCTCAGATCAAATTATTCAGCCCTAAGCTTTCTCCTGGCTTCCAATCTCATCAACAGATGATTATTAGACATCTTGAAATGGACTTCCCATAGACATCTCAAACTCAACATGTCCAAAACTTAACTCTATTTTTTTTTCCTTCAACCCTTCCCCTTTCCAAGGTTCCTTATTATTGTCAAGCAAACCACCATTCTACCAGTAGCCCAGGCTCACACCTTCAATGTCATTCTCAACTTCTCACTTATGTTTACTCCACATATCTAAAATATAGAAAGTCTTGTGATTTCTACCTTCACCATATCTCTTGTACATGTCCCTTTCTCTTCACTAACACTGTCATCGTTCTGGTATAGTCCCTCATCATGTCCTGCCATGACTATTGCAATACTCTACTGGCTGGTCTCCCTACCTCAAGAATTTCTCTATTATAGTCCATGTTACACTCAGCTGCCAAAGTGATCTTCCTTAAAAAACAAAAAAGGAAAAGGACTTATATGTACAAAAAACATTTATAGTAGGTCTTTTCTCATGGCAAAGAAATGGAAATTGAGGGGATGCCCATCAATAGGGGAGCTGCGGTGTGTGATTGTGATAGAACACTACTGTGCTCTGGGAAATGGTGAGCCGGACGCTCTCGGAAAAGCCTGGAGAGACTTGCGTGAGCTGATGCAAAGTGAAATGGACTGTGCACAAAGTAAGAGCAATATTGGGAGATGATCACCTGTGAACAACTTAGCTGTTCTCAGCCACACAATGATCCAAGACAATTCTAAAAGACTTATGTGATGAAAAATGCTATCCATCTCCAGAGAAACAACAGATGGTGTCTGAATACAGATTGAAGCATGCCTCTTTTTTTTTACTTTCTTTATTGTTCTTGAGAGGATTTTTGTTTGTTTTTTGATCTATGTTTTCTTTCACAACATGACTGTTATGGAAATGTTTTGTGTGACTACATATGTAAAACCTATATCAAAGTGCTTGCCTTCTCAATGAGGGGTGGGGTGGGGAGGAAGGAAGGAGAGAATTTGAAACTCAAAGTTTTATAAACGAATGTTAAAATTGTTTTTACATGTAACTGGGGAAAAATAAAATAGTAAATAATTAAAAAAAAAAGTGATCTCCCTAAAGTCCAAGTCTGACCATGTCTCTCCCTCTCCTCCAGTAAATTCCAATGGCTCCCTATTACCTCCAGGATCAAATATAGAATCTTTTTTGGCTTTTAAAGCCTTCCATATCCTGGTCTCTTCCTACCTTTCTAGTCATGTACTTTGCTCCCCTCCATGTATGCTACAGTCCACTGACGCTGGACTTTTTGCTATTGCTCATACATGACATTCTATCTCCCATCTCTGCCTCTTCACTGGCTATCCCCCATGCTTGGAATGTTCTTCCTCCTGACCTCTGCCTCCAGGATTTCCTGGCTTCCTTTGAGACTCAACTCAAGTCACCACCATTCAGTAAGAGGCTTTTCCTGGTCCTTACCATTCTGAGGTTACCTTCCATTATACTGTGTATATTTTGTACGTACATAGTGGTTTGCATGTTCTCTCCCTATGTTGGAATGTGAGCTGCTTGAGGGCAAGGACAGTGTTTTTGCCTTTCTCTGGATCCTTTCCTAAACCATTGTAAGCATTTAATAAATGCTTGTTGTCTGGCTGACTGCCTGAATAAGATCACTGGGTGAGATAGAGTGGAAAAGGTGACTAAGGACTGAGCTTTGGGGGGCACCCCCTTTTAGAGGCTCTGATATGGATAACGGATCAGTAAAGTAGAATGAGGACGAATTGAGATGGAAGGGGAACCCGGAGAGAAAGGGGTCATGAAAACCAAGAGAGGAGAAAGTGTCCAGACGTCTCTCTCTCTCTCTCTCTCTCTCTCTCTCTATATATATATATATATACCTCTCTTTCTTCATATGTGAAACAAGATCAGATCAAATGAGCTTTAAGATTCCTTCTAGCTGTAAATCTGATCATCTATCCAACAAAAGTTAGTTAGTTATCCAACTCTTAGGCTATAATTATCACGGAGACCTAGGTTTTCAAAAACAATAACAAAGTTGATTTTTTCCTCAATTTCAGAATGTTATAAGTGAAGCAGTCTTATTGGTTGTCTTGTACAACAACCCCATTTTTACAGATGAGGAAATAACAATAATACTAGCTAGCATATATGTGTAAATATATATATATACACATATAGTATATATAATAGTATATGTAGCACACATACATATATACATATACACACATACACAAGTATACATACTTTAAGGTCTGCTAAGTACTTTACAAACATTAGTTCATTTTATCAACACAACGACCCTGGGCTGCAGGTACTGTTTCTATCCTCATTTTATAGTCAAGAAAGCTGAGGCAGAGAGAGGTTAAGTGACTTGCCCAAGGTCACACAGCTAAGTAAGTACTTGAAGCTGGATTTGAACTCAGATCTTTCTGACTCGAGATCCAATACCCTATCTATTGTACCACCTTTAACGAGGTACACAGAGACTGATTAACTTGTTAAACATGGCACAGATTGTTAGTGGAAGAGCCAGGACTAGAACTTGGGTCTCTTCCCAGTTCAGTGCTGCATTCCTTAGAAACCAAGAAAAATGTGAACATGACCTAAATGGATGAATTTGTGAATATTTATTTCATTGCATGGAAGTTCTTAGGTCTGATAAACACATTCTTTTTTCATTCCCACAGATACCTGATGCTCCCCCAGCTTATGAGAAGTTCCCTGCAGAACAGTCCCTACCACCTTATTCTCCTTAATGCTTGGCAGGAAACATCAGAGGCACTGGAAGGATCTTCTTTATGCTTTTGCTTCAATTCATATGAAAGGCTAATGTTCTATAGTAGTACACTGCAGGAATAAAACTAATGAATTGTCAAATTATTTGTGGCACAGCTACTGGTACTAACTAAATGCCAAAATTAAATGCAATGTTATAATGAGTAATATTTTACACATCAATAAACCATTGATTCTGGTTGATTTCTACTCCAACTTAATATGACTATACTACATTAGTATTACTTGGGGGAGTATATAGCAAGTGGCTTTTGGCCTTTGGTTCTTTCTGTTCAGTCACATTCTGGCTAAAAAATGCTACCACTACAATGTGGTTGAGAATACAGAAGTTTAGCTCCTCATTGGCACGAAGTTTGCACAAAATTACTAGTTAGAAACTTTCATCATGCAAGTATCACAAAAGATATATTTACTAGTATGAGAAAACCAGCCAATTCATCCTATTTACTTTTCTGTTAATTGCTGCACCCCTTCCTTCCCAAAATTCAATGATAATCACATTAACCGAAACAGGAAGATTAAAGTCTAAGGTCCTTCTCTGTACTTTCAAGAACCAAAATTCTGTACCTAACCTATACTATTAATCATAGGATTATAGGTTTAGAAATAGAAGAGACCATTAGATGTAGAGGTAGGCTGCATCCTGTTCAAATTAGCTCATAAAAGCTGATTGTTAATTGTGTCTTGCATACAGGGTCTCCCCTCCCTGCACAGATCAGGTTGTTAAATATTTACTGGCGCACCCCTGCTTAGCTGTCATCTAGTCTAAGCCTATCATTTTACAGATGAGAAACTTGAGGCACTGAAAAGTAAAATCATTTGTATTCTTGCTGATTCTGTGCTATCACAAGATTTCTACTTAAATAATACTTAAAACACAAGACACACATAATCATTTGCCATACGAGAGGTCAACTTTATAAGTTACTGTGTCAACAGACCTGGGAACAGAAAAGGAATAGAGGAATAACTTCAAAAATATAAAATACTGAAACTAATAGAATGTAAAATAGGGATCCAATAATCCAATCTCAGAAAAGGAAATTGAACCAGCTGTAAAAGAACTACCAAAGTGGGAGGGTGGGGGGGAGAGGGGGAAGGGAACTTTTTTTGATGGATTTACAGGGAAATTCTATCAAAATTTTAAAGAACAATTAATACTTATGTTATACAAATTATTCTCAAATATTGAGAAAGTGCTCTACTAAAAAAATTTATAAAACAAAAATAGTCCTAATACCTAAATCATGGAAGAATAAAGCCAAGATAGATAACTATAAACCAATATCATTAAAGAGTATTATTTCAAAAAGGTAAAAGACAGTCCCTGCTCTCAACAATTTAACAGGCAAGACAATGTGCAAATAACTAAGCACAAACAAGAAAAATACGGGATAAAATTAGAGATAATCAATGGAGGGAAGGTGCTAGCATTAAGAGGAATTAGAAAAGGCTCCTTGTAGAAGGTGGGATTTTTAACTGGGCCTTGAAGGAAGCCAGGAGATAGCATAGCGGACGTAGAGGGAGAAAATTCTAAGCTTGCAAGAGAGCTAATGAAAATGAAGAGTTGAGAGATAAAGTGTCCTGTTCCAGGAAGAGGCCAGTGTCATGAGACTGTAGTGTACCTGGGGATAAGGAAGGTTTAAGAAGACTGGAGGCCAGGTTATAAAAGGCTTTGAATGCCAAACAGAGTATTTTATATTTATATTTTTTATCCTAGAGATAATAGGGAGCTACTGGAGTTTGTAAAGTAGAGGAATGACATAGTCAGACCCGTGCTTTGGAAGGATTCATTTGAAAGCTGAGTAGAGGATGGTCTGAAGTGGGGAGAGAATGGAGGCAGGCTACTGTATTAGTCCAGGCGTAAACTGATGAGGGTGTGCACCAGGGTGGGGAGAGTGTCATAGGAAGGGGTAATATTCGAGAGACGTTATGAGGTAGAAATGACAGGGCTTGACCACTGATGGGACATGGAGAATGAGAGTGAACAGTTGAGGATGATAGGTAGGTTGTGAGCTTGGGTAACATGGATCCTATACATCATATCTCATTGGATTTCAGCAGAGCATTGAACCTGGAGTCAGAAACACTCAGCTTTAAATCCTATCTCTGAGAATATGGGTGTGTCAATTGTTTTGAGCCTCAGTAGATCTATTGTGACTTTATTACGATTAATAAGAACATGTAAGTCATGCACATACTCTGTGATTTGGCTTCAACTATGTTGAAAACAATCTGGTTTCTCTTTCTGATATGAGAAAAAAATATAATCTAGAACAGTGGTTTTTCTTTACTTTTCTTTGACCTAGATTCAAATGAAACTAAGTCTTAAACCTTTTTTTGCAGTCTGTATCTTTCAGATTGCCCCGGTATGATTGCATTCTTTCCTTGCGTTTAAGAACAGTAATCTGATTTAGGTTTTTCTTTATTTTGCTCCACAAACTGATGTTGGAGCTGATTAGCTGCATTTTTCTTGTGTCTATAGTCTGAACTAAACTAATGTCCTGCATTAATGCTTCTTTTCCCTCAATCAGAAGGTCGGAGTAACTGGCTTGATGAGGGATGTCCTTGAACTCTTCACCATCATGTTCCTCTTCATCTCAGAGCTCTAGGGGTCTTCTGACCTTTATGAAAAATTTGAAAAGAACTGGGATGCAATATAGTTGATACAAACAGTCCAAAAGCCTTTATTGTACTGCTAGTAGGAGGGCTAATCCTATTAGTCTGAATTCTGTTGCTGTAGACATCATGCATAGGCTACTGGTTGGGTCACTTTGTGGGGGAGGCAGATTTTTGCTGAAGTTTAGGGCATCTTTGCTGCCACCAGCCCCCAGACCACCTCTGTAAAATGAGGATAGCCATACATATAGTGTACATCTCACAGGGTTATTGCAAAGTTCAAATGAATAGTGATTTGCAAACTTCTGATGGCTATATGTCATCTATATTATTATCCCTAAAAAAATGTTTGTTTCTAAATCCTTTGATCCTATGATCAATACATCAAATCAGATACATCAATCAAATGATGTATAATGCATATATGTAATGCATACATCATTTAATATCACAACTCCTTCAAAAATCTTACAACTTTAACTAGATCTATTTTCCCAGGGCCTGATGAAAGATGAAGCTATTACCATTGTCTACTCCATCCCCCAACCTAGAAGTGAGTCAGGAAAAAACTGGGGCAGGTTTGAGAAAGACTTGTCATGGTCATTAGTTGTTCACTTTTTTCCTAAGACAACTTTTCAAACTAGCCCGGCTCTTTTCTGATTCCTTCTTCCCTGCATAACCGTAGTAAGTTTTTTGAGAATTAGCGACTCTTATATTTTTTGATATTGAGATATATGCCCACATACACTCACATACATGTGTTTGTATGTAGGTGTATACATATACACGCAAGGTGTCCCAAAAGTCTTAGGACAGCCTTAAGCATTAGTAATTTTATCTATACGTAGATGTATACACACACATAACATATACACATATGCACATATATGCATTTCAATATCTCAAGGTTGTGTTTTTGTTAATACGGGTACTTCCTCCACTGAGGCAAAATGAAACACTACCAGAACTTAATAGGTTGTCTTCAAGAGTTGCTGTGGCCAAAAAATCCATAGACCTGTGGCCAACTTAGTAACGGACCTCTCTGAATTTAGCTAGACTGATCAAGAAGCCAGAAATCATTTATTAAGCACTTAACTATGTACCAGGCACCATGCTAAGGACTAAGGATAGAAAGTAAGGCAAAAACAGTTTTTGCTGTCAAGGAGCTCAGTCTAATGTAGGAAACAAGATATTAACAAACAAGATACATGTCAGACAAATTGGAGATGATAATTTAAGAGGGAAGGCATTAGCATCAAAGGGGATCAGGAAAAGGTTTCATACAAAAGATGGGAATTTAACTTGAAGAAAGCTGGCAGGTAGAGATGAGAAGGGAGAAAATTTCAGTCGAGGGACCGGCAGTAAAAATGCCTGGAGTTGGGAAATGGGATTGTCTTGTGGGAGGAACAGCAAGGACATTAGCATCACTGAATCATAAACTATGTGGAGGTAAGTAAGGTATAAGAAGACTGGAAAGGCAAGAGGCCAGGACAATGGGCATATTAGACCATCCATCACTGGAGCTGCTAGAGATATGGCTCTGCTGGCATAGCCTTCATGAACCAAGTTACCTCCACAACAGGATTTGGCATGTATACCCTACAGCCACACCCATACTTTCTGTCTTTGGGGTACATTTCCTTTTGCTCAGGGACTTGTCCTGGTGATCTCAGGACCTCTGAAAGCCACTGGCCAACACTTGCTGGTTACCTTGTTAGGTTATGGCTGTCAATCAAAAAAGAAACTGGGACCCTGGAAAGGAGAAAGGCTGTGAGAGGACAAGCACTATAGCAGTTGATGGGCAGCACGAAATGCATAAAAAGGATATTCTCAGCCAGGAAGATCTGTTCCAGTTCTGCTTCTGACACATATTAGGTTGCGATGCTCATGGGCAATGCAATTAACATTTTCATGATCAGGAGCTCACTAAAACTCTAAGTTACAGATAAATTGCTGATCTGCATTTGTAGAGGGAGTCTTCCAAAACAAATGAAATCATAGGTCCAGACCTACACACACACATATGAAGCATAAACCAGTATAAACTGATCATCTAGCAATTCATCTATTACTTTGCAATTGTCCTTATACTGGTTTCATATACGTATAGTTTCTATAACTAAAATCCATGAATTGTAGTGAGAGAGCCCCTAATACTTCGAATTTTCCTCTAAAGCATTTAGTAACTGTTATGTACGTGACAAATAAAATTGGAGAATGAATCACTGATGAAGAAAGATGAAGGAGGTGGCTACATTAGAAACAATGAAGGATTCAGTTGCAGGAGATTAATTCTAAATTATGCATGGGGAAAGCTGGTGCCATTTTGGGTTACAACTAAAGAAAATTGAATTTCTTAGAGTTGTTCATGTACTATTACTATTCCCATCTGTTTTTCCCTGGTTTTATTTGTATAAAACTGATGCAGCTGAACAAAAAAGGATTTTAATTATTTTGAGAATATACATAACTATATTTAAAATGATGAAAATCTTACCTGGCAATTCCAATCACTTAATATCAAGCATATCTTGGTGTAGGATAAGAGCTAAACATCTTATTGACAAATAAAAGTCAATGTTTTTATGCCTTAATGATATAACTTTAGGTTTGCTAAAGGCAATACTCAAATGAACTCAATTATATGAAAAACATAGTAAGTGTCCTTCAAGAGAAAGAACATTGGGAAGAGGCACATTAATTCAATGTATTTAATCTAACTTTAGTTTTTTATGATCTGGCCATCAAAAATAGGTCCAGTTTTATATAAATCTTAGAAGCAAAACCACTCTGATACACAGGAATCTTTCTTCCCACTTCAATGCTATATTGAGATTAATTTTTCCTGATAAGTGACCTTTTAAGAATGTGTTATGCACCATAAAAATAAAACTAAAAAACTCAACTTGTATTCTTCATCCAAGATATCAGACATTGTCCTTTCAAACCTGGAACGGAGGAAAGGATTTTGTTGCTTATTTTCCTCCTTGCATATTAACATATTAAGTTTAGATCTAGTAAACTGTGAAGAATGTCATTTTAAAAAGAAACCTCAATTTTAGGAAGCATAATGTCATTTAGTCTGATATGTTAATAATAATACTAATAAACATTCACTCTGAAGTCCAGGATCTTTTAATATCGATAATGACTAATAAAAATCTTGAGTGATTAAAAATTCATTTTCACAATTGCTTTTCAGACAATTCTTGAATTTCTACGTTGTAGGAGGTAAGATATCAAAGGAGGGTGAAGAAAATGCTGTGAAAAGTCCCAAACAGTAGGTAATTTTAAAACTGGCCTTTAGAACATGTTATATTTATAACATAGTTTCTTATGTTCTCCTCGAGCTAATAACTAAAACTACTCTGTTTTTTTCCTACCACGTATTGTCTGAAAAGTCAAAGACAGCCCTGGGAACGTGTTCAGAAATTGAAGGGAAGCTAGCCTTTCAGATTAGTTACAAAATTGATAAGCTACATATAAAGACTGTTTCAAGACAAAAAGTTTTGCATCATTTAAAAATTCTGGTATTTGAGTATGTTAATTCATCTACAAAATACTTATTGACACACGTAGGGTGGAAGGCAGTGTGGTGTAATGGATAGAAGGCTGTCTTGGATTCAGGAAGACCCAAGTTCTGGTCTTACCTCTGACACAAATTAATTGTATGAGAAGCTCATTTAACTTCTCAGTGACTCTAGTCACTTTCTAGGACTACACCATACATGAGATTTGCTGATCTGCATTGGTAGAAGGAATTCCCACACTCAAAAAGCTCTCCACATTGACAAAATTAAGGCTAAAACCCCCTCATTCTGCTCTAACATACTTTTTAAAAAAAAAGATACCATGAGATGGGGGTGGAGAATTAGAGGTCCTAATGCACGTAGGTAAATTTGACCTCACAGATATCCCAGATACATGAGATTTGCTGATCTGCATTGGCAGGAATTCCCACACTCAAAAAGCTCTCCACATTGAAAAAATTAAGGCTAAAACCTGCTCTAACATACTTTTTTTTTAAAAAAAAGGTACTATGGAATGGGGGGCCAGGGAAACTAGTGGTCCTAATACACATATGCAAATTTGACCTCACAGATAATTGGGGAGACTTGGTGGGATGAAATTCAAGACTGGAATATGGCACTGGATAGCTACGCCTTATTCAAACGAAAGAAGTCAAATTAAAAGAGGGAAAGGGTGAAGAAAGTATTAACAAGATATACTAACGTAAAGAAATGCAAGGACCATGGTAAAAATCTTTTATATAAAGAGAAATAACTATTTTCATACCACAAAACTCTTGGAGAGAACATGAGTTTGGGAAACATGACAAATAGAGGCAGAATATAGTAGAGAGATGGGGCAAGGGTGCACAGCAGATTTCTATTATTTAGACATTTGCTAGAATTCTGTCAAACACAGAAATGTCTACAATTTCTTGTGCCTTCATCATATTTTTATACTTCAGAAGGTAGAAGAATCAGTGAGAATTCTATTTTGCACCTGATTGTCACTAACAAAGAGAACTGTTGCTTGGGTGGAAGTGATAGGGGAAAAGACAAGACCCTACTTTTCAGGAGAGCACACTTTAATGGTTAAGGAAGAACAGGAATGATCTCATGGGTTAATATTCTATGAGCAAATCAGCGCAGGAGGGATGGGAAACTCTAAACAACATTCTGAAGAAATAAAAGGAAACAATTCTGATGAGAGGGAAAATGGGGAGTTGTCTGAAGAACTGTTGTGGACACAGAGAACTCATCAGCCAACTTAGGTTGTTTTTATATTCATGCATGAGACAGAAAGGTAACAGGATGATTACAAAATTATGCTAAGTTCCTGTAAGAATAACTTCAGGAGTTTGTTAAAGCTCAGAATAAGCTGAAGTTGGCAAGGAAAACTTAACAGCAACAAAAAAGTTTCTAAATTAAAAAAAAAACTTACTGGGGGAAAGAGGAGGGTCAGAGATGCTACATGACTGCTTGGGGTCCAATGAGATGATACTTGGTAACAGAGAAAGCACAACTGCTTGATTCTTAGTAGATGTTATCTCTGCCAAGGAGAATTTGGATCATAAAGGACAGAACAGAAATTGTTAACTGGAAGTTCATGGCCATTTTAAATAATAAGAGGACAAGCAGCTGTCCTTGGTGAATTCAAGTCACCTCGTTTGCACTAAGTATTTCTATAGAAAGAACTGATACAATTGTTGCTCCATTGTCAACTGAAATGTCATGGAGAACCAGAAAGGTTCCACAGGATAGGAGGGCAAATGCCCCTTTTCAAAAAAAAAAAAAAAAAGAGAATAAAGAGGACAAATTATACATCAGTGAACTTATCTGAGATTCCAGGGAAAATTCTAGAATAAAGTATTAAGAGATGGTTAGTAAGGAACTAGAAAAAGCAGGGATTCCAAAGAGCAGGCATGGCTTCATCGAGAATCCTTCATACCAGATTAATCATTCTGTTTTTTGACTGGGTTACTAAATTGGCACGTCAGGTGCTGTTGTAGCTACACTTTGCCTAGATGTTAGCAAAGCATTTGGTCAAGTATCTTACACTATTCTTGTGGAAAAGATGGAGACATGTGCACTAGATAATAGCACAATCATATTGATTCAGAACTGGTTGAATAGCCAGAATGAAAGAGCTGAATAGTTTAAGGACAACTTAGGTCTTCAGCAATCTGAGCTTTGCCCTGTGTTCAATATTTTTAATCAACTTGGATACAAGCATAGCATATTCTTATGAAATCTATAGATGACAAAAAAATGGGGACAGCTACCATAGTAAATCTTAGGATCCAAAAAAGTCTTGACAAGCTGTTAACACTGGATGAATCTAAAAGGTGAAACTTAGTAGGAAAAAAATGCAAATTCTTAAACTTCAGTTTGAAAAATCAGCTTCACAAACTATATGACTGAGAAGGCATGGTTGGACAGCAATTTGTCAGAAAAAATATCTAGGGGTTTTGGTGAATTATAAGCTCAATATGAATCACCCGTGTGATGTGTTTGCAATAAATAAACAAATGTGATTTTTCGACTACATTGACAACCATAGCAACTAGGAACGCGGAAGTAACAAGTTATAGTTTTCTGGTCAGGCCACCTCTGGAGCACTGATTCAACTCTGGGTGCTGCAGTTCAGGAAGGATACTGATCATATGGATGCATCAAAGAAAGGCACAGGAGATGGGAGGCCTTCAGTCCATGCCATATGACACTGGGTTGAAGGATCTGGAGATGTTTAAGCTGGAGAAGTATTAGACAAGACATTATAGCTGTAATCAAATGGCTGTGGGTTGTCATTTAGCCTCCTTAGATCTCAGTCTCTATCATTTGTAAAATAAGAGGGGTAGCCTAGATGATTCCTAAAGTTCTTTACAATTCTATGGTCTTGTGATACTTAAGTATTAGAAAAGGCTATCAAAGGAAAAAGAGATTATACTCATTCTGTTTGACCTTAGTGGGCAGAACCAGGAACAATGGATGGGAGTCGCCAAGAGGCAAATCTAGACTTGATTATTAAAAAAAAAAAAGTCTTATTAGAACTATCCAAAAATGGAATGGCTTGTCTGAGGAGGCAGTAAGTCTTCTTTTGATGGTCTTCAAACAATGCTTGGATGGCCATTTGTTGAATGTTTTATGGGGATTCTTTGTGGGGTATGAGTTGGACTAACAGTAATGGAGGTCCTTTCAAATTCTAATCTGTGAATACAAAGATGTAGAAGGTATACTCCCTTATCTGAGGGAGGTTGAACACTGCATTTTAAATATTTTGAATGGCTTTCAAACTTTTTCGTCCATTGGTGGGAAAGCATTTCTTTGCAATGTATTTTCTTTTCTTTTTTTGGCTAACATCACAACAAAGTAAAACATAAACATCAGCAGATATTTTTTTAAAAACTTGGGTTTGATAAAGAATTTAATGATTTTCTCTGTAATCCCAAAAACCATAGTGCAAACCTTAAAATCACCTGGTGCCCACACTACCCTTTCATTTTGTATCCAAGGCAGTGTTGATGTACTTTTTAGTTTTCCAGAGGACCAACTATCTAAAATACTTTATGTAATGTGCAGAAACTGGCTAAAAAGTATCTTGCTTTTAAAAATGAACTTTTCTTTTGGCTAGTATGTCATGATTTTAAACTCCAGCTTGATTTAAAGGCAACCAAAACCTGGAAAATGTTAAATAGTATCAGAGTCCAATCTCAGGCAAACCATGGAGAAACATGAGTCAAATTTTCTAGTTACTTTGCTTTTGTTAAAGAATTTTCTTAATTTATATAGTCTGTCACCACAGAAATGTGTTTTTTTCCTAAACTGCCCCAAGCACACACTTTAGAAATATTATTCAAACAAAGAAATACAGCAACTTCTTTTTATTACATGCAGATTCTTCTGCATTGTTGCTAACAGTACACTGGTCCAAAATTACTAAAATACTTAAAAAACTATACATTATGTAAACAAAACATAAATAAGACAGCATAGTTCTTTGTACATATAGTTTAGTACAGATTGTTAGGGATTTGGGAATATGTACAACTGTACAACGTGGACTGCATTTTTATAATGCATAAATATATATATATATTTTACAGAAACAAAAATAAGATCTCACAAATGAAAGACACAGATTACCGTATTGTAGACACGCTGCAACAGTTCAAATTCAAGAGGAAACAGGTCAATGCAAATGTGCAAAAGGCTAGATTATTCTAAACTAGTCAAACTTGACTTGTGTAATGTATGCTAACAGACAGGTCATTCCTGACCTTTATCAAACGAACAACCCTTGAAAACATACCCATACATTTGAGTGAAATTTAACATTTTTTCCCTCCCCAAGCAAACAAAACCCTGTGGTAATCTAATGAAAAGATATAGGAAAAAAAATCAACTATGTATATAGTATGTTTTCAACAGTATAATAAACAGTTAAAATTTATTTGGGAGTCAAAACAATGCCCCAATATTAAAACTGGCTCATTTAGTCTAAAATTCAAGATGCAGCTGTGTCAGGCTTTTCTAAGCCAGATGACGGAAAAGTAGGGAAGACGGTGGCAGAATTTCGGCTAGCAGATACCACAATATGAGAAAGAGATGAAGATAGTGAAGAAACTTTAGACGCTGGAGTATTTATGGCATTCAAAATAGCTCCTTCTGGGCTGACCAACAGTTTTTTTACTGATGTGTCCAAATGGAATACTGATGCATTACTTGGCAGCTGAGGGTTACCAGCATGTACTGCAGAAACCAAAGAAGTTTTAGCTAAAAGAGTAGATGGAGGTGGTTTTATTACTGAAGTCAATGACACCGTTGGTACGGGGCTTGGAGCAGACACTTTAGCAGTTGTGTTTACTACCTGGGGTGTTGCATGTACAACAGGTACGGTGCTTGCATTCCCATGAGAGTTCACAATTTTTGTAGAGCTTTTTAGGGGATGTTTTGCAGGTTGCCAACTTAAAGAATTACTTGGTGCTAATGTGATCTTCTGCACAAGATTATCAGGAGTTGCAGGCTGAATACCTTGACCATTATTAAGGGCTAAAGGAGGGCCATATTTTGGATTGGTAGAAATGAGAAGAACATGACTGCCAGCTCCAAGACCTTGTGGAGGAACAATAAATCGGGTGCCATTAATCATGATCTGAGTCCCAGGTGCCAAAGGTGTACTGGTATTGATAACTATTTTTTGCTGAATGCAAGGTTCATTTAATTGACCCCCTACCAGACTAGTTACATTTGAAGGTGCAGTGGCAGTCTGAACGGCAGAGGTACCTGGAGCACAACTGTAAGTATGAGCTGATTTTACTAAAGTTGGAGGCATTTGCTGGTTTGGCAGAGAAGCAAAGTTGGAAAAACTAATTATTTTACCTGCATTGAGTGAAGCAGATGGTAATACAGTCTGAGGTTTATTTGTGTTTGCATTGGATGGCACTGTAGCTGAAATCCCTGGTGACTGAAACTGGACAAAATTTTGTGATTGTCTTTTAGGAAGGGGGAGGGGATGTGTGGCACCTGGAACTGCTGCCAGATGGGGAAGTGTGTTGATTATTTTAGGAGATGCAGTGACAGGAGGAGGCAAGGCAACAGTAACTGGTATCTGTAAAGCTGATGTTAAACAATGAGGAGACACTGTTGGTTGAGTAGTTGAAATCAGCACAGATGACGCAAGATGCCCTGTTTTCACAGTTGAAATAGCCACAGTGTTTCCGATATTTGATGTACACAGTCTGTTTGTTAAAATTGGCATAATTCTTGAAGAAGTTTCATTTCCACTAACCAAGACCGTAGGCCGAGTCCCAATTGAAGAAGAACTTGATGTTGCTGAAAGAGAAGTCAAAGATGCGTTTGCTGTTACCGAAAACATGTTAACTGCTCTTGCTGTAGAAACCGCTGGTTCATTAACGGATGCAACATTCTGATTCATAAAACTTGAGCTTACTGGAGCTGAACTACCACTCGTTGACAAGGGCAAAATAAAACTCTTACTGCCTTTTTCTTCTGCTCCTTTTGGAGTTACATTCTGCAGTATGTTAATTGATGGTACATTTGGAACACTGCCTGTAGTATTTACAATGGCCTGGCCTATGTTCAGTCCAATTTTTACATCTTTTATTTGAGACACAGTGGGTGATGAATTTATTTTTATTGGGGCTCCCACTGAAGATGGAATCAGCACTATCTGAGGTTGTTCTGTGGTCTTCACATAAGTTTTGCTCATGGAGGGAGGTCGGGCTTGTTTTAATGATTCTGCAATTATAGCTGGGGTTGAAGTGCCACTGGACATTGGAGCATTAATGAAAACTAATTTCTGGGTGGAAACACCTGTGGATGTTGGTGTAGGCACCATGTTAACTGCAGCACTACCACAAGGGGAAAGCATAGATGGAGTTGTGACCAGCATGAGTTTTTGAACTGGAGTACCACTGATTATGTCTCCATTTGTTGTTGTAGTTGACTCGGGTGGTGTAACAGGGTAATTCTTCGTTTTATAATCAACCTGTTGCTGTGTAGCTGGAGCATGGATAATACTTGTGTTGGTTTGTCCAAAATTTCCTGCTGAAATGTTAATTACATTAACTGAATTGCTTGTTGTTGACTGAAGTAGGGGGCCAGAAGAAACAGAAGGCATGAAGGGTGAAGAAGAGGATACTGGTACAGTTTTATCAACCATTTGACCCAAATTACTACTGCACGAAGGGTGGCCTAAAGTAAGTTTGAGGTTCTTCCCTGTTGTCTGATTAAAACCAGAAGGCAGGGCTGGAATGGAAACAGAAGATGGTGGGGGAACAAACCCAGAAACAGAAGACTGGGCAAAAGGGGAGAGACAAGATGTAGCTGTTGCTCCTGCCACTGGTGAAAAAGTGGAGGATGACAAAGTTGTGGATTTGGGCACCAGAAAAGCCTGGAGCTGAGGAGTAAATGTGAAAACTGAATTTGGAGATAAATTATTAGGTGAATTCTGATCTGGATTGGTCTGCACTTTTACAACTCCAGTGTTTCCACCACGTGTCCTGACAAGAATTGATTGTGAGTCTCTTATACACACAGTTTTAAGTTCTTGCTTTGCGTCAGGAGCCTCGGTTGTTGGCTGTGATGCTAAACTGTGAAGGGAACCATTAGGATTTGTAGATCCACTTAGTGTTGCTGCTGATAATAGAGGCTGAACCGTTGAGGAAATGGTGGGTGAGGCAACAGGTCGGGGGAATGTGGTTGTGGAAACTAAGTTCTTAACTTTTCCTGTTTCACTTTGGCTTGTTTTAACTGGTAGTGCTAAATTACTTGCTGAAGTTACAGAGGACAAAGTATGTGGTCTGGAACTATTCACATTTGGTAAAGATGTCATACTCTTGTTGAAAATTGTATTAGACATCTGCGCTGAAATATTTCCATTTGGGTTTACAAGAACTGGTGCTAAAGAAGAGTTTACATTTGTTGTCTGTGAGAAAGATGAACAATGCTGCTCTGGACACTTTTGTTGAAATGGCTGGACTTCTTTTGCAACAACAGCCTTTCCTTCTTTGTGCTGAATCAGAAAATTTTTAGGCAGAATAAGAACTTGCTGCATGACTTTCTCTCCTGTTTTAGGATCTGTCACAGGTTGCATCTGAATCTTCACAGAACTATTATGAAGATCTATTGGCACACACTGGCCACAGGGCATTTTGTACACCATCTGTAAAGGACCCTTGGTACTGGTCTGGCAGGTCAATGCTGGCTTTATTGGGCTTGCTTCTGTAGAAGATGTAACTGTTTTTTCCAAGGCAGGCACGTTCCTTCCTATGGAAGTTGGCAGCTGATTTGTTAAGGTCACTTTGTTCCCAATATTCTTTGCAAGCAAAGCCTGAATAGGTTTGGTCCCTTTCAGGAAAGTGGATGCAGATGTGGTTGAGTCTATTGGGGCAAAAGTCTCAGGAGATGGTGGCTCTGTTTGCCTGGACTCATTCAAGCAACAGTCAGCCTGCATACCACCTTCTAAGTTCTCAACTGCAGTTTCATTTGTGCTTAGTTTTGCTTTCTTCCTTGGTGAAAGCTCTTTTGTGCTATCATCCAGAAAACTATTTTGTTTGGACTGTCGTTTAAGTGCTTTAGGCAGTGTCTTCTGTACATCTTTAGAAGGCAATTCTTTTTTTAACAGCCTGTTTTTGCCCATGGGAAAATCAATTTCTGACAGTTTCATGTCATCTGAAAAAAATAAAAAACAAGTATTTTGTTTATGTACCAACATGCTAGTTGCTATACAAAACATTTATGGCGGAACAGTTATGAGTCTATATCTTTAAAATAAAAAAACCAAAATGAATATTTAATTAGATTACTTTACCAAGTATTAAGGTAAACATATTATAGGGTTAATACAAAAATACCCAGTTATTATAGCTGAGTATGGATTGTGATATTGGAAATAATCACAATGCATAAGGATTTTCATATGCAAATATGTTAATGTGAAAAAGCTTTTTTCTTTAATTTCAAGTGGTAATACAGTTTAAGGCAGGCAACTTTTGATTCACTCTGTAAGGAAATTCTTAGATCAATGACAATGTCATTAGCTCTAGTCCACCAAACTGTTTCATCTATTTTAAAGTTATTAGAGATAAAAAAAAATACTTAAGTTTCACTAATGCTTGTTCTGGATGTTACTCAATTTTACCTCCCTTGCAGCGTTGTTGTGAGGACCAAATGAGATAATATTTGTAGAGCACTCAACGCAGTATCTGGTGCATAGTGAACACTATATAAATGGTATATAAAAATATATAAAAACTATTTAAACTATATAAAACGATATAACTATATAAAAACCTAAATCAAGAATTTTTAAGTCAAATTGTTTTGATAAGAATACACTTGTTCTTGTTCTATTCTACAGGAAATGGAGAACAGAAAAACATCTTTAATTTTTATAAGAATTCATGGAATTGAAATCACTTGTTTAAGTTACTCTTGTGAAAGGTTTTGGTTCTACTTGCTCACCCTGCCACCAATGGAAGTTGGGGAGAGGGTGTAGCAAGAAAGGGGCTTTGTGGTAAAAAGTTTATTTAGTATTAGAAACCTCTTATTTTTTTCACTTAAAACTCGCCAAAATAAAACATGGTGGTGCTCAAGAAATATATTTCTTGTACCAAAAGGAAAAAGGAAGGGACAGAACCAACTTCCCAGAAGCAGCCTTCAGGTAAGGGTAGTTTGTGTCATTGATAACAATGACGGCAGTTAACACGATATCTGGTGCATAGTGACCACCACATAAATGCTAGGTGCTCTACAAATACCATTTCCTTTGGTCCTCACAACCACCCTGCAAGGTAGGTGCTATTATTATCCCCAATTTAGAGTTGAGGAAACTTAGACAAACAAAGGTTAAGCAACTTGCCCAAGGTCATACAGCCAGTAATGACTGAGGCTGGATCTGAACAAGCCTTCCTGACTCCACCACCACCTAAATGCATACTGTAACATAAGGATGTCAATTTCCCAGACTTTTAAAAGTTATGGTACTAGGACAGCAGCAAACTACAATAGCACCAGGTTAAAAAAAGTAATGCTTACCAAAAAACATTTGATAAAGCCACTGAATTATAATCAGAATGTCACCAGATTTTTCTAATTAACTCTTTCCATTGCCAAAATTCACTTTAGCTCGCATGAACTTGTAAAACAAACTAAAAGCATCTCCTCTTCATAATGATGAACTTTTTTTAAAATTGAGTACTTACCACAATCAAGATGCTCTTTATCTAGAATATCCAGAGGGTCTGCTGATTCCAGTGATTTAATGATTTCTACCCTGGGAGATTCTTTTCCAGGATCTCCTTCACCTTCTTCATTAGTCCATAGTTCTCGGGTAAATTTATCATGATCTGGTTGTCTTTTGAAATCATCATAGTCTTTCTTCAGTCGGCTCCTAAAACAAAATACGTAAAATAAGATGTTTCCCCCCCCGACATTGTGGCTAAGTCATTTAATCTTATAGAGAGAACATTTAAAATTCAGACTCAGATTACGTCTCAAATGTGTCTTAAAATACTTAGTGTTATACAGTAACAAAACCCAGAAAAAAAACATAGAGCTTTAAGTTATAATTGTAATTTCTGTTATATAGCAGGTTAGTATTAAGAATACTTTACTCTTATTCCTCTTTGAAGACACCTCTATTAGGCCAGTTTGCTCTATAAGTAACCTGTAGAATGATAAGGTATTCTTTATTCAGCTACGTTGATTTAGTGTATATGCACTGGTCACAGTAGCTTTCAAAAAAATTTCAAAAAAATTCACAAGAAAATCCTATACAGACAGGCTTATTCTCAGAAGAGCAACAACAAAAAAGCTGAATAAAATTTAAGTACCAGTATCTTTAAATCATGTGAATTTTAGTAAGAGAGTAAAATCTATCTTCAACTTCCTAATTCCAACATTTTAAATTATAATTAACGCTCTCTAATTTTTTATTATTGCACTATAATTTTTGAAATAGAAGCCTGGGGAAGAGAGAATTGAGAGGTAACAACTGGAATGATTTGCTTTACACAAGAGATGTGTTTCCGAAAATCTGTGCATAAACTGAAACATTTTTCCACTGGCTTATTTCGATGAAATTTTATCTTCAATTGCTGCTTGAAATTCAATTGGCAATGATTCCTAGCCTTCAGCTTTGAGTTTCTCTGTCCTTTCATCTCAAGCTTCATACTTAACTCTTTTTTAAGAAATGATCTATAAAGTTACATATACCAAGGAATCTCACTTTTTGTTTAATTACAAAGCAAATTTAAGAATTCTCTCAGCTCTACTCTTTTCCAAGCCTACTCCAGTGCAGATTACCCATCTTCTATCTTAATCTACTGTGGTCTTTGAGACTACCACTGTATGCTCAACAAATTCCCTTATGTCCTAGAACTTTTCAACTAACATTATTCTACTTTCTTGTTTTAGCCAAAATTTGGCTCTTCACTGAAGACATCACATCCCTTGCATCATTATTGACTGGAGGACATTCTTTTTACAATTTCCTTAGACTTACAGTTGAAATACTCTCCTTTCCTCACTAGTGCTTCCAGGCCTCAAAATCCTTCCTTCTTTCAGAACCCATGCAATCACCTTAGGCCACCCATTTTTGTTATCTACCAACCTTCAGATCCTTGGTCTTTTCTTCTTCTTCTCCTTGGCAAATATCAATCACTCTTAGTTTGGACTACTTCCAAGACTCTCAACTGAAAACTACTACAAGCTACTCTCCGATCTTTTCCTCCAAGTTAGGACCTCTTCTGAGATTCAGATCCACAGTATTAAGACTCTCTCATTCATGAATTCAAATTTCAAAGCTGAATTCATTATGTTTTCCCCTTAACCTTCACTTTCCAATGTTACTGTTTATGTATGACACAACTATTCACCCTGCCTCCTGCATTTAGAACCTTGGACCTATCTTTGAAAATGAGAAATTAGGGAGAGGTAAGAAGCAACTACCCAGGCCTGTATAGTCCAATTCCACAACATTTTTTCACATCTATTCCTTCTCTCTATTTATGCTGCTTCCCGCCCCGCCCCCATCATGAAAGGCCCTCATTACTACTGACTGGACAATTCCAATAGCATACTAAACTTTCCCACTTCTCCACGTCTTCTGTAATTTGTCCTTCATACTACTGCCACCAAAATATTTCTTTTCTATGGTTTTGGTAATGCTACTCCTCTGCTTGACAAACTTCAATAGTTCCACACTATCTACCAATTAAAGTTCAACTCAATGATCTGGCATTCAGTGCCTCTAGAACTGAGAGCCTCTCTACTTTTCCAGCATTTTCTCATTCTATTATGTTCCCCATATTTTATGCTCTAGCCTAATTTAACTACTTTCCTCCTGGACATTCTCTGTGTTCCTTGTGACTCCATACTTCTGCTCATTCAATTATTCCTGTTAAACCTTTGAATATTCTTCCTTCCCATCTTTAACTATTAGACTTCATTTAAAGACCAAATCAAGTGACATATATAAAGCCTTTCCTGATTCCCCTAGTTATAATTTTCTATCTTGAACCTCATATGGCACTTTATCTCTCTAATAGAATTACATAATGTTGTACATTATAGCTATGTCTTTGTTTCTTATCCTTCTACTAGACTATACATTACATTTACTATATAAACTATATATCTCCTCTATAACTTATTTTTTTTGAGGGGGGGAAGGCAGGGCAATTAGGGTTAAGTGACTTGTCCAAGGTCACACAGCTAGTGTGTCAAGTGTCTGAGGCTGAATGTGAACTCAGGCTCCTCCTGACTCCAGGGCTGGTGCTCTACTCGCTGAACCACCTAGCTGCCCCAACTTAGAACTATATACAGGAAGTACTTAATTTGTTCAATGTGAGGAAGTATCTCCTACTTAATGTTTTAATAAGCTCACATTTGTGTATACAGAAGATGCCTTGTGTAGCAGATAGAGGGCTGGGCTTGGAGTCAGGAAGACCCAGGTTTAACTCCTATTTCTGATATTTACCAGCTGTGTGACCCTAGGGATGTCACCTAATTTCTACATTCCTCAGGCAACTCTACAGAATTTAGTTAAGTCATAGAGGGGCTATGATCTGCTAGAGTGAAATAAATTCCCACAATGGGAGTTCCCCACCTTGAAGAAATCACAGCTCCTTTGAGTTTTTGTATATATTGGGTCTTGTACACACATCTGTAGTTTGTCCCTCCTCTGAACTCCCATAGCACTTGGTACCTCTTTAAATGCAATTCTCTATGTGTTTATCTCTCCCTTCATGAAGGCAGATACTATATCTTTTAAAAAATTAAAATAAAATTGAAAACATCATTAAGAGCCTACTACATGCAGGGAACTGTGCTAGGTGTTAAGTGATATACAAATAAAATAATTTCTGCCCTCAAGAAATTTCTCTGAGGTTTCCAATATGGACCCAGAAAATTAAATACAATGTAATTTGAGAAAGAAAAGGCACTAACAAAGAGGGAGGTAAGAAAAAGCTTTACACATGAAATCAACTGAGCTAAGGTTTGAAGTAAGTTGAGGATTATATGAAATAAAGGTGAGGAGGCAGGTTAGAGTGAGAGCATGATAGTCTTTAAAGGCCAATGAAAGAGTTATTTTATCTTGGAGGTAAGAAGTTGTTACTGAAGTTTTTTGAGTAGGGCAATGAAAGAGTCAGAACTATTTCTCTAGAAGTTTATTTAGGTACTTGTGTGGGGGCAGTTTAAAGACAGCAGAAACAATGAAAATTTCTATTGTAATAATCTAGGCGACAAGCAATGATGGCATGAACCTGAGGTAGTGATTCTGTGAGAAAAGAGAAGGACAAAAGTAAGCGACACTGTGGAGGTAGAATGAACAAGACTTGGCAATTGTTTGGATATGATGGGTGGTAAAAAGAAAGAGTCAAGGACAACTCCAAGGTTGTAACCCTGGGTTGATTAGATGAATGGTGCTACTTTCAAAAGAAACAGGGAAGTTTGGTGGAGGGGGAAAGTAATAAGGTCTGTTTTGCACAGGATGAATTTGAAATGCCAATGGACACATAGATGGAAATGTTAACTAGTCATGTGCAGATGGAGTTCAGAAGAGAGAATAGAGAGAAAATGCCTATTTAGGAGACACCTGTATAGAGGTGATAACTGAACCAATGGGAAAAACTGAAATTGCCAAAAGAGAAAATGTATTAAAAAAAAAAGGGTCCCAAAGGTAGAACCTTAGGGGATACCTTAACATATTGGGTAGAAGATGCATGATAATGCAGTAATGAAGATCGACTAGAAGCAGCCATACAGGCAAGAGAACTATAAGGTAGTAACAGCCACATTGTACGATGATCAACTATGACTGACTTAGTTCTTCTCAGTAAGACAATGATCCAAGACAATTCCAAAAGACGCATGATGGAAAATGCTATCCATATCCAGAGAAAGAACAATGGAGTCTGAATGCAGAATGAAGCAGATTATTTTCACTTTTTTTGCTTTTTGTTCTTCATGGCTTTTCCTTTTTGTTCTTTCTTCTTTTACAACATGACTAATGTTTGCATGACTGCACACGTATACCTGATTACCAGATTGCCTCCCTCTTGGGGAAGGGATAAGGGAGAGAGAGTGGAAAAATTTGGAACTCAAAATTCTACAAAAAATGAATACTGAAAACTATCATTACATGTAATTAGAAAAAATAAAATACTATTTCCTCCCCAAAAATTATAAGGTAGTGTTACAGTAGCCAAAGTATCTGGGAATTCTGGTGGGGAAGGGTTGTGGAAAGGAGAGGAGATACGGGACAATCATTTGAAGCAATGGCAGGGTCAAGGGAAGGTTTTCAAAGGATGGGGGAGACCTAGGCATACCTATAGGTAGTGGGTACAGAGCCAGTAGTTGGTAAGAGACTGAAGACGAAAGAAGGGCAGAGAAGATTAAAAGAGCAAACTCCTAGAAGAGACAAGAGGGGATGGGATCAAAGGCACAAGTAAAAGGGTTGGCCTTGGCACGAAGAAAGGACAGCTTCTCCTTGGAGAGCAGAGCATTGCTGGGATGCCTAACAGTACTTTGTATACAGCATACTCTCCATAAATATCACTAAATGAACGTGTTGAATGTCAAGGATATATTCAAATATAATAGGAAAATTATAGTGGATGAGGGGTGGTGGTGGATATTCTCCAACTTCAAAAGTAGCAGTAGTCATGAGGAAAAGTGTTTGAAATTATAGCACTAGGGTTCTGATGGAAAAGGGAAAGACTATGAATTATCAGAATGAGTTACAAAAGGATATTTTGTTGTTTTTTTTTTTAAATCGAATTTCTTCCCAAAGAGATCACTAAGATTTAGAACAGATACCTACCTAGAGTTATTATAGTCAAGTTCTCCTGGGAACAAACAAACAAAAAGACAACCAAAACTAAGTGATCTCAAAATAGAACCACCACAAAAAATTATAACAGTTTAAGATGAATTTTAAATCTCGTATTACCTGTTTCTTTGAAAAGCCTTCATTAGCTTTGGTTCCCATGGCAGCAATTCATTTAGGAGACGTATCAATGTACCATGCAATTCTTTTACAGCTTGCTTCCGATGATACCATTTTCCCTATAAATATAAGTTTTTTATGGTAAATTCTTCAAATTTTATGCAGGGGCAAATGAATGTTAGTTCTCAATAAATAAAATAAAACGTAAAACGCTTTTTCAAGGAACTGCAGAGTATAAAAACATTTACTCTCTGACAAATCTGGTAGAACATATTCCCATTAGTAGTGGTAGGAAACACCTGAAGTTATTACCCATGTTTATTTGTGGAAATTACGCTATGTTTAGACATAAAGCCAGGAGGTAAAAATACCTTAAAAAATTAAATCCCAATTATGAAAGAAAAATAACCCTACCAAATCTACTTGCTATGAGTTTTAATAGAAAAGTCACACACAAAAAAGAAAATTTATGAAAGCTTAACGTAAAAAAAAAAAAAAAAGATTAGTTTTACTTCTTCTGTCTAGTTCTTGCAATTTTTCCCACAAACTAAAAATTGGTTTTAAACTTCTATGGTTTTATTCTTATTCCAAAAAGGAGAATTTGGGGCACATAAGTTATAATTTCATTACAATATGTTTAAAATTACAGAAGTACTATATTTTTAAAAGTTATTCAAGATGGAGAAAGATCTTTTATGCTTCATCTTACTGTTTTTAACTAAAAATCATGCTATAGAAATTAAATTTGATATAGTTCAGATAAATCTTTCAGTAAGAGTCTATGTTTCACTCAATACAAAGAGAACTGATTTAAAACCATAGGAGTATTAAGTAATATAAGCATTCATTAATCTTTGGGTCATCACACAAAAGTAAACAAATTAACATTAGTGTGTACACCCAAGTTTCACTATTAAGCATTGCTCAATAGTATGCTAAATTTTCTTTTAAAACAAAATGACAATGTTAACAGTACATTATGGCTCACATTTATCATGCATAAGTCATAAGCTTCATCCCATAGCAACAGTTAGGGAGATCAATTTGCACATATACACAACATTTAAGGCAGGGAAATTACCACGACCTTTAGGAAAAGATATTCTACACAATGTACAGTATAAATTAAAATACTAGCAAAACCTTAAAGTTAGATTTGTTTTACATGTGAAATCTTAATTGTCTGTCATATAAATTTATTCTTATATGTAATCCTGAAATACTGAATATCCTAATGTAACTAAGAAAAATCATATTTAAGACCTTAAAATCAACTGATTCTACCCAAAAATAAACTAGCTCCTCATCTCTTCTAAAACTCAATCACCATTACAAATGCAGCTAATGATTAGAAATTAGAGATTGTAAGATGGGAGAGGGAATATGTGTATGTGTTCACACTCAATAACAAAACAAGCGTTCAAGAAATAGTAAGAGGAGACATTTATTGATACTTCTGCACCCTCCCATTTGTACAACTTGAGTAAAAACATAAGAGTATTATGCAAAAAATCCTAGATATTATACTATTCTACATATAATATTCTACATATTACACTGACTCAGATCAAGAAACTTTATTAAGTGTTTTTTAAAAGTGAAGATAGTGCATCATTTAAAAATAGGGTATATTCTAAAAGTCTCTTTATGTTTGTCTGGATGTATGCATTTTTTTTCAATAAAACTATATTTAAATGGTGTTTATGTTCACATAATAATCTGAAATAAAGAACAACAACAATACAAGTAGTAGGGATTAAATAAGAGAAAGGGAAAAACCTCAAAGTGAATAAGCAATCTTTTTAAAAAAAATTTATCATGAATGCTGGTGCTTTAGAAAATGCACAACTCTTTCAAGGATAGCCTTATGTCTTTAATTTATCTAATAAAACTTAAAATCTTCCTTTTCCTTAATTATTGTTTCTCTCATCTGTACAGTACTCTATCATTTACTTTGCTTGTTTTAACTTTTTATTTTGTTTACGTGTTTTAACAAGGTAAAAAATGATACTTATAACTCTGCTGTAGAGCAGTGGGTAGAAGAGATATTATCATTCCCATTTTATATAGGAAGAAACTGGAAAACAAAGCTTTCCACAACACCACAAATTATCTCTATCTGCTAACTATACTATTAGTCATATTCATTATGAAAGCTCATAAACAGAATGGAGGGAAGGAGAGAGGGGAAAGGAGAGGTGTTTTTCTGAGGTAAATGGGAAAGAACTTAAAAGGAGGGAAGAGGGTGTGTGAGGTGTGTGAGGGCTGTGTGTGTGCGTGCACGTGTGTGTGCGTGCATGGGTGTGAAGTGTGCTATCTTCAATATTTTGGGGGGAACAGAGGAGTAGCTGAAAAAGGCTGTTATAGGATATGTCAAACACTCCTTCATGGTGTTCACCAAATGTCACTGCTGACCTAGAATTGTTTGTGTATTTCTGAAAAGAAGTGAGGAATAACACAGCCAGATAAGAACAGCCTTAGGACAAGTAGAGAGAGGCAATGTGACATCAACTGTTCCTATTTATGGAACATCTGTAAATCAGGTCTTTATTATACAGAGTGAATGTCTATATTAAGATATGACAGCTTTTAATTCTAAGTAGGAAAAGGATAAAAATTAGGAAGAAAATGTTTGCTTATGCTAATTAGCTGAATTAAAGAGATAAAACTTATCTCTAACTTCAAAATACAGAAATACATAGTTCTCAGCAACATTATGAATAATTAATAAACCTTAAGTATTATTAACAATAGACTTTTTAAATTTGGGGTTGGGGCGGGTCCAGGCCTGTGATTTCACGGAAGCAGAAAATTCCCAGCATGGAAACACTAAAGCAACTTGGCAACCATTAGTAAAAAAGTCTTACAAGAGTTCACTGGGGCACAGAGAGCTTACTTAATTGAGTTGGCCAGGGGCATAGCCATTGTGTGATAACAGAATTTGAATCCAGGTTTTTCATATTCCAAAGCTAACTATCTATTACACCACATTGCTTCTCCTTAACAATATAATGCACTTCTAATCTTAATATGTTGACCTCATACCCCCTAGATTTCTCTCTCTCCATATATATATATACACACACACACACCTTCTAAGAAAACTTCTTTGTTTATGTTCTCTTTTTTTTTGAGTTCTAAAAATTACCTTTTAATAAAGCAAGATGGTTTGGTCATTTATTAATTTGTAACAGGAGAGAAAACCTGTATTGCTTTTTCTCACATCAATTAATAGGCTTTTATTAAAGCATTTAGCATGTGACAAGCACTGGGCTAAGCACTGCAGGACTACAAAGACAAAAGTTAAGGTTCAGTGTTCAAAGTAATGGCCAAAGTAAATGGATTAAAAAGGTGAAGTCCTCCAACTTGTTTTAAATGTTCCTACTTTGGTTCTAGTGCTTCTCTAACCCCAAAAGAATGACCACAAAGAAAAGAAAAGGATAAAATTTTGTTAAGAAACCATATTCCCTAAAATGGTAGTAGTCTTCCTGAGCTCAGTCTAGCATAGATAGAGAAAGCACAGACTACATCACTTCAATCGATGACTCCATGTAAGTCTGTTTAACTCTAAAAAGAACAGTGTTTCAACTGGTTAGTGAGTTTTTCCATCATTTTTATTTGCAAAAGAGACACCCCCCTCCCCAATTTATGTTTCTCCTAATTTGGGCAGAAAAAAAAATGAAGGCTTCAAAATTCAGTACCCTGAGGAAATCCATTCAGCACTCAAACATTAAGTGCCTACGATGTGAAAGGCAATGTACTGGATAAGATTTTTTTTAAGTGAATGGTTCTGGTTGTAAATGAGGATGATGACTTTTTTTAAGAGTTGAAAGGGGTATTAGAGATATTTTACTCAACCCCTTCATGACAGATTAAGAACACAGAACAAAACCATTAAGATTTGCTCCAGAAAGAACTGTAGTTTTGCCAGAAACTTCCTGATTTCTAGAACCCTCAGTGACTCTCCTCCACAGTATGTGGTCCCTCTAAGACAATTTTATTCAGGAAATCTACTGAAAAGGGATGAATTTCTTTGGGTGAATTTTCAATGGCACGTTTTTAGCTGGGCTTTTATGTAATAGTATAATGAAAAAGAAAAGAGTTCTGTTTGAAAATCTTCCCAATGGTAGGGATCTATATTATGATTAATAATATTTAATTAAATTCAAGGCACTGTGTAAGTACTGAGGATACAAAGACAAAACCCCAAGTTTCAAAATGAAATAAATGCTCCTACCAATACAAGTAAAGTTCCCCTTCTTCACACCTGAAATATAAGTGAGAAAATGTATATAATAAAGTCTTTGAACTCTTTATCTGCATTGGTTAATATGGAGTCGAGGATAAAGATTGGTACGTGTGTTGTGTAAAACAATGATCTGATACCAAGTCTTAAGTAATGAAAAACATGCTTAAAAACTTCATACACATAACATTTAAGGCTTAATGTTATTCTCTGAACAAATAGGTGATAATGGGGACAAAATTCACAAATTTGAAAGAGAAAAATCCCAGCTACTGATGAATGATGAAGATAAGGATATATTTTTTGAAAATAATCATACTGCATTGTTTAGACTTGAGAATAAACACATATTCACTAATGGCCACTTAAAGAGGAACATGATATTTATATTTTACGTGACCTGCCACAAAGTTTAAAAAAAATAAAATTATTTTTAAGATAGGTAGCATGCACCATGTAACCAAAGACATCCAATACAGTCTAAATTTGAAGCTTACCTTTTATTGCTTTCTCATCCAATGTCCATAGCAGCTGCAGATTGCCAGCTCCCTCTCCATGTGACACCCCAGCCAGCATTATGCTGGAGATTTTACAACCACCATAGGAAACTAGTACAAAATGGAGTTGGTCTATAGTGATAAGGTAAGTTTTTTCTTATATTGTGCAGTTTTATAAGTTTTTTTACATTTCAGTTTTGTAACCTCTAAGGGATCTATAAGAGAAATAATACTTAAAAAACCTTACAAAACCACACAATACTGTATAAGTAAAATAGTGCTTGTAAGTGTGTGAAAGGAGTGGGGGTGGGGGTGGGGGGTGGGGAGACTTACCTTATAACTAAAGGGCAGCTCCATTCTGCTGCAGTATTCTGGGATGGGTATGACAGCACCAGCATAATGCTTGCTGGGGTGTCGCAAGGAGAGGGAGTTGGCAATCTACTGATGCTGGGGACATTGGACACCTAAAAGAAAGAAAAAGAGGGAAACAAATAAGTTCAGGATGTATTAAATGTCTCATCAGTATGGATGCATTCTGCACACAAACTAAAAGCTTTGTATTTTTGTTAAACTTAGATGCAGGTCATCTGTATCTATGTGCCAGTGAGTGACTTATACAGATTAGTCCTGCAATGTGATTTCCAAATAAATCAGTTATCAACATTCATATGAAGAAAAAAGTTTAAAGAAGCACAAATCTATAAAACTTTAAGTTCATTTTCTTACATAAGATCAATAATCGATCACCATTTGTTTTTGGTCAGACTTATGATTTCATAGGCAAACTGAATTTTCAAAAAGGGAATAGTCACTAGTAATGCAGATCAGAAGCAGCTGTGCAATTTATAATCTTGGAGTTATTTGCGCCCCGAGAATGATATGACTGGGATTACCAGACCAAGGGGCTTTGGAGGTGGTATTTGAACTCGGGTCTTCTGACACTAATGGCACTTCTCAATCCAGTGTGACAATGCTGCCTCTCTCATCATCATTTATTTTCTATTTTGTAAATATTTGGGATTTAAAAACATACTAGTTAAGAAAAGAAATATGAAAAAATTAGTTTGGATTGGCTAAGAAAAATATTCTTGTCATAGGCTTGGCTCCTAAGCATTTTGCCTTTCAAATGCAGCGTATAAAATTTTTACCAAGGCCAAATTAATCATTACATTAAAATGACCACTTTTTAAACACAAAGAAAATTTTGAGAATTCAGCTGTTGAAAAACAATCTAAAATAGTATACCATCAAACTGTATGAAAAAACACAACAAATACAACAGTAATTTAAATAGCATGGTAAATCCAATTAAACTTGGCTATTTTATTTTACCTTAGTAGCACTAGATGAACAAAACAGTATTATTCAACACTGTACACCATTTTCTTTAATTTTGAGTAAAATGCTCAGCATATATTATTATGTTTTCCTTTTGGTAAGGGATATCTAAGTCATGACTTAGTACTACATTCTTATCCCTTAAAAGTGCATTAGTTTGGTTATATGGTGAAATCACTTCTTTACTCAAATGAATGAAAAGGATAGGATCTACTTAGAATTAGCTAGTTCTTACCGATACATTGCACTGATGTACTAAGCTTCTACATGCACATAAAGCCCCTTGAAGAACTTTAACTGTTAAATGGCTCCGTTCTAAACTACTTAAATTTATACTCAATTTCAATTTTCCTTTACAATAGGTTATTAGGTAAGGAAAACATTTTGTTCCATTGCATTCTACTTTTTCTCTTTTGAATGACTGCCTATTCATTAAGCACTTACTATGTGCAAAAGACTTGCTAAATACCAGGGACATAAATACAAAAGCAAAACCACTTTTCTGTCACTAGAGCTCAAATCTAATAGTAGATTTTAATTTCAATTCAGATTAAAAAGCCCTGTAATTCTTAGGCTGCAGTGGCAAAATAGAAGGTAGCAAATCCTTTTCAGTATTATTTCCATTGATAAAATGAGACAAGCATTTATTAAACACTTACTATGTGCCAGGCCCTGTGCTAAGTGCTGGCAACGCACGTACAAGTGCAAAGCCCTGATCTCAAGGAGTTTATATTCTAATGGGGAGAGAAAACATAAAAGGAAGCTAAAAGGGGAAGGGAGAAGGTACTTGTGGAGGGACATAGTGACAAAGTCTGGAGTGACTGAAGCACAGCTAGGCAGGGAGTGAAGCATGGTCAGTCTGGGCTAATCGTCACACTGGAAGTCCAGAGAGGAACTCAACAGCTCCATCACATTCTTAAAGAGGCTTCCTACAATACAAAAAACACTGGCAGTTGACTTGCAACAGTTTTTGTACACAGAAAAAAATATGGCCAAAGACTACATCCCTGTCTTTAGCTATCCATTTCATTAAGAATGACAGAGTATGTGGCTAGCTTAGTACGAAATAAAGCATAATCTTGGCATATTAAGATAAAGACACACTGACAATTAATTAATAGCTCAACGTCTTCATTTCATCCTTAAGGATGAACACATACAATGATAAGCAGAAATCTTAAAGCAACTCTGAGTCAAACTTGTACTACAGCAATGAATCATTACTTTGTCATGTTGGCAAATATGACATTTCACATAAGTGAATTTTCTAGATAACTAATGCTTACCACCCTATTACAGAGCTTTATATTTTAGAAAATTTTAATGTAAATCTTTCTCAAATGTATTACACATTTCTCTACTTCCTGAAGTGCATTCTTCTACCTCACACTATCACGCTATTTTGTGTCATTTCTTGTGGCTGGGAATATGCCTGTCTATGGCAGTACCTCAATTTCCTAGAGGGTCCTCTGTTGCCTCCCCATCTAATTTGTTACTTCTAAGTACTATGAACTAGAAAATGAAATAACCAGGTTTGTTAGACTATGCAAAACAATGGACAGGCTCTGAGTAAAGTTCCTTAGTTTTTACGTTGCATAGATACCAATTTTGGCTTTTCTGAGGCAAAATTCTGGAGGGTTCTCACACTAACTTCTAATAGATGAGGTTGCTAGATGAATGAACTGCAAATAAACGAAGTGTTTCTGTACAAGATATTTGAGAATGAACTGCTATACACAATAGACACGATTTTCTTTGTTATTTAAATTTATTATATAGGTCTTTCCTGGGAGTGAGCAATTACATGCTAATGAAATGATAGGGAAATTTTGTCAACATTTAATGTTCTTTGGAGTTCTGAAATTCATAAGATTATTCTGAGATCTAAGCAAATTTTAAATCCATGAGAGAAGCTGAAGATGCTTTCAGGCAACTGTAAAATTCAACTACCTCTTTCTTTATCAAATGAACCACATTAAAGAGGTTACAAAATTTTACTTCTGTTGATAGAGAGTAGCAAAGGCACAATTAGACAAAACTACAAAACTGAAGATTTAAAAAAGTTATCTTTGAAAACATTTGAGTTTGGTATCTTACTTATGTTTGAACATGGAAAAGTCTGATATCACAGAAATTCACAAATGTTTAGGAGATAAACCATCATATTGCCCACTCTCCCCTGGATAACTATTACATTTTAGTAATGGACATGATCTCTCTGAATGACACAAGATACCAAAGGTCCCAATCTTTCCAGTTTGATTAAGCCTTCCCCAGGCTGCAAGGGGTAATCAAGTTTTCCGTTTTCAAAGAACATTCCTGCTGTTGGAGGCTACATACCAAATGGGAGTAAAAAGAAACCCCTAAGAGAAGTCAATAAAAAACCGAAGTCACAAAGTACTTGCCAGCAAGATATATGGTAGGTACTATAACATTTAACCATTTGTATTTATGGGGTATTTAGGGGTAAGTAGTTTTCAGTTAACATGAACTTTGTGAAGTACTGGCATACTTCATCAAATATTGCTAACAGATTCCATGAAAATAAGTTGGGCAAAATGAAATTGGAGGGCAGGGAGATCCAAATGAACAGTTGAGTGAAGTAAAGCTGGAGCCATTTGAGAATCACATTGTGCTTGTAAGCCTAGTGATGAGAGTCAGAGGCAGGTACTGAAATGAGACAGTTGGGTAGAAGGCAAGGGAGCCAAAGCAGAGTCAAGCCTACCTGGTCTTGGATAAATCAGCCTGATGGCATTACAAAATGGTTATGGTAGTTAGCTGTAACTTTCCAATGTTATTGTGATAGGATGCTGGTTGCGGGAAATGTTACATGGGGTATACTTACATACTTATTTACTTCAAATAAATATAAACCACCTGCTAACATGTCCCAACTTGTAAATATTCCAATTTGTCTATTATTATATTTTTAAGAACACAATTACAATTGCCTTCTTAAACTACCAACCCTTCCAGCTTATCATGCAGTGTTCTATAAATCTCAAAGCACTATATAAATGTGAACTGTTTTCTCCTGACTTACTTTCTCTGTATATTTATATATATATATAAAAATAAAATTTTCTTTAGTATAGGATAAGTCAATTCCTGTTGGTAAACAAATAAAATTCATATTTTTGTGAATTCATTGACAGATATAATAATTATATATAGTTCTCTGATAATTTATAGAACTAGTTTTATGCTTTTTATCTATATGAATTTGTGATAAGCAAATTCCCACCTCAAATATACATTTGTATATATGTATATGTGCCTGTATATACACACACACATATGTATAAATATAAACACACTATAAATGACATTATAGATTGTGTGTGGTTTTTGTGGTAAGCCAGAAGTTGACTGACAAGGTAAGAACAATGGGGCGAGGAAGACAAGGCATGGGATGCAAGACTGGAACCAGCATAGCAAGAAGATAAAACATGGTTAAAAGGACTAAGTGAACCAAGAGGTAGCTGGCAGAGAAGCCAATTTTAGAAGCTGTCATAAACAGTGAAGGCCCAAATGAGACTTAAGGATTTTCTAGGCATAGATTCATGAAAATGATCAACCATCTCAGATTATGAGAACAATGGGAAGAAGAGTTTTGGCCTGGAATTAGGCAGGAATCAAATCTTAAAGCCAGCAAAAACTGGGACTAGGTGAAGCAATCATTCAGAAAGCACAATCATTTTCAAAGACCCTAGAACACGAACACACACACAGAGAAAATAAAATTTCCAAAACATGTGAATTCAATCAAGAATCTAATTCCAATTTTGTCAAATAGATATCACATTTAAAAACTGCTCCAAAACAAATTTTATTTCTATAGTTAATTCTTAAAAATTTAAGTTGATATGGGCCTAGCAATGGTAGACTTAATCTAGATAAGTGAGATTTGCATGTGGTCATACCAGTTCAGATTCTGAGAAGAAGCTGAGCATTTATAATTTGCCTGTCAGTATGCATTCTTTAAGTTCTTGTATAGCTAAAAATATTTCTGACTTTTAATAATATAGGCTGTAGGTATGTGAGAAACAATCCATGTATGGTATTTAAAGACAACTTGAATTTTCTTTTCACAACCAGTAAGGATGGTGAATCTGTCTGCAACAAACATAGAGTTTACCTTCTTGTCTACGATAGCCATTTTTTCATTTGTCACAGGATCTGAAATAAGAAAACATCATATGCCATGGGGTAACTGCCCTAAACTTTGTTTTAAATGCTCTCTATAGATTGTTTCTGTCATACCAACAAGCTATCAAAAAGTCAAAGTGCACAAAGACTTTAAGAAGCCAACACATAATTTGTAACTTAAGATTGTTTATACTTGACTAAAATCTATTTTTTAGATTCCAAATGCCTAGTAAATGTGTGTGTGTGTGTGTGTGTGTGTTTAAACTCAATATGAAGGTAAGATATAGCTGCTGCCTCAGGGCAGCCATCTAATCAATAGAATTCCTTTTAATCCTGTGACTACTTGACCAGTGGTAAAGGTAAGGAGCCTTCTGTTTAAATGTACCTTTAGTGGTTTCATCAAAGAATTCCCATTATGCACCAGGACGTTTGACCACCCCCAAGGTTAATTTTTTAAAATCACATATAGTGATATATTTTTAACAAGTTACTTTGACAACATCTGAATAAAATGAACAACTTCTAAGACATTAATACATCACCTACCAATCAAAATATAAGGAAAGCCCTTTGATAAAAGTTTTAGGGGACATGACCAATATTCTACTTAAAGGCTACCTTTCCTTACTGGGTCAAAAGTGCACACAGCAATGTCTCAGGGTACATGATCTGTCCTACAGTGTATATAAACATCAAAAGTGAGCTATTTCATAACAGGAGTCTACCATACTTATATATCTTTAATTTCACCAAACACTATATAGTTTTGATGTGGATGTGTATTATTTATTAATAACTCTAATTTTTACAACTAAAGTGATGTAGAAGTATGGTATAATAGAAAATGCATCCGTAATCAGAAAGCAGAAGTCATCTGGTTTCAAACCCTGACTTAGTTACTAACTACATAATAGAAAGCAACTCACAACTTTCCTTAGTCTTAGTTTCTTTACCTATAATATGGGAATCCTAACATTCAAGGAGCTGTTGTGAGGAAAGTGTTATGGAAAGTGCTACATAAATGTGAGCTATTGCTCTGTTCATTAATAAATATGAATGAAGAAAACAGACCTAATAACACAATATACTTAAATGGCACCTTTATTTCCAAAGTATTACCCAATATAATTGTCTTATCCTTGTAACTTTGAGAAAGGCAGACTCAGAGTCAGGGAGTCCTGAATTCAAGTAACACCCATGATACATATGGTTAAGTGCGCAAGTCACTTAATGCCTAGTGCTGTAGGCAACTTTCTAACACTTTAAGTTGAAGAGCAGGTGCTGACCTGCTATTGGTTAAGGGAGTTTCTTTACCAATAGTTCTTTACACCAATGAAATCATGGGTCTAGTTCTATAATCCTGCTCGAGTCTCCAATCCCTTCTTCAGACCAGAAAACTTCTATAACATGCCTATTAAAAAGTAGATAGGGAAAACATTTATAAGAGGCCTTAAATCATAATGAGTAAAGTGGGAAGAAAAAGCTTGGAGGCTGACTTCAGGTATTTTAATTTAACTTATAGAATCAAGGATGGAGATTAGGCTCATTTACAATTCTCCAAAGAAAAGGCAAATTTGTCTGATTTTTTTGGGACCTGTTAAAATTTTTCCCCTAAAATATATAATTTACAAACATAATAAAATACTCACATAAAGGGACTTTGGTATATAGTTTGACAGATTTGCATTTAACCTTTTCTACCACACCCAATTTTATTTTCTCCCACAAGAGGGAGTTGGCAAGCAGAAATAAGCAGTATTGTTCAAAGGAAAGAGTACAACAAACTGTAGCTCTGTCACAGTAGCTTTATTTTTCTCATATAGAGTAAAAAGCATCTAAGAAGAATCAAGAAAGAAAACTTAAACAGCTTTAAGCAAATAGAAGGTTATACATACCCTTATGTTTAGGAAATGGGAGAGGAACCACTGATTGCCCTAAGTCCTATTCATCACATGATGACAGAAAATTAGCACTTAGCCCTGACTCTGGCCTTGATGCTCCTGTCTGTATTTGCTCTACTTTAGTTCAACTTAGGTAGAGAACAAAGGTACTTCCAAAAGGCTGGGAGTAAGAAATCTAGGTCTTATTCTAAGCAAGACTGATTGGCAAGGTGGCACAATGGATAGATAGCTGGACCTGGAGACAGAAGTTCAAATGTGACCTCAGATACTAGCTGTGTGACTCTTTACAAGTGATTTAACCTCCATTTGCCTCAATTTCTTCATCAGTAAAATGGGGATAATAACAACCCCAACCATTGTTGTGAGGATAAAATGATACGCTGTTAAGTTCTTCACAAACTTCAAAGAGTTTATACACACCCATCCACCCACACACATGCTAGTTTTTATTACTATTATTATTACTATTACTACTACTAGGGATAAACACCATAAAATATGAATGTATCAGAAAACAATCTTAATTTTGTTACTTCAGTTTCATTATACCAATAGGTTCTCATTCTGTTAGTCACGTAAACTCCTAAAAATATATATTTGTACAATGCTACTGCTTTTTCACTATTAACACTTTCACAGAGTCCTAATCTTCTCCTTTTATTCCAGTGAAAAACAGAATCATGTTGAAAATTTGAACTGTAATGCTATACAGAAAAAAGTTAAGACACACTAAAATATCATGCTTGCTTCACTCAAAAGGCAACATGGTACAACTATGTGCTAAACCAGGAATAAGGCAATCTGGGAATCCTAGCTCTACCACTAATTAGGTACATGACTTTGAGGTTCCCCTAGATCAGGGGCTCTTAAGCAGGGATCCATGAGCTAGTTTTAAAAAATATTTTGATAACTGTACTTAAATATAATTAGTTTTCTCTGTAATATTCTATATTTTATTTTATGCATTTAAAAACATTATTCTGAGAAGAAATCCACAAGCTTCATCAGACTGCTAAATGAGTCCATGACACCAAAAAGGTTAATAACCTCCTGCCCTAAGAGATTCTCTAAAATTTAAGATTCTTTCTTTAAGAATGCCTTGAACAATCTTCCAATATTAGACAGTTAAAATTAAAATACGTTTTAGTTCCCTGCACCAAGCTGTGGTCAAGAACCTGATTCACAGTAAAAGTTTCTCAGGCCTTCATTTATTTTTATACATTTTATAAGAGTTTCCTAGCCCATAGTACAATGGATAGGGGAAATTAGAGAAAGACTAGAAGATACTAATAGATGCTAATTTACTGACAGCATCAAGAAGTGACATATGATAAAAATTAGACAAAGAACCATAAAAAGCAAGCAAAAGCATGAAACAGGCACAGTAGTGTAAAGTCATTTATAGGGCAAAGGAACCCACATATTTTGATAGTCCCTGAGAGGATACTGCTAGAGCATAATAAATGAGATTCACAGTAAGGACTCTGGGGCATGAAGGAAGGGTAAAATGACAGAATCTCAGAGTTGGACTTAATCCAACCCCACCTTGAGTAAGAATTCACTCCATCACATGTGACAAGTGGCCAACTACACTCTACTTGAAAATCTCTATAAACAGAGAGTTCTCATTGACTCTTCAGACTACAGTTTTGGACAACCTTTAATTGTTAAGAAACTTTTATTTATGTTGAAGCAACAATCCACAATGTAGATAATCAGGCATGTGAAACTGAAAGGTGATTTTATTAAATGCTCTATACATTGAATATCAGTGCTAGAAAAGACCCTGGAAATCACCTAGTACAGTTCCTCTCATTTTATATATGAAGAAACTGAGGCCCAGAGAAAAGTAATTAATCCAAGGTCATACAGATAATTTCCCAATTGCTAGTCCAGGGTTTTTTTCGCCTGACTACAACCAAACCCTTCTAGAGCAAACACATTTTTTAAGCTTTGGCTAATGTGGTACCCATAAGAGAATACAATGTTCTAGATGTGGTCTAACCGAGAAGAGTACAGTAGAGTGATTATTAAATAATGTTTAATGCTTGGTCAGTCTTTACTAATCTGAACATACTACAGAACTTCTGATTACAGAGGAAAATGTAACTTACCTCTAGCCAGAATTTTCCCAAAGCGTAATTTCAGACAAACACAGCACCCTAGAAATATATACCTAGAAAGCATATAGATGATTGTCTCCAAAAGGCATACAAAAAATAAGCTATACTACGAGATAACTTTTCCCTAAGTAACTTTAAAAAGATCAAAGAAAGCACTCCACTGTCTATTCCTTTTACAATACAGGATCAGTTGATAATGGTGAAGTTTGTCTATCCATGTGAAGACAGTTTCACAAAATTACTGGCATTGTTTTGTAAAAAAAAAAACCCCTTTCTTCAGTCATTTCAATCATTTTTTCCATGAATTAGAGTAGAAGTTCTTATCCAAATTTTTTTTTTTGTTCTCTGGTGGCAGTCTTTGGCAGTCTGGTGAAGCCTATGGAAACTTTCTCAGAATAATACTTAGAAATGCATGAAATAAAATACGTAGGATTACAAATGAAACAAAAGGTCAGTGAAAGTAAAGACTTTTTTTTTCCTCACTCAATTTCACAGACCCTCAGGTTAAGAGTCCCTGAATTAGAGTATAGCTTCAGTAATGCCCGTTTCTTAGGGGTCAATGGGCAATCTAGATTGCCAGAAAAGAAAATGAAACAAATGAAGGCATCCAAAAGAGAAAAGCAGCTACAGAATAAAAATAAAATATATTCAAGGTTTGCTCAATTAAATTTCCACGTAAGTCATTTGTATTTCCTTGTCTACTGTCACTGAATATGAAATAACATTATGTAGAAATACAAAAAGAAAAATTTCTCTTACACAGCATATTATAAAATTCTAATGATTTTCCCTTCTTTTTGTTGTTCTAATATTCAGCTGTCCCTAGAAAATGGCCAAAGGAATCTTTTAAGCAGGTATTTCACCTGCTGAAGAGGAACTGTTGGTATATAATGCTTTCTTATTATAAACGAATGTAAGAAACATTAGATATTTGAGTTTCAACATCAACAATCTATATCACTCTGAAGAAAACCCTTGTTGATTTCAAAAGTGTCCAGATTCCTAAGGAATTTTGGCTACAAGTACTATGGTTTTAAAATAATTTAGAGAGATCCATTTTAAGAGTTTTAGATGGCTGAACATTCTTTTGTGGTCTCTTGATCGCCCAAAGAAAATAATTCAAAGAATTATGAAATTTTTAAAGGCTGAAAGGGACAACACTGCTAGTAAAAGAGTGCTTAACCTAGAGCCCATGTCTTCTAATTCGTAGTCCAGGGCCTTGTCTAGTCTTCTATAATGTCCACCCCTGCCTTCAAAGTGTCACCTAAGAATCATAAATTGAACAATACAAAACAAAAAAGTATTAATTTGATTTCATTACTATCAACATAACTCCTCTTTGAAATCAGAGGATATAGGTTACAAATCTTAACACTATTAATTAGCAGATTAGTTAATTAACATAACTTAATTCATTATCATGTTGGCCTTCAATTTCATCTGTAAAATGAGAAGGTTCGACTAGATCTTTTCTGCTAGCTCCAATGTTCTATGAGTCTATGATACCACAATCTTAGAAGGGGCTTTAAGGAGAAGGAAAGCAACATGGCCTACTGGGAAAAGTCAGAAGAACTGAGGCTTAGCTTTCCTACTAATGAGCTTTGAACACTCACTCAAGATTCTCAGCCTCAATTATCTCATCTGTAAAATAAGGATAATATTTCCAGATAACTTCAGAGGGTTGTCTTAAGGATCAAATGAGAATATATTAAAAAGTTTTTTGAAGATGTTATTATTAAGTTGATTAAACTGCAACAGAAAGCATTCCCAATATTTGTACCTTTTTCTTTTGGCCATATAATTCAATGGTGAACAATTCAAGAAAAAAATGAAAACAAAGAGACGTGCAGGCTGAGCGATGGTTGCTTATAAAGCTAGGAGCAATTGTGTATTTCATTCCTGTAGGTTTGGGGGTCACAAACAACTGCTTATATAAAATCCACTTAAAAACTACATATAAAAATCACATGATGAAAATTTTGTACCAAATAAAACAAGAATCCCCCATAGTCTAAAAATCATGGAAATAGCTGGGAAGGGCTGTTGGCAAATTCATGAATCAGGATTCTATCCATAGTTCTACTAGGAGGATAACATAGTCTACATTAAAATTCCATATCTTGATTATAGGTATCAGTAGAATAAAGTGCTGACAGATCAACTTTACGAAATGAAATGTAAAAGGAATGCTTCAACTTAAAACAAGTGATTCTCTCTAAGAAAAGAAATATAGAACCAACTTACTAATCGTTCTTCCTTGCTAAAAACCAGCACTTGCTCTTTTAAAAAGATTTGGAAATTAGTAATTTTATTCTATACATAATTCTAAATACACAAGTTTTAGATTAAGACCCAAGGATGACTCCATATGACTCTCTTCCTCAATATGCACAGGCATTTTTTTTTTTGCTCATTCCCAGGTTCCTAGTTGTATTCCAAATGGCTGAGGTTGCTGGAAATCTGAATAATGAGGTATTACCAGATCTAGTAATAAACATAAATAATTTTACCAAGTTTTTATTCTTTATCCATGTCTTTCAAATGCAATTAAGGTGAGGGTTGATTTTAAATTGACAACGTGATGAAAATTCTTAGGAAAAACAAAGTAACAAGGCTGATGGACTTAAAAATAACATGTCAAAAAACCACAAAGATCTACATAAAATGGGAGAAGGAAGGTCATAAATCTTTCCATTTTAATTTATTTACAATTATTTATGGCACATAGCTAACACTTAAGTAAAAAATTAAATTCTCAGTAAGGCATTTGATGATTTTAAAACACCAAAACAAAAAAACAACTCCCCGAAAGGCAGGTATTAAACTATAGTGAAAATTTCAGTCACAAAGCAAGCAACCAGAATATTGTGCAATATCCAAGGCTTTATCTGACATGTTTTTAGCTATTATTAAAAATTAAAATAACATGTTACAGAAAAAATAAAGAGGATGTTTCCAACTATTTTGCATGATAAAATTTTCATGGAATCTAGAGAGAGTAACAAGTTTTCTGTCTTGTTTTGTTTTTAGTAATAAAAAGGCTTTAGAAAACAGCAGGAATAATATTTGAATGCTGACAACAACAGATAGAATGTTTGGATCAACACCTACCGATTTTTTCCTACTGTTTTCCAGATCTTTGAGTTCATTCTCGATTTTTGTGATTAATTCCCTGAGTTCATCAAGATTAGTGCAAATAAGCTAAAATAAAACACAAAAACATAGCTTGATAACATGTAATATAAAACACCTAAAACGTGGTAACAAAAGATGTCTTAACATACATTGAATCTACAATTAAGTTTTTATAATAATAAGCAAAAAGTAAGCAAAAACCGAGCTATTAATTTTTGTAGTTTCTTATTAGTTTATAATTTATAAACTTCATTAAAACTGGGGAAGCTAAATTTTTAATACTAGTGGCTGTATTCTGCATATCCCCACCTGTTAGAGTTTGCTTTCCAATCCAGGTTCTTTCTTAACAAGTTTTCAGCCTCAAATGACAGATCTGGAAACTTGCCCTAGTTTTCAGTTTTCTGAATCACCATTAAAAAGTATTGCATCAGACAGTCTTTTAGTAGGTAAATAAATGCTGTAATGAATATATAGCTGTTCAAGTTAAACTTTTGTTTTGGTAGCTACACAAATTAGCAAGACCTAGTTACAGTAATCAAGGCTTAGAGAATAAAGACCTATATTACATGGCAGTTATTCAAACAACAAACTGAAAGAAGTAGAGCTTTTTACACAACTTACTGTAGAGTTGAAGAGAAAGTACCTCTAAACAGCATACTGTTTCTCTGATTTCCTTTCAGAGCTTTCTGATAGATCCTTTACATAATGACAGCAAATGAGTAAAATAATTTGTCCTAATTAATATCCCCAAATTAATTTTTTATTCCCAAAGCTATAGACTTTTATATTAGTTCTAACTGGTATCAACTATAAAAGTTTTATGAAGGTAGCAATCAAAAATACAGAAAAAAAAAAGGATTAGTAATTCAATGGATGTTTTTCCCTTTGGAAGTTACACTCTGAAGAAAATTATTTTACACCAGTTTTTTCCCTTAGGTATTCAAATTTACTGTAAAAAAATTACTTGTAACTAAAACAATTTGACTATTTCTATGACAAACTGCAATCAAATACAGGAGAAGAGTAATCTACATGCTTGTGGCAATGTTAACTACAAAGTGGTATTGGATAGAACCTTATTCTTTTTCTATTACTTTTCTATTCATCTTAAAGAAGCTGTTCATTCTTTCTTTCTATAACCTCTATCCCCATTACAATAATCTTAAATTATTCCTTAATTCTTATGCAAGTAAATTAAGATGTTTCCCCAAAGGCCCATTACATTTTAAGAAAAAGATTTAATTTAAAAAAATTATTATTACCATGGCTTTCAACTCCAGAAAGAGAAAAAAGGGGACCCACTGTGTTTTATTAAGGTAAGACATTATTATTATTATTGTTGTTGTGAAGATTGCTTGTAGTAGATTTAACCTACATAATTTCAAATTTTTAGGACTGATATATAATCTCAAACCTAAAACTTGAGGAATTTTCAGGTTAGAATACATCATGCATTAGAAAATGACACCTAGAGTAACAATGAAGCTCAGATTTAGTAACAAGATATGTATTTTCAGACAAAAGAGCAAAAGTGTAAGAACTGCAAATATACAGTACGGAGAACCTGGCACGAAGTTTTGATGGTACAGGGAAGAAGACTGAATTCACTGTCTGACCATTTAAGTACTTGCACTAAAATGTTTCTTATAATTCAAAATAGCAAGTTGTGCATATAATAGATAATAAATAGTATCTAAAGGAAAACTGCTGTAATGTGTGTATAAGATAGGAAAAGTAAAATGTTAGATGGTGACTAAACTTTTAGTAGGTTAAAAACTCCTTTTCTAGTATATGGTACATGCAAGCTCATTTCAATACAACTTGGCTACAAATAATGCTTCTTAAAAACAAGTTTCCCTTATGGAGTAAAGAGATTCTGACACTTTAATATGCAGTACTGAAGACAATATAATCCTACAAAAAGCACAGTTGTTATTCTTAAACTCCAATTTCTTCTCTTATGTGACTTACAAATCTGAAAAATAAATCCCTGAAAAAAATTTTTACTAATTAAATGAAAAAGAAAACTTTTGAATAGCTCAGATTATAAATTAAGGATGCAGTAAATGTTTCATAACATGCTGGGGTCTTCTCCCAAGCTGTTAGTCACTGCACCTTGGCCTAAGGACTCATTCTCTGGAGAATGCTCCTTTTGATCATCCATTGCTAAATAAATGATTGATTGATTGAATAAGTAGGAAAACGAAAAAAGCAGAATGTGTAAGTCCCAACAGTAAAGGGCTACCAGCAGAAATGGAACTGAACTATAGGGAATTAAACATTCTCTAATTTCAAGTCTGTAGGAATACGTGGGCTATGTATCATTCTCCACTTTGCCGATGCTGTTAAAATTAAAAACATACATAAGGTTGCTGAATAAAAAAAATTTAACTTTTGCATATTTATAAAATCCTAGTATAAGCCAAATTACAGTTAGTTATAAAAAAGACAAATAAAACAGTAAAATATTGCTTTAAAAACTACCAAAATTTTTTATTACATTTACATTGAAGTTATCTGAATATTATTTGAACTACAATAATAAAGATATACCTATAGCATTAAAACTTAAAAGTGACAGGCTACCACATTAATAAAATTATATATTTCCCCCCAAAGTACTACATGAGAAATTAAAATAACTTTAAGGAAAAAAAGGTGACAATAAGATTCAATTAAAAATTCTGCTGGAAGTAAAAATTAGACAGTCACTTTGAAGTGTATCATAACTTTTTAAAATGGCACAATCATATGAACAGAACATCATTAAGTGAAACAATTTTATTTCAAGTCTAACTTCTAGAATACTCAATGTAACTAAGCTCACTACGACTTAATTTCTCTGGGAGAAAAGAAAAAGAAACAAAAACGGGAAGATGTTAATCTTGCAGAATTATTATAAGAATTAATGGATAAAAATTTGCATTTGCAAAAAACCCTGTACAAAATAAAGAGCTGTAGATAAGCTCTTCTAATAATCATTGGAACAAATCACACCCTCTACACAAAGAATTGCATACAACACATGAAATTTTATATGTACTGGAAACACAGGTACAATCCTCAATATTAAGTTGTTTAAAAAATTAACTTATTTTGTGACCAGACCTTCAAAATTAAAATATGGTATTCTCCATGATGTTTTACTGTTAGTAAATCCAATTTATACTCAATTTCTTCTTTTAAAAAGCATTAAACATTAAGAAAAACAGACTTGAAAATCAGAAAACAGAGTGCTAAGGCAGCATATCTAGATGTCAGGTGGTTTTTCACTGAAGATGGGGAGATGTGTGGAGTTAACTGTGACATTCTGAACATAGTATAGGTAGCAACTGATCTTCACATTACACTTATATATGAAACGCACCCCATGTGGTGGGTTCACGGTTACACTTTAGAGTCTCATTTTTCATTTAGCCTTTCTTAAGGTCACAAGCACTGTTCCTGTATGAAAAAGAAGGGTTGAATGCATTTGTGTAAAAGGTATATTTGCATGTGGTTTATGTAGGCCTGTGATGCTCTCCTTGAGTCAAAATTTCTTATATCCCTGTCTGCCCAGAACTATATTCTGGTGTGTATTTCAGAGTGGGCCGTGTCGATCATCCAAAGAGGTTGAGGAAATGGGGAACCCCAAGCTGATGGGGGAGAGGGAGCAGCTGCACTGGAAGGGTCTCATCTCAGCACTGGGCCCTAAGTGAAATACACACATATACACACACACACATATATACATGTATATGTATACATACCCATAGGGCACACTAGTATTAGGAGGATTGTCCCTGGAATTGATTCAAAACATTCTAGGGTCAGCTCTCCTGATGTGCTCTTTGTGTCCTTTGGTCAATTCACTTGACTTGCCTGCCAAGTGGCTATCATAAGTTTCACTTTGAACATGATGTAAAGAAGAGAGAAAACTTATTTAACCTGAATCAATTAACATGTTAATGTTTTATGTTACTATGAATGAAAGCAGAGCATGCTGGTGCATGGCTGTAATCAGTGCTACTAGAAAGAGCTCGTGAAGGCTGGTCAGTCTCTTCAGCTGAGGAGTTCTGAGCTGCAGTGGGTTATGCTAACAGGTGTCTGTACTAAGTCTGGCATTAATATGGTGCCACCAGGCTGTGCAAGGAGAGGCAAACTGACCCAGCTGGAAAAGAGCATAGGTCAAAACTCTGATATCACTAAGTTGTAGGGTTGGGCCTGAGTTGTCCCTACATTTCCAGCCTAGGTGAGATGAGGAGACAGATACACACACACACTCACTCATTCACTCTCACTAAGGTGGAGAGAGAATGCAGAGAGGTGAGGCCTGTGATAGATTCTGAGTGAAGCAAGCAAGCAAGGGTTGACAAGAGAGGAAAATCTCAGAAGGAAGATACTGTCAGAGTGGCTGATGACAAAAAGCAAAAGTACCAATCCACCACAAATTTTATCTTCCTGAAGATCATTACCAAGATTAGTACTAATCACTTCCTAGTAACCACCTGCCATTAGGCACTCACCATGAGACTGTCATAAAGGTTCTGCTCTCATTGCATCTCACTGGAAGAAGCAAAAGGAGGAGTGGGGGTGGAGTTTAAAGGGTTGAGATGGTTCCATCTCCCCTTACTTAGTCATCTTTTTAGTACTGCTATAGGGTTTCATCAAAACAGGCTGAAATACTCCCACTTAGGTTTCTCCCTGTCCAATGAGCCCTAAATTGTCCCAGTCTCCTTACATTAATGGTTGTTGCTGTGGCTGTTGTTTTTAAATCATAGAATTTTGGAGCTCGAAGGATCCTTAAGGGATTATGTAATTCAACTGTTGTCATTTTATAAATTAGGCAAAGTGATGGTCAAAGAGATTTAAGTGATTTAACATCACACAGTTATTAGGAGAACTGAGAATAGAACACTTGACTGCCAATCCAGTGCTCTCTCCTCCACACTGCTTCTTCATATTGGGGTGAGGATTTCAAATAATAATTCCCCAACTATTTCTGAAGAGCAAAACTTTAACACCAATTTTCCACTTAATAAAAATTATGTACTTACATGGCAAATAATCTCTTCGTGGGGACTGAAATGGTGTGCCTAAACAATTTTTTAAGTTTCCTAGTAAACTGCTAATCCATTTAAAGCAAATAAACTCTCCTTTGATAACTGGTCACTTTACTTTCAAGTTAAAATCATAATGCCCACAGCACAAAGAATATAACCATTTATGATGTATGTTGTATACATACACATATTTATATATCTCTCCCCAAATCTTAACATAATGAACCTTTTTTATTTTACCTTTAAAACCACCCCAATTTGAAAAATATTATCTTAAACTAAGACTATATATTGAGTTTAGATTGGGAAAACAAAGAACTAGCGTTTATTAAAAGGGGCTGCCAGTTACCATAGTGACTTGGATTTAAGTTACAGACAAGATGGGAGATAAAACACAATAGTGTCTTATGCTTAAATTTTATGCCAAAGTGGTAGAATGAGTGCAAATAAGAGTAGTGAGAAGACTTCATACCCGTAACTACTGTTTTTACAGAATGAGAGATAATCAAAGTCGTTTCATTAAAAAAAATTCTGAAAAAAAAAAACCCTTGGCACTCTGTTAAAAAAAAAAATTCTACCTGAATAACAATGGGAAATAAAATATGCCAGTGTCTTTTAGTGTATGTGTGTGCAGGGGGTGGGGGAGAGGGCAACTGGGGTTAAGTGACTTGCCCAGGATCACACGGCTAGTAAGTGTCTGAGGTTGGATTTGAACTCAGGTCCTCCTGACTCCAGGACCAGTGCTCTATCCACTGTACCAACTAGCTGCCTCCCTCCCTAGTGTCTTTTAACTAATAGTAACGAAAAGTTCCACTTAAAAGTTTAAGAAATTATAAATATTCAATTCTTTACCAGTCATTTTGGCAGACCATTATCACTGTTCACATACAGATAAGATCATTGGCACAATGTGAAATAACTTTCGTCTGAATTACAACTTCATTTCTGAATATTAGGTTTCATGTGCAAACTTGCTTTTAATTTGTATTTACATTAGGAACTATTTACATGAGAAGTTATTCTATACAAAATACTTTTTAATTTTTAGATTTTTAATATCAATACTTGAAAACACATTAAACACAAAAAATATTTGACATTCTAGCAGAAGCATCTGCACATGCCTACAATGGTATGAAAAAATTCGAGACTCGTTTATTAAATTAGAGACTCATTTTATTAAAAATCATAGGCTACAATTTCTTGGAGTTCACCAACTTCATGAGATACAACTGTAAAAAGAAAAATTCTATTTTGAAAGCTTGAAGCAAAGTTATAACATTTACCTGAAACTCTGGTACAGTAGGTGACTTTGTGACAGCTTTCCTCTTCTTTGTGATTGCTTTTTTAGATATGGATTTTTTTCCTTGCAAGATTAAAAGAGAAAAGCTTCATAATGATATTTATTACACTTCATAAATAAAAGCCAAGTTACATAGAGCCTTCAGAATTAAATTATAATAGATGGATGTGGTTAAGCCAAATGAAAATGAGAGCTCAAAATCAAACTAGGTGAAAGCCATTAAACTACAACTATCTGTGTAGAACAAGTATATTAACAATGTTATGTAATGAACACAGCTATTATAATGTTCAAATGTATTGTATAATGCAAAATTTTATTATAACAAACTTGGAAAAATGTACTTTGCCATTGTTAAGGATAGTTGAAAAAAGTCATACACATAACCTAAAATAATAACATAAAAGAAAAATTAAACTTACCTGTGACACTAAATTTCTGCAGTTAGCTTCTGGTATGGATCTATTTATACTTTGGAATTTAGGCCTCTGGTTAGCATAATATAAATTCCCACAGTAGTTTTCTTCTACTACTATTAATACAAATCTAATCCCATTATATATCTTAAGAGTAGTGTTATTGGTAGTTGGCAATGCAATGATTTTTAGAAAGTAAATACCTTCAAAGTACATAATTGCGCAATGAGAACTTGTGGGAAAATTCGACTCAAAACCAAAGGAAACCACTTGATAATTGAAAACTAGTTATTAAACTTTGTAGTTTAAGCTAACAAAAATTATATTCAGTATTTTACAAACATAAGCTTCACTTTAAATATGAAACACCACTTGGTACACCAGTCTATTCATTTGAATTTTTAAAAATCAACAAATACGTAGGGAGCACACCCTAAGTACAAGGCTTCATGACAGTGCCACCAGTGAAAATATAAAACATCATCCCTACCCTCCAGAAACTTACAATATTATTTTTTGTTAAGGATCTGGATCTATGGCTTCATTAGTGTGGAATCTCCTGATGCAAATAGCTAACTCCTCTGTAACTTGTAGAGTTGCCTGGGACATTGGGATATAAGTGACTAGCCTAACACAAATTTAGTATGGGCCAGAGTCAGAACTTGAGGGGGCTTCCTGACTTTAAAGTTGTCTTTCTAAACACTTTACCATGCTGCCTCTCATTACAAAGAAAAATTCATGAAAATATTTCTAAGTTTAGTTTTACAACAAAACATGAAAACATACTCTCCTATCCCTTTCAAGATATAATAAATCTGCCTCTTTTTCTAGGAGTAGAAGGAAAAATCACAAGTCTTCATAATGCTTCTATACAAGCCCTGCTGTATAATCTGGTGTTTTCTTAAAATTTTAAAACATAGATGTTTAATTCAATTTTACATTTATATTCTATTATGTGCAAAGAGCTCCATGTGAAGGCTATAAAATGAATATGACATAATCCCTACCCCAACGTTGTTTAAAATCTAGTAGTAGAAGTAAATGTATATGTAAGTGCCATTAAGAGAGGTATAAGTAAGGATCCAGAAGTGTTTCATAGAAGAGATGATGTGTTGGGGACATTAAAAAAGCCTTGCTGAAAGAGAGAGTATATCAACTTATTTTCATATATGCAAGATTTCAACATTTGGAGGTTTGTTTTGAGGGGCAGGGAGCAGTGTCAGAGAGTAGGGATAAAGTCTTGGATAGAAAGAATATCATTTGTGAAATCAGGCAAGTATTGGGTGTGTTCAGAGATCAAAGAATAGCTCAGCTTGAGTGAAACATAAGGGAGTGTGGGAGACAACACTGGAAAAGTTAGGTTGTGATCACAAATGGCCAGTATTTATGTAGCACTTTTAAGGTTTGCAAAGTGCTTTACAAACAGCATCTGTTTTTATTCTTCTATAAATTAATTTCAAATTAATTAGTAGAAATCTATTAATTTCTTCTATAATGGAAAGGCAATGCTGTGCTAAAGAATATGGCCATAGTTCAATGGGCAATAAGGAATAACTAAAGATTTGAGAAAGTGGAGTGGTAAATCTGAGCTCAGTTTTTAGAAGATTTACCTGGCAAGTTGATGGACTGAACAGGGGGAAATAGAAGGAAGAAAATTAGGAAACTATTTCAGTAGTATGGGTGGTGGCAGTAGGAAGAGATGGGAAAAATAATGTAGGTGTTGTATCTACAGGGGTCAAAATTTGATGAAGAGTTTTAAAAGACTGAGTCAAATATCCAAACTTGGGTTGAATGGAGTACCAACCAAGTGAACTCTGTTCAGCACTAAACTGAGCTAAACAAAATCTTTTACTTTTTTCACTCTTTCAATTGAACACAATGTATTTACACAAGTAACCTTAAGTTATACAAATACCATATTACAATATTATATGTTTTAAAGTTCACCAAAATTATACCACAAGAGTCTCAAGTTAGACATTCCTTTTTACTAAGACTTATAGGTGCAATGTATGAACTATTACAAATTCCAAATGTATCTTACAATAAATGGTAGATGGTGAATATAGAAGCAGTATATAGTTCTATACTGCCCCCTTGCGGTATTATGCAATGTCTCCACGTTCAATGATACCCCATACTCTTTCCTAAAATCATCAAAATCCTTATATTGCTAAAAATGATGACAGGGTCACAGATTTGGAGCTAGAAGGGATCTTAGAAATAATCTAGCTTAACTACCTAATTTTATAGACAAGGAAACTATTGTTGAGAAAGGCTGAATGACTTGCCTTGGGCTCTAATATATCTTGTCCAAGTCCAAAATTATTAAGATAGAAATTATTCTGAACACACAAAACTTCACTACTATTCTAAGGTTTAAACTTCATGTATATAGAAAGCATATCACTGTGAGTTTCAGGACAAGCCCGGAGAATATCTACCCCTTACCCTTCAACTAAAGTTGTGAGTGCTACAGTAGATGAAACACCCAAAACACCAGAATTTAAACTGCCAAGAACCTCCAAAAGGCCCAATCATAGAGATATGTCAATATGGAAACTGGAATTCTCCCAATATATCATAACTGAAACAGCACTCAAGTATTTTGGAATAAGGAAAACAATACTCTAACATAAAAATTGAGATGTGAGAATCAAATGGAAGGGCAGGGAATAAGCATTTATTAAGTACCTGCTATCTAGCAGGCTCTGTGCTAAGAGCTTTACAAGTATTATCTCATTTGAACTTTGCAATATAACCCTGCAAGATAGGTACTATTATTTTCCAAATTTTACACATGAGGAAACTGAGGCAGACAGTGGTTAAGTAACTTGCCCTGGGTCATAAAGCCAGTAAGTATCTGAGGCAGAATTTGAACTCAGGTCTTCTTGATGCCAGGACGACTTTATCCATTGTGCCACCTAGCTAGGAAAAGGTGATAGAGATGTATCTATCTATATAGATGCATGTGTATAAAAATGTGTGTGTATACACATATATAAAAAATACGTGTAAGTGTGCATACACACATGCATGTGAGCATAGTAACACAACTTTGTGCAAACTGGGAAGTACAGTGACTCCTCTGTCTGCCCTGCTTCCATCTTCATTCTGCTCTACAGATTCCTACTAAAGACACCACCTTCATCTTTATTCTGATGCTCTTCTCCTCCTCTACGCCATAATCGAAATTTCTATTTCCTTACCGTCTCACTCTCAGCAATCCCATGAACAAATCTACCATACTATTCATTAGTGTCAATTGTCAGGCTAAAATGAGCACCAGCAGTAGAGAATTGCTCCATACTCTGTTGCATCTCAGCCTCAGAGACTACACTGAGTACGTAATCATGTGCCAACCAAAAGTCATGCACCAACTCTTTCTTTCTAAATGACAGAATTTCAGATACATCATGGGGATATTTGGGGGTAAGCCCTAACCCTTAAAATCATACCACTCTTCCGAATATCCCCTTGGTAGCTTAGTCTCATGTGGCATTTTGAGATACTTGAGGCTTCTCTGCCCTTCAAAATAAACAGGCAATTTAAAAAGCTACTTACATTCCTTTTTTTTTTGAATTTATTTACACTTTTTTTTTTTTGCAGGGGGAGGGCAGGGCAATAGGGGTTAAGTGACTTGCCCAAGGTCACACAGCTAGTAAGTGTGTCAAGTGTCTGAGGCCCCATTTGAACTCAGGTCCTCCTGAATCCAGGGTTGGTGCTCTATTCACTGTGCCACCTAGCTGCCCCACATTCCTTTTATAATACAGCACTAGAGACATTTTCTCCATTACAGTAGGTGGCACTGTCATCTTCAATACAGCTCCTGGGCATCTAACTTACTTTTGTCCTACCATTTACTCCACACATTGAATCCAGTTGACGGTTTGGGCTTATCCTTCCAATCTAACTCCCATACCTATGCAATGCTCTTGTTGACGATTTATGCTTTAACTCAAAGACTCCCCTCTTGCCTAGACTATTTATTTCACTAGACTACAAGAACTGTATCCTTCATGAGTTGAATATGAAGGGATGATATGAAAAAAATGAAATAAATTTAAGGGGTGAGAGGAATATATTGAGAGAGGGAGAAAGGGAGAGATAGAATGGGGTAAATCATCTCACATGAAAGTGGCAAGAAAAAGCAATTCTGTTGGAAGGGAAGAGGGGGCAGGTGAGGGGGAATGAGTGAATCTTACTTTCATCGGATTTGACTTGAGGAGGGAATACCATACACACTCAATCGGGTATCTTATTCCACAGGAAAGGGGAAGGGGATAAAAAAAGCAGGGGGGATGATAGAAGGGAGGGAAGATGGGGGAGGAGGTAATCAAAAGCAAACACCTTTGAAAAGGGACAGGGTCAAGGGAGAAAATTGAATAAAGGGGGACAGGATAAGATGGAAGGAAATATAGTTAGCCTTTCATAACATAAGCATTGTGGAAGTATTTTACATAATGATACATGTGTGATCTATGTTGAATTGCTTGGCTTCCCAAGGAGGGTGGGTGGGAAGAGAGAAGTGGAGAGAATTTGGAACTCAAAGTTTTAAAAGCAGATGCTTAAAAAAAAAATTGTTTTTTGCATGCAGCTGAGAAACAAGATATATAGGGAATGGGGCACAGAAATCTATCCTGCCCTACAAGAAAGTAAGGGGAAAGGGAATGGGGGTGGGGAGTGAGTGGGGTGAAAGAGGGGAGGGTAGAAATGGGGAGAAAATTTGTAACTCAAAATCTTGTGGAAATCAATGTTGAAAACTAAAATATTAAATAAAAAATAGAATATTAAAGAACTGCATCCTTCAAATTTGTCACTGTCACTATCAAAATTACTTTGTTTATTGCATAGGATTTGGAGTCAGAGGACCTGGGTTCAAATCCCAGCTCTGCCACTTACTGCTGTATAATCTTGGGCAAGTATTTAAGCTCTCTGGGTCTCTATTTCCTCATTGGCAAAAAGAGGTGTTGGCCTTAGTGACTTCTCGGGTCTCTCCTAGCTCCAAATGTATGAGCCTATGAACTCTTCATCCTGACCACTGGCACCCTCCTTAGAGCTCTAAAGTGGTGCTTAGGTGCTCTGTTTGCACAAGAGCTCAAGATCACAATCCCAAGTCTATACATCTCAATTTCCTTACTCCCATCCACACATTCCAACCCATTCCTTCTACACACCATTCACAGCCTTTTACATATCTGACTTGGAAGTCCACTTCATCCTTTCAACCAACTTCTAAATTCCTCTTTAGAACAGCAACAGATGTCTAGAATGCCACTCTTTTGGGCATCTTTGATTATTTAAAATGCTCCTAAAATTCCAATTTCTCTGATCTGAGAAACTTTTAAGGAGCTTAAGTTAGCTCTAGTAAAGTTAATTTTTTCAGTGTCTCTTGAACACACTATGTTCATTCCTACTTCCATTTATTCTTGCTTTGTTCATGCTGTTATGCACCTAACCAAACCTCCGTCTAAAATCCCCACCTCCTACTATTTAAATTTTCCAATCTTTCATGTACTCAATAAATACTGTTTAAATTTGGCAGATTGTTTGCACTTACACTGATCACAGAACTCCCACGGACACCTTAGCTTGTACCCCTAAAATACAATATATACCATTCCTAACTAAAGAAACATTTTTATTTTTTTAACTACATGAGAGGATGGAGACTAAGTCTATCTTTGTACAATATCTAAAACTGTATCATACACAAGTATTTAATAAATGCTTTGTAAAGGATTGATGTAGAAAGTTAGAACTATAAGCTAAAATGAATTTTTCAGATTTTCCCATAGATTTCATGTCTATGCTATTATTTTTTTTGAGTTAAGCAATGATAATTAAGATTTGGGAATATTTTGAAATAGTTGGCTAGTAATCAAGCAAATGGAGAATATATCTTCTATTTTATCTAAATCCAGTTTCAATATCTTATTGGAGTATGAATTCTTTAAAGTTATGCATAAATTCTGTCAGATGCTAACAAAGGATCAAGTATGGGACTTGGTGATGAGATGGCTAGGACCTAACGGAACTTGTGCTCTTCTGGTAAAGCTTTTATAAATTCAGAATTACTTCCATGTTGCAATGAGGCACCTGAATTGAACTAAATGAAACAGAAGCTAGATTCTTCCGATGCACTGAATTAAACAGCCATTTATTTCAAAATATAACCAAATCTTAATTATCCCTAATAATGGCAGAACAGGAATGGACAACTGAAATCTACAATTTTTTTAAAAAGGTACATCAATATTCATTTTAGTTGATAGTTCTAATTTTGTGTATTACTTTTTTTTTCCTATAAAGTCAGAGGTAATAAGTAGTAAAAACTAATTGATATGGGATTCATCTTATATTCCCTCTGCATGCTTACATGAATGGCTAACCAGTAAATTCAACCAGTAAATATTAATCAAATGGAAAAAAGGGGCCTTCGATAACATCAAAACAGAATAATTAATTTCTGAACTCACTTAATAAAATATTTTAGTTAAATTTTAGTAATTTGGATCATAGATCTTTAGCAGTAAAAATTAAAAGGGATAATCTATTTTCGATGTAAGATAAATATATATATATCTTGCTTGAAAAGGAGCAAGTTTAATTAAGTAACAGAATAAATATATTTCCATATATGAAAAATTTTAATACATAGAACTTCCTTGGAAACATATAATACAAAGGTGAATTTCATTTTGTGACTTACAGCTTCCCAAACTAGCTGATAGAACATCCTGGAAGTACAACTCTCTTGCATTTTTTCAAAACAGTACATCAGCTTACCAGATTTGTGCTTCTTGTGTTTAGCTTTCTTTTTGATGATAAATAACTTGTTCTGGATCTCAGGTTTGTAAGACTTGAATGTAAGAGAATGAAGACCTTCACGTTTTCTCTGTAAATTTTCATTTAAGACATCTTTCAATTTCTTTTTTTTCTTTTTCTTCTTTTTTGCCCGTATTTTACTAAGTTTGAGTTTTTTATGATTCTGCAGTGAATGTTCTAATATGATATCTCTTGTAACTTTATGGCAGTTCATGTCTAGATTATCACTGTGACTTCCATTCACATGTACTTGGCAAGTTTTAAGGGCATTCTCTTTTAATGGACTAGGTTCAGTTTTTACTCTGGAAGCTTCACCATATTTCTCCCTGTTTTCTATAACCCTCACTTCACCCGGGCTGAGGGGCTCCCCAAAGCCAGTAACTTCCCCTGGACTGCTTGGTTTCTCTAAATTTTCTTTACAGTATCCCATTTTTTTACTTTCACAGGGCCTGTGAATTTTAATTTCACAGTTATTTTTTATTTCTTTTTCCATGGAGATGCCATGATTACCCAAATGGATTTTAGCTGGGCAGCAAACAGTTTCCATACTGATCTGTTCTCTTTTGGAGGCAGAGGGTAATTCTTCTCTGCTACCACACCTATGTTCTCCATTACTTTTGCTAGCATATTCACCCTTTAATTTCTCAAGTTTAATGCGAGGTACTCTTTGTATTTTAATAGGTGGAACGGGAAATTCAGGTGCCTGAAAGGGTCTCTGTTTGTAAATGCGTACATCTGCCCCACAAAACTGTGGGAAATGTACATAAGCATTCTCTAAGTAATCATAGCCAAGGATCACTTCCCTGCATTCATGGATAGGCTGTCCCAGTACGGCATCTTGAACTTCTTTTTGTGTTTCATACACAAAGTCACAGAGGCCCTTCAGTAACCAAACTTTCTGGTAAAATGGGAGTTGATGAAATGGTTTGTCCTCTAAAGGGTTAACTTCACCAAGGACTTTAAAAAACTGAGGGCACAATCCAAGCTTCTCAGCACAGCCATCAGGATTCTCAGTCTGCCCAACAACAGTGTACCACTGTTGCACCTTCTGCCTCAGTGCTGCCTCCCAAGTTCTATAAGGCAGAGTGGGTCTCCTGTGTAAGGTAGGTCTGCGATGAGGGGGACTTAACAAAGAAGTCATTATTTTTGACAAGAAAGCATTACACTGAGGCATCAGAAGACAACGTTCCAACTCATAAAAGACTATTTCAGGCAAGTTTAGAATGTGTTGGGCTAAACAAAGGAAATGTCCTATAGCTGGAATTTCCCACATGGTCTCCATGCAAGTTGGAGCAGCCTGAGCCAGAAGTTTTCGCTCCCATTCTTCTATTTCTTTTTGACTAGCTTCTTCTGCTTCTTTTCTTTCTTGATCCCGTATCCTAAAGAAAAAATTTAAAAATTAGACTAGTTCTGAATAAAAGAACTCCAGAAAATACAAAATTTAAAATATAAATGCTACTTAATGTCTGTTTTGGAGGAAAAAAAAACACCCCACTACTGTTCAATGTTTTGGTCTTTAATAACCACTGAAACTTCATTCACTAGACCATTCCTTGGCATTTTCTAAGTTATGTCCACTTCCTCACTAAAACCATAAAAACGGTTGTTTAATAAAGTTAGGTAGGTCAAATATTAAAAGTAAATTTAACAGTCAATTTAACAAACATTTACTAAGCATTCACTACGTGGCAAGGAACCAATGATACTTCAATGTGTGCTATTTTTCTGATAAGGTTAATAGGTCAATAAAGTTAATAGGCTGATATCTAATGGTTCAACCAAGATCTAATTAATGATAGGCATCCTTATTAGATGGGATAGTCCCAATTTTGGACTACATCCATTACTGGGATTTCTAATCATACTCATAATACTTACTGAGGTCCCTATTCATTAACTAGGTACATTGTTGCAAGGCAAACTTTGCCCTAATTTGCAAATCCAGTTGATACATAACTACTGCTCACGCTTTGAGAACATTTAGGGCGTGTAACTTTTGCTTATTTATGAATTAGCAGTCAATATTGTTTTAAGAACAACTCTGAATGAGTAAGTCATTTTGATTGTTATAAATACCCAAATTAACAGCAAAGGACATAAGAAAGAAGATGCTATCTGCATCTGAAGAAAGAACTGATAAATAGAACAACATATAAAATCATTATATATGTGTATATATATATATATATATATGTGTGTATATATATATATGTTTATGTCTAATAGTAGTCATCTCCAGGGTGGGGGTGGATAGGTAAGAAAAAAAGAAATTTACGCGATAACTTTATTATATATTTAAAATAGCAAGTTGTATATAATAAATCTGCAGTTTCATGTGCAATCATCTTTTTTATTATACTATGTTACATTTTATTGCATAAATTTAAAAAAATGCAATAGCAAATAAAACCAGCAACTCCCATGAAGTGGCTTGGTAGCCAAGAGCGAGCAATGAATTTTTAATCAGAGGGCTTGGGTTTGATTCCCTGTTCTACTTACTATGTAGCTTCTAACTTCTCAAATGACTCGAGTGGGGGGCAGGGGTGCAAGGGAAAAGAAGGAACCACCTCCAAGATCCCATCCTTTTCCCTCTGCCACCCTTCCTCTCAAGTCTCTCATAGCATGCTTTCCTGCTATCTTCTTAGTTGAGGATATCATATTTCAAAGAAGAAAATGAGTATCATTTGCTTAAAGCTTCCTCTTCTCTCTCTTTCCTCATCTTATATCACTCAGTTTCCTTCTCTCCTCGACAAATCCAACCTCTCTTAACACGCGCTCTTGATCCCATCACCTCCCATTTTCTGTAGCAGATTGTCTCTATTAAACATCCTCATCTCTCAAGTTTTCAATTTTCCCCTATTAGCTCCTTTTACACTGCCTACAAACATGTACAGGAACTATATGAACACAATTACAAAATACTCTTCACACAAATAAAGACAACTCTAAGTAACTGGAGAAATATTAATTGCTCATGGGTAGGCTGAGCCAATATAACACAAATGACAAAGCCATCTAAATTAATTTACTTATTCAGTGTTATACCAATAAAACTACCAAATGATTACTTTACAGAGCTTGAAAAAATAATAAACTTCATCTGCAGGAACAAAAAGTTAGAATATCAAGGGAATCAAGGAAAAAAATTGAGAAGAAGGGAGCCTAGCACTACCAGATGTTAAACTGTATTATAAAGATGAAATCATCTAAATGATCTGGTACTGGGTGAGAAATACACTGAACAGTGGAAGATATTAGGTATACAATGTACAGAAGCAAATGAACAAAATAACCTAATGCTGAACAAACCCAAAGACCCTAGCTATTGGGCCATGAACTTGCTACTTGGAAAGAACTGTTGGGAAAACCGGAAAGCAGTCAGTTAATAAACATTTATTAGCATCTACTATGTGCCAGGTACACATTCCAATCTGACAGAATCGAGGTACAGATCAGCATCTCATGCTGTATACCAACTATGCTCAAAAAGTTACTGAACTACATATACCCTTTGACCCAGTGATACTTCTACTAGGTCTATATTCCAAAGACGTCAAAGTAAGATGAAAAGGACTCATGTATAAAAATATTTATAACAGCTTTTTGGGGCAGCAAAGAATTGGAAATTAAGGGGATGCCCATCAGTTATGGAACAGCTAAACATTCCACAATGGCTAAACAAATTGTGCAATAATCAACTTTTAAAAAATAATCAACAGATCTATTGATCAATGGCCACACAAAATTCCTAATGACTCAGGATAAAACATGCTATCTATCTCTAGATAGAAAGATGGTGGATTCAGAGTGTAGATTGAAGCATGTTTTCTTCTATTTTATACTTTTTTTATTGTTTTCCCCTTGGGCGGTGGTGGGGTAAGGGAACATAGCTGATGTGCAAATGTGTTTTACATGACTATATATATTTATTATGGGTTATGTTTTTCTTGTTTTTTTCAGTGTGTGAGGGAGGGGAGTGGTAGAGAATTTGAAATTGAAAATAAAATAAAATTGAATTTAAAAAAAAAAGACTGCTTTAAATCTCTACTGATGAGAGAAGTGCGAATCAAAACAACTCTTAGGTACCACATCTCTCCTGTCAGATTGGCTAACATGACAAAATAAGAAAATGCTAAATGCTGGAGAAGATGTGGGAAAATGGGAACACTACTGCATTGTTGGTGGAGTTGTGAACTGATCTAACCATTCTGGAGAACAATTTGGAACTATGCCCAAAGGGTTATAAAAATGTGCATATCCTTTGACCCAGCAATATCACTTCTAGGGTTATATCGCAAAGAGATCACACAGGGGGAAAAAAGACCCATATGTGCAAAAATATTTATAGCAGCTCTTTTTGTAGTGGCAAAGAATTGGAAATCAAGGGGATGTCCATCAATTGGGGAATGGCTAAATTATGGTATATGAAAGTAATAGAATAGTATTGTGCTATAAGAAGTAAGAAGCAGAGAACCTTCACAAGAACCTAGAGAAACTTATAAAATCTGATGATGAGTGAAGGGAGCAGAACTATGAGAACATTGCACACAACCACAGACACATTGCTTCTGATGACTAACATTGATAGACTTGGCTCTTCTCAACAATGCAAGGTTCTAAGACAGCTCCAAAAGACTCAGGATGGACAAACACCAAAGACAACAGAGAAGAACTGCAGAACCCACAAAATAGCAGAAGGAAGCAGGGCACTAGCCTAGGACAGTCTGGATGGTCTCTGGGTAAGGTCTATCCCTTACGGAGCTGGGAGCGGAGCAGAGCCCAGCGTGGGCAGCGCTGACCAACCAGACCAGGGGTCAGGCAGAGCGTGCCCTTGTATCCTGAATCAGTGAGCTGTGGCAATTGCCAGACTTCTCAACCCACAAACACCAACGACAACAGAGAAGGTTAGCGGGAGAAGCTGCTGGGGACAGGGAGTTTGCAGTTCGGCTACCACCCTGGGGGCAGCGGAAGTTGGGCAGCTACACAACTACAGCTGCAGTTGCTTCCAGCCCTAGGTCCACCTGGTGGGAGGAATTAAGTAGCAGATCAGAGCAGGAATGCAGAGTCTGCTGAAGATCTAAGTCCAGTCCCAGTTGGGGGTTCTTGGGGAAGGAGGAGTGCTGGTGTGGCAGAGCTGGCGCACCCCACCAGGAGTGGAACATAGAACTCTTTACAAGCACTCATACCCGGCTGAAAAACTCAAGGGTCAAGTAAGTTGGCTGGGAACAAGGCCAGGCAGCGAAAACACACCCAGATTCAGTCTCAGACTCTGGAATCTTTCTTTGGTGACAAAGAAGACCAAAACATACAGCCAGAAGAAATCAACAAAGTCAAAGAACCTATACCAAAAGCCTCCAAGAAAAACAAGATCTGGTCTCAGGCCATGGAAGAGCTCAAAAAGGATTTGGAAAAGCAAGTTAGAGAAGTAGAGGAAAAATT
>CM053624.1:285113663-285170786 GCA_028646595.1 Phalanger gymnotis
GGGGAGGGAAGAGGGGAGAGAATTTGGAACTCAAAGTTTTAAAAGCAGTTGCTCAAAAAAAGGTTCTTTTTGCATGCAACTGTTAAATAAGATATATAGGGAATGGGGCATAGAAATCTATCCTGCCCTACAAGGGGAAAGGGGATTGGGGGGTGGTGGGGAGAGTAGGGTGACAGACAGAAGAGAGGGCTGACTGGGGAATGGAGAAATCAGAATATATGCCATCTTGGAGTGAGAGGGAGGGTAGAAATGGGGAGAAAATTTGTAACCCAAAACCTTGTGGAAATCAATGTTGAAAACTAAAATATTAAATAAATAAGAAAACATAAAAAAAAAATACCAGAATAACTGAAATGAATTCAAGAACTCTTCCTTTTCAGCAAGTTACTGGAAATCTCCAGATTTTTAGGGAACAGCCTGTTTTTAAAAATATATAATTATAAAATTTTAAAAAGTTTTTCTATCCAGAGAAATAAGATCCAATGATCTCATTTGCATTTTGCCTTAGAATTTCACTCAATATAGACTCTTTATAGGTATGTGATCTTAATTAGGATTTCTAATAAATCAACTCCTAAATGGTTTTTAACATTTTTTAGAATGTTAAGATGACTCAATGACTCCCCCCCCTTTTTAAACAAATGATTCCCTTTCCTTTTTTTTTAAACAATCCAATTCCTAATTCTCTCTCCTTCACTATCCCCCACTGAATAAAAACAAACAAAAATAAAACCCACCTTAAATATGCGCAAGCAAATAAATTCCTACATTGTACTGCCTGAAAACATAATTCATTTTGCAACATTCTTGTGTTTTTGTTCTTTATGTAAAGAAATATGTTTGTCAAGTTCGTAATAAAAAAAGGAAGCTAAAGAAAGGGGAAAAGGACTTAAAGGAATTCTACATTTGGTAATAATACTTCTGAGGTCATGTGAGGCAGGAAAACCAGGAATTAACAGTCAATATTATTTTCTCATCCATTTTCTAATTTATGTATGGGAGTGAAACCAATGCTTTGCCAGAGGAGGGTCCCTCAGGTGGATCCCTACTTGCTGCTACACTAACTGGTGCAGTTTGGTACTGTGGACTGTCATTCAACAATTATCAAGGACTTCTTATACCAATGCACACACAGCAGAACTTTTCAAGATGTTATACTTATAAACAGAAAAAGCACATAAAGCAGGAGGAACAAAGTTCACTTACATAGCTTTAAGTAAAATTCTGCAGAAAATACAGGCCATGAGAAAACTCCTATGTACCATTATCAATTTTTTTTAAAAAACCCCAGAATAATGAGGGGTTTAAAAAGAAGAGGCCACATGTCAGATATCATATTTTACAGTTAAGTCAAATGACATCCTGATCATATTCCTATTTAAAACCGAACATCTTAGGTAAAGAACAAATTATAACTTATGTCCCTAAACAAGGAATGATTAAACACCATTCTTGAACACTGATTGTTTAATAAAGGCTGATTTGACTAACACAGGATGCTCTTTATAATTCCATTTTTATTATTACTAGCTATTTTGGTGAACATTAAACCTAATGATTTTGTCATTCATAAAATTAATCCTTCAATGTTTCTTGTATCTACATATATTTATTCCCATTGGAATTAAACTAAAATAAGAAATAGCAATCCAACAGTCATTACATAAGAGAATAAGAAAATGCTAGTTGGCTTGAGAGTATTCACAATGTTACTGTCATAGGACTATGCTCCAAGTGTGCATCTAAAAGCTGCTTGTCTAATGATCACATGTAGTTCCTGTCAGACATATATGCAAAAACTCTAAGACCAGGTACCAAATTTACAATCTCAATTTTAATAAATAACAAACTTGACATTTTAAACCTACTAAAAAGTCTAGCGACAGATAACTAAGCATTTCTAAACCTAATCCTGTACAGCCCAAAGTGAAAGGTGAAATTTTTTAGCTAATCAAAATAACCTTTCCCTTCCCCCTGCTTTTTGCATGAGGCTCTCTCTACTCTTAATTTTTTTGTTCCTTGTTTTATGGTACAATTATATATTTACTGAGTTCTTTATCAACAATGATCTTCATTTATAACATTATATCTATATTAAATAACTTTTATTTAATCATTCAATATTCACATTACCAGAATCATAAGTTTTTAATAGGCTAGAAAAAGCATTAAAGTCCATGCTTATATTTTTGTAATCAATTATAATGATTTAATTTGCCTGTACTGAGTTCAGATTAGTTTAATAGTATAGGAAGAAGAGAATTTGGTGACTATAGGATAGTAAGACAACAGCTGCCAAATTCATCCTGCCCCTTTCATCTTGTTAAATTAAACAATATCCTGGGGAGCTCTACGTGGATGGACCAGACTGGCAATTGTATCTATAACAGGACCACAGACTTAAAATTGTAAGAGACCTTGGAAATCATCTAGTCTAATCCCCTCATTTTACAGATGAAGAAACAGAAGCCCAGGTTGGTTAAGTGACTTGTCCAAGTACACACAAGTATTAAATGGCAGAGCACATATTTCAATTCAGGTCCCATGATTCCAAGGTCAGGACTCTTTCCCATTATACCACTAGTCTACACTGGGACTTGAAAGGAATGTGCACAACCTAAGTCAAATAGTAGAACAAGCACAGGAAGATGCAGCTCCAACAGAAAGCAAGGAAGTTCAAAAGAGACAGATTTAGCCTTAGTCCAATAATTTTTGCTAACTGGATGCAGTTGGAGGTCTGACTCCTATAAGAACTGAAAACAGCCACTACAACTATGAACCAAAAAGAGCTGAGATCCTAATTCTTCAGGGAGGAATCTAAACAGCAGCTAAAATTCAGCAGGACACCTGTAAATAGCTAGCAAATAGAAGCACAGAAGAGATAATATAATAGCTTAGCAGAGCACACCAGTAGCTTGCAGCACAACATACAACTCCATGACATTACCAGATCAGCAGATGATATAACCAGTAACCAGCAGGGAAGAATTCTAGCTTTAAAGTTTTAGGAGTATGAATTTTCCCAGCTAGAGATGTTCTCTCTCTCATTAATGCTGTGGAAATCTGAGAGACTGAAGGGGGAGTTTTGGGGGGTGGGAAGTATCACAGTGGTATTTTCCATACCATTTAATTTATTTTGCTCTTTTACGAAAGTTAAGTATTAAATTGAAGGTTACTGCTTGTAAGTGAAAAAGGAGTCCAAATAAAGCAGAGACTACCAGAGTAATCAGGAAAACCATCATAGCAGATGCAGCTTAAAAAAAAAAAAAGAATTAGTGACTGAGTATTTAATGTTACAGAGGTTCAGGAGGATGAATGCTGAAAAAAAGCCAATGAATTTGGCAAAGAGGAGGTCAGTGGTCATCTTCAAATGAGCAATTTTAAGTAAATAATTAGGACCATATTAGAAGTGCAGCAACAGGACAAGGACAACTCATACCAACCCAAGCCCACATTGTAGGCAACATTCCCTCCTCTACCTTATTCCCCAGCTACATAGGAGGAACAGGTGGGAGAGGCATGTGCCTAGCAACAACACTCCTTGGAGACTAAGAGCTTCATCATAAGTCTGCTACCTACCACTACCATAGAACAATCTCCCAACACCTGTTGCTCTCCCCACTCTGAATAATAAATCACCAGACACATAGAAGCACACCATCATCAACCCTATCCCATCCATGTCCTTCTCCAATCATGCCAATTCCTTCCACTAAGCTCTCTAGGATTCCCTTAACAAAGTAAACAAACACTTTTGTTTTGGACTTCTTTTTCTTATACTCCATCTATCAGTCTTCACTGATCTGAGGACACTACATGCCTGGCCATCCTCTCAAGCACGTGTTGTACGTTCACTCATATCCCACTCCCCAACAAACATAGATCCTTACTCTCCATCTAGAAGGAGCAGTTACAGTACTCCTTGCATACAAGTGCCACTTCCACACTCTTCCTTTACCATCAACCAGCAAACTCTCCTCCTTTGAATTTCACAGTATCAAAATTTTCCATCCAATCCAGTTCACAGTGGTTGTTGTATACTAGCACCCAAGACATTCTCAAAGAGGTCAACACCTAGCTTCCATCTTCTTAACTCCTGCTCTTATACAAGGGTACTTCAGTTATCCTTATTGATGCTTCCACAAACTCCGTGAACTCCCAATTCCTCAGTTTCCTTAAATCTCATGACCTACACGCCATACTTCATTCACACATAAAGATGGTCACATTCTGGACACCACCATCACAAGTGTTCCACTTCCTTAACCAGGAACTCTGACATTCCTCTACTGACAATGCTTTCCTCTCCTATCATTCCATCTCTTCCCTATGCCACATCTCTCTTGAATCAATTCTTCAGCCACAGAGACCTGCAATCCCTCCACTTTTCGATACTTTATAAAGCCCTACTCCAAGTTCATTTTCTTCCCTTTCCTATTAGCCATTCAACTGTATGCTGTCCTCTGCTTTCAGATCCTGCACCCCTTTGTCCTGATATTCATCTCCTGCCAAACCTCTGCCCTGAATTAACTCCTACTTCTTCTGATCCTACTGAGATGTTACTGAAGGGAGCTGCATAAAGTCCTACAACTGTGCTTACTGCATTTATTGCAAATTCACATCATCCAACTTCAAGTGAGCCCAAGATATATGGAGACAATTCCTTTATTCTTCCCTTGATTCCCTCTCTTACTCCTCATAGACACTATTCCAAACCTTCTTTTTCTAAACCTCTTATGCCCTGCCCCACCCCGCCCCACAACTTTGTCAGTTGAGGATCTTACTTTTACTGTAGTGAGAAAATCTATTCCATTTTGACATGCGCTCCTTTCTTCATCTCAAAAGCCCCTGAAACCATCACCCCCTCACTGTCTCTAACAATGTGGTGGCCCCTTGTTCTTGCCAAGGTAAACCACTTCATATGTGCCTTGATGTGTTCCCTTCTCATCTCCAATAGAGGATAACCTCAATCATTCCTCTGCCTGACCCTTCTCATCTTTAATCTCTCCCTCTTGAATTATCAATCTCTCCTTATCTACTGGTTCTTTCCCTAAAGCCTTCAAACATTCTGAAGTCTCTTTCATCCTTAAAAAACCTTCATTAGACCCTATCAGACATTCAATCTATTATTTTATATCTCAGACCCCTTTCTCAGCCAAACTCCTGGGAAAAGGCACTCCTCAACCTCCTCTCCGCCTTCAACCCTTACTAGCTGGCCTCCAATCTCATCTTTCAACTAAAACGTTTCTCTCCTTTACCAATGATTGCTTGATTAATAAACCAAATAGTCTGTAAGTCCTCTCATAGTGATCTTTTCTCCCTTGCATTTGACACAGCTAATCCCTTCTTTTCCTGTATACATCTCCTGTCAGGGTTTTCATGACACTCCTTTTCTTGATCTTCTTCCTATCTGTCTGACTCTTCATTCTAAATCATTTGCTGGGTCTTTATCTACACCATAGGGAATTCTTCAAGCCTCTATCTTAGGCCCTCTTCTGTGTCATAGTGATCTCATTAGCTCCCATGGGTTTATTACCTTCATTACAATGACTCACACATCTACACCAGTGTCAGTTGCTCCCCTGAATTTGAAATATCTCTGCGTCTCTGGTCACGTATGTGGACATATCAAACTGTGTATCCCAAAAAACATTTTGAAATCAATGTAATTAAAACCGAACTCATTATCTTTACCCCCAATCCAGATCTCTTCCAAATTTCCCCAGTTTCCCATGTTTATAACCCCCAGCATTATTTATGATTCCTTACTCTACATATCTGATCAGTTATCAGATCTTGCTTTTAAACCTCCACAACACCTCTCACACCTGACCCATCCCTTCCTCCCCCTCTATTTCCATAGTCAGCATCTTAGTTCAAGAGTTTATCAACTTCTCACCTAGATTATTCCCAAAGTATCCTAATTGGTCTTCGACTTCTTAGCTCTCCTTACTCAGATCCATTCTTCATACTACTCCCAGAATGATTTTCCTTAAGCACAGATCTGACCATGTCATTCCCCTACTCAAACTCTAGTTTGCTTTATTGCCCCTGAGATGAAATAGAACAACATCTTCTACATGAAGTCTTTCCTGATCTACACAAATTATTCTATATTTATTCTCTGTCTATTTATTCTATATATATTTAAATATGTACTTGGTGGACCCCTTGAGACAAAGAATGTAAGCACCTTGAGAGTAGAAATTGTTTCATTCTTTATAATCTGTATGACTAACATCAAATGCTTGCTTGTTGACTGACTGAGTATGCTATGAAACTATTTTTTATATGTCCATTTTCTTTAGTTTTTAATTTTCATATTTTATTATTTAATATTTTTAGTTTTCAACATTGATTTACACAAGATTTTGAGTTACAAATTTTCTCCCCATTTCTACCCTCCCCCTCACTCCAAGATGGCATGTATTCTGATTGCCCCATTCCCCAGTCAGCCTTCCCTTCTGTTACTCTGCTACCTGCCCCATCCCTTTTCCTCTTACTTTCTTGTAGGGTAAGATAGATTTCTATACCCCATTGCCTGTATATTTTATTTCTCAGTTGCGTGCAAAACAACTTTTTCTGAGCATCCGCTTTTAGAACTTTGAGTTCCAAATTCTCTCCCTTCTTCCCTCCCCACCCACCCTCCCTAAGAAAGCAAACAATTCAACACAGACACATGTATCATTATGAAAAACACTTCTACAATAGTCATGTTGTGACAGACTAACTGTATTTCCCTCCCTCCTATGCTGTCCCCCTTTATTCAATTTTCTCCCTTGACCCCACCCCTTTTCTGAAGTGTTTGCTTTTGATTATCTCCTCCCCCAATCTGCTCTCCCTTCTATCATCCCTCCTTTCTTATTGCCTTCCTCCTACTTTCCTGTGGGGTAAGATACCCAATTGAGTGTGTATGTTATTCCCTCCTCAAGTTAAATGCGATGAAAGATTCACTCATTCCCCCTCACCCGCCCCCTCTCCCCTTCCAAAAGAACTACTTTTCTGGCCACTTTTATGTGAGATAATTTATCCCATTCTATCTCTCCCTTTCTCCCTCTCTCAATACATTCCTCTCTCACCCCTTAATTTTTTAGATATCATCCCTTCATATTCAGCTCACCCTGTGCCCTCTCTGTCTGTCTGTCTATCTATCTATCTGTATATTCCTTTCAACTACCCTAATACTGAGAAAGGTCTCATGAATTACACACATCATCTTTCCATGTACGAATGTAAACAGAACAGTTCAATTTTAGTAAGTCTCCTATGACTTCTTTTTCCTGTTTACATTTTCATGCTTCTCTTGATTCTTGTATTTAAAAGTCAATTTTCTACTCAGCTCTGGTCTTTTCACTGAGAAACCTTGAAAGTCCTCTTATTTTATTGAAAAGTCCATATTTTGCCTTGGAGAATGATACTCAGTTTTGCTGCGTAGGTGATTCTTGGTTTTAATTCTAGCTCCATCGACCTCTGGAATATCATATTCCAAGTCCTTCAATCCCTTAATGTTGAAGCTGCTAGATCTTCTGTTATCCTGATTGTGTTTGCACAATACTTCTCTCTGGCTGCTTGCAGTATTTTCTCCTTGACTTGGGAACTGCGGAATTTGGAGACAATATTCCTAGGAGTTTTCTTTTTGGGATCTTTTTCAAGAGACGATCGGTAGATTCTTTGAATTTCTATTTTACCCTCTGGTTCTAGAATATCAGGGCAGTTTTCCTTGATAATTTCTTGAAAGATGATGTCTAGGCTCTTTTTTTGATCATGGCTTTCAGAGAGTCCAATAATTTTTACATGATCTCTCCTTGATCTATTCTCCAGGTCAGTGGTTTTTCTAATGAGATATTTCACATTGTCTTCCATTTTTTCATTCCTTTGGTTCTGTTTGATAATATCTTGATTTCTCATCAAGTCACTAGCTTCCACTTGCTCCAATCTAATTTTTAAGGTAGTATTTTCTTCAGTGGAAGACCTCCTTTTGGACCTCCTTTTCCATTTGGCTAATTCTGCCTTTCAAGGCATTCTTCTTATTGGCTTTCTGGAGCTCTTTTGCCATTTGAGTTAGTCTATTTTTAATGTGTTATTTTCTTCAATATTTTTTTGGGTCTTCTTTAGCAAGTTATCAACTTGTTTTTCATGGTTTTCTCACATCTCTCTCATTTATCTTCCCAATTTTTCCTCTACTTCTCTTACTTGTTTTTCCAAATCCTTTTTAAGCTCTTCCATGGCCTAAGACGCATTCATATTTTTCTTGGAAGCTTTTGATATAGGCTCTTTGATTTTGTTGACTTTTTTCTGGCTGTGTTTTGATCTTCTTTGTCACCAAAAAAAGATCCCAAAGTCTGAGTTCGAATCTGAGTCCATTTTCGCTGCCTGTTCATGTTCCCAGACAATTACTTGACCCTTAAGGTTTCTGTCAGGGTATGACTGCTTGTAGAGCTGAGAGTACTTTGTTCCAAGCTTTAGGGGCTGTGCTGCTGTTTTCAGAACTACTTCTACTCTACCACCATCACAAGCTCTGCCACGCCAGCACTCCTCCTCCCTGAAGAACCACCAACCAGGACTGTGAGCCAGAACCAAGCAGGGCAAAGCAAGAGAACCCTGCCTCTGTGCCAGCAAAGCTCTCCCTGCATTCCTGTGCTGATCCAGTGCTTGATTCTTCCCACTGGGTGGGCCTGGGACCAAAAGGAACTGCAGCTGGAACTCTGTAACACCCGCAGAAGCTTCCTGCTGCTGGTGCAGTGGCCACTGCTTCACCTCCGCGCCTCCAGGGGTTGGTCTGAACCTGCACTTCTCTCACCCCTATCCAGCAGATTTTCCACTAACCTGCTCCATTGTCTTTGGCATTTGTGGGTTGAGAAGTCTGGTAACTGCTACAGTGATTATGGCCCCTATGGCCAGCTCCTCTGATCTCCTCAGCGCCTGATCGGTCCTGGTGCGGCCCATGCTGGGCTGTGCTCTGCTCTCAGCACCGCGTGAGAGACCCTTCCCAGGAACATCCAGGCTGTCCTGGGCTGGAGACCTGCTTCCTCTGCTATTTTGTGGGTTCTGCAGCTCTATAATTTGTTCAGAGCCATTTTTATAGGTGTTTGGAGGGATTTGGGGGAGAGCTTAAGCGAGTACCTGCTTTCCAGGCACCATCCTGGCTCCGCCCCCCAAAACTATTTTTCAAAGCTTAAATTCTTGAGCTTCAGGTAATAATTTAATATCCCAAAGAGAAATTCAAGACTGCTATATGTTGCAACTTGTTGCCAAAAATGAAAACATTTCACTCAGTCTCAACATATTTTTTCTGACTTTAAATGGGGATAACTACAACCTATATATCTTTTTCTTGATAAGGCTGATTATATTTTGATAGGACTAACCTTGTGAGCAAATAAACACCAATAAAGTCAGAAACGCCCAAGTATACATCTTATCATCACTGAGCCTGCTACTTATATCACATTTGCACTTACTAATTGCAAACAAAGCAATGTTTTCTTCTGAGTTAGAACTCTCTTCAATTCAAATATTCTCTTCCCTGCCCAGATACTGTAAATCTGTGACTACTGCTCTGGAAAGCTAGTGGTCACCTTGGCTTCCTGTTTCTAGAAACATCATTTATATGTTTCCCATTTGGTGATGTGGTTCTGCAGCAGTAAGTTGTGAAGCTAGGACACTAAGACACAGACTTGAGTGAGGTGGCAAAGAAAGGAAAGCTCTAACAAAGTTAGGAGAGTAAAGCCCGACTATTTGACCATAATATCATTTGAAATAATTATTTTACAACAGCTAGAGTAACAGCTAAAATCAAATTGGGGAGAGGGAGAGGTGTGAAGAAAATAATGAACAACAGTCTTAAAACTATCCTTGTCTTTTCCCACTTCCCTCCTTTTCTTCACTATTTGTTTAGGTAGGGAAGCAATATAGATGTTGAATCTACTACTAAAAAATTCCTATATAATAGGATGATAGATTTAGAGCTGGAAGGGACCTTAGAAGTTCCTGAGTTCAACCTCTTCACTTAAAATATGAGAAAATGGGAACCAGAGAGGCTAAATGACTCACCCAAGATCACACAATATCTGAGGCAGGATTTGAACTCAGGTCTTCTTGACTCAAAGTCTGCTGACCAATCTACTACACTAGGTATAAGTGAAAGAAACAGGATTCAAACCCAGGTCCTTTGATTCCTAATCATTCTAGATATCAACTCTCTTTTCACTGATGGTGCAAATACTTTATTTAAATAGTTCCTTTAGAAGTCTACATGTCTATGTTTTATATATGCCACGGAAGTTCTTTAACAATGGTAACAGGATTTGACCCCTACTTCACATCTGAATTGGGCATTTTCTGACTTCTGGGGAAAAGAAAGTGGCTAGAAGGGAAAGAGTGAGGATAAAGCATGGTACCTAAATGGTGTTAGTATCACTTTGTGCAAGGTGCTGAACATGTACTACAGATAATGTAACAGTCATACTTTCCCTCTGTAATTCTTGTCCACATCCTTCTATAAATCTTCTATAGAGGATCAACTCTCACGTTCTACATAAAACCTTTCTGGACACCAGTTGCTAATGCCTTCTCTCCCAAAATTAACTTGCATTCAATTTGTATGTATTATGTACATATGTACATGTTGTTTCCCCAATATAAGCTCCTTGAAAGTAAGAATTTTTTGTCTTTAGATCTAGATCTAGACCTAGAACATGGTAGACACCTAATAAATGCTTACTGATCCACAGATCCATCTTTTTCCTATCTTAACCTTGTTGATACAGTCTGTGGCATTTCACATGTACAAGCCCTGCTTATTTTCTGAAACCTTATATTCACCATCTGTCCTTCCACTGCCCTGTTAATGTATCATTTTGATTCTGAGATCATGATTTTCCATGATTGTATCCAGAGAATAAATTGGAGAATATTGGTGTTAAAGGCATAACTGGGGCAAGGGGGAGAGGGGAGAAGCAGCAGCTTAAGTTCACTGAAAAGACTACAGTTTTCCAAATATAACCCAGCTAACCACACCTACTTCCAATCAATTCTGAACTCACCTCATTATTCATCTGCCTTTCCAAGATACATGTACAACACACACACACACACCCTGCACAGAGAATTAAGCCCATGGGAATTGATCAGGTTACCAAGTGACAGAGTGTGGAAAAGAGAAGAGGGTCTACGAGAGAGCTTGGGTTGCACCTATAGTCAGGTGGTATAATATAATGAACCTGCAAAAGAGACTAAGAATTAACAGTACGATAGAAGAACCAAGAGAGAACAGTGTCTCAAAAGTACAAAGAAGAGAAAACATGTAATAAAGAGGGTATTAAGTGTCTAAAGCTATAGAGAGGTAAGGAGAGAAGAGAATCTATTCCCAATCCTTCAAGTATGAAAAAATTTCCTACATAGAGCAGATCTTAAACAAAGGAAAGGAAGTAGACTGGGAGATACTAATAAATGACAATGTTATGCTAAATTTGATATGTGACAGAGCTGTGATTGTATCACCTTGAGGAAGCCCTAGTTTGGGAACTCACTCTTACCAGATGCAAGTCCAGCTATTATTTGGGAGATATGGTAGGTAAGTTCTAGGAATTGCCTGAGGCACATAGATGTTAAGTGACTTGAATAAAAGTTGAGGGTGACACAATTAGTTAAGTGTCAGAGGCATCATCTGAACCCAGGTTTTTGTGATCCCAGGTCCAACATTATAATCACTATGCCTCATTACCTCTATAAAAAAAAATTTTATACTACATTAGAACTTTTTAAAGGACTCTCCTTCCCTCCCCCCACCCCGCCACATATTCCTTTCTCCAAAACATGGGATGGGGAAGGGGGAAGTGGAGTGTTTATATGTGGAGTGTCATATATGGCCCCAAACCAGATTATTTTTATATCATTTGGTACTAGTATTTTAAGAAGACTATGACTAGATTTTTAAAATTTTATTTGTAACTTTCACCAGTGGGCCTACTTATTTTTTTTTTTAACATGGCATCAACAACTAACCTTATCCTTTAGGACTTGGCCTTATTTTTATTATAGATGTTCTTTCTCATTTTCTCCCTTTTTGAGGCTGTAAAAACAAAGGAAACCAGCTACTTCACATTGTAAGATTAACCCCTCCCCTCCCATAACCTTAAAGTCCTTGTTCACAAAGAATACTGCTTCAGATAATCTTTTGAGACATATTGCCAGCTACCAGAAACAGCACGAACAAATGAAATTCATTACGTACCATGCCTCTAAGTAAAACTAAATTATTGAAAAAAAGAGATTTGCATACATTTAGTACCTTCAAAATTTTTCCAATAAAACTTTTTATAAAAAGTATAAACAAGGAAAAACTTGGCTTGCATTTTACAAGTTACTCATTTTTCTTCACCTTGAAAAGGCAACAAGACAAAAAAGTTGTCAAAAGGCTATTAGGAACAGAAAGCAAAAACTTTCTCAGAGCCTTACACTACAGATAAATATATAAACCCTATATAACTCATGGTAAAAATTTTCCCTTACACACCCTAATAATCCCTCAGTGGACAATTAGCCTGAATGAATGTAGTTTTACATATATCGTTTCCCTAAAGTCCATACCAAAGGAAATTACAAATTTGAGTCTATTATGAAAAGCACCCTTAAGAGCTGAATAAGCTAAAAAAGATAACTGCAACAATATCTGTGCCCTCAATCTAGTAATAGAATAATAACATAAGGTACAAAATATTCTTAAGAGTATAGGAGAAAGAGATGACTTGCAGCTAGAGTAACTGGGAAAAGCTTCACAAAGGTGGTGGAATTTGAGCTGTGCCACAATGGGTTGGATATTAAGAGATATGTTAATGGAACAGAGGAAAGTGATTGAAATAGTGATCAGCATGAGAAAGGCAAAGTGTTATCTTTATATAGTGCTTGGATGAAGTTATAGATGGCATCACCAATGATACAAAGCTGAAAGAATAACTAATATTCTAGATGATAGAGTCAGGATCCAAAAAGAAAATCTTGGCAGGCTTATAAAAAAAGTCAGATTGCATCTATTATGATGAAATTCAATAGGGATCACAATCAGTAATGTAAAAACCAGTGAAGGTTCTGGAGAAGAGATGGTGAAACAAACCCTCAAAGCAGACCAGTGAGGGCTAATAGAAAGTGAGGGCTAATAAAATATTATCTACATTGTCAAACACCATTCATTGTCATGAATGAGGCTTCAATGGGGAGACGAGTGCCTACGATGTAAAGACTAAGGTATTAACAACACATTTAAAAAGAGAAATTTAGTAAGAATAAATGTCAAGTTCTTAGGTTCAAAAAAAAATAAGCTGTACAAGTACAGGATGGAAAGTACATGACTAAACAGTTTGTATGAAAGTAAACTGGTTGTTTTGTATGATATTACAGGCAAAAAAGCTACTGTAATCTTTGACTTTTAGAGAATAGATGACAGTCCCATTGTACTCTGGCCTGGATGCTACACTTTACAAAAAACACTGACAAATGGTAGTATGTCCAGAGAAAGATCATTAGGATGGTGGAAGAGGCTAGACATAATTCCATATGAAGATAGAAAAACATTTGCAATATGATGTGAATTTTAAGCTATTTTGTTGGAAACCAAATAAAGATCTGGGTTTCTCACAATATTCTGGGGGGCTAGGAAAAGTTTGGAATAATGAAGATGGACTGCTTCTTAAAGAAAAAAGAGTAAATGTGACATGACAATCTCTTGTTAACTTTTTGGACAAGATAAAGAAATGTGGGCTATGTTGTAGTATTAGACACAGTTGTAGTAGTTTGCTGTTGCTGTTGTTAGCTAGTAGATGAGTTAGGAAGCTATTACAACAATTCAGGTGAGATAATGAGGGCCTGGACTAAGGCTCTATTAGTGAAAATAGGGAGGAAAGATACTTTGTAAATAGAACTTACGGGATTTGGCAATTGATTGGATATAGGAAAGTAAAAGAAAGAAGAGTCAGATATGACTGCTTCAAGCATGAATGACTGGGACAATGATGATGTCATAAACAGAAATAGGGAAAAAAGGAACTTATTTGGGAAGAAAAAATATATCTAACTTTGGCTATACTAAAGCTGAAGTGCTGACAGGATGCCCAAGTGAAGAGAAACAAGGCAGTCAGACACACAAATCTGGAGCTTGAGAGAGGTGAAAACTGATGATATGGACTTGGGATTCATCCAGAGTTGAAGGATGAGGAAATGGATGAGATTGCTTAAGGGAAGAGTTTTAGAAACTATCTACATACAACAGTTATAAGGTAGAGCCAGGAGAGTACATTTTTATAGAAGCCAAGGAAGGAGTATTAAGAAAGGTTAGTAATTTTATATGGTATGAAGAGGTCAAGGATGAGGAAAATTGTATAAAGGCCACTGAATGTAGTAATTTAGAGATCATTTATGACCATTGAGAAACCAATATCAATGCAATAATCTGGTAAAATCTGGAAAAATATCTGATAAAAGCCAGATTAAGGAATAAGTGGGTATAAAGAAGCCTTTGCTCCAGTTGTTCCCAATGTTTATAATGGCCTCCTCCCCTTCCACTCTTTTGAAATACTACACCATACTTGACAAAAGTAAAATATCACTTCCTCCATTAAGCTCACCTGATCTTTCCGATTAGAAATTACTATCCTTTCCCAAGATCTCCCAATTGCACTTTGGACTTCTCTTACACACTTATATTCCACACGTCAGAGACTGTACCTTTTACTTATATTCAAATCTCTCTCAGTGCTCCACAAATTCTCTGGCCCTACAAACACTTAATAAATATTTGCTGAACTGAATTTTGTTATTTTTATCTATATCCTAATCTCAATCTATTCAGTTTTACTCAGATGTTTATGAAAATTGTGTTCACTTAAAATTAGCTTATACTTCTAGCATAGAAAATAAGAGTATCCCCAATATTCCCCATGTATTTGTGATAGTGGTGAACTCTAAAAACTTCTCAAGTTCTATCTGTTCAGAGTTTTACTCAGCTGCAGATGGAACAAATAACTTTCATCATTTCCCTTTCCTCCAATAAATGTTAGATAAGCACATTTAGCTTATGTCACTTTGTCCTATTAACTAGAGTACTGGAAATAAACTTTTGCTTCTAAACCATATAATATTGTATGAGTTGAATTTTTAAGTGTGGCAACACTCCCATGGGCTCAAGGGAAAGCAGGGTATCCTGCTGGGTTTGAGGCATTGAAAGCAATGATTCTAAGCACTTTGAAATTTATTCTTGTTGGAAATGGCAAGAATTTAGCTGTCCATTTCCACACACCCCACTACTCCCCCAGTATCAATAGCAAAAATGAAACGTTAATTGCCCTAATTAGCATCTCTTTCACTTTTCAACCCTTTTAGGTATATATTCATCTATTCATTTCTGGATCTCTTTTCCTCATCTGTAAATTAGATGGGAGTGGTACAGATGTTGGTATATTTATATGACTCTTAAAATTCCTTCCAAGTCTAGGGTCCACGGAGTCTATAAAAACAAAGTTGGGAAGTTATTTGACTTGCCTTAACAAAGCAGTATGTTGAATAAGCACTAGGTTTTGATTCAGAAAGACTTGGATTTGAAATCAACTCTGCCTACTCTCTGTGTAATCATGAGAAAGTCCTTTCACTTCTCAGGCCCTCTGTTTCCTCATACATAAAATGAAGGGATTACAGTAGATCAATTGCATTGTCCTTTCCAACTCTGAATCTTAGGATCTTACCAAGATTAGTATCACAGCTATGAATAGAGCCCAGGTCTCCTGGCTTCCAAAGTTCAGTTCATGTTCTACTATAAGATGTTACTATGGCTATTTTGTAAAATGAAGGGACATCAGGAAATAAGATTTCTTTTTTTTTTTTAATTTATAGTACTTTCTACAGGGAAATAAAAGAAAAGAGAGCATTGTTTCAAATTTTGTTTGGGGTTTCCTTTAAGAATCACAGTCTATATATGCCATTCCCAAATCTTTCTGAATTCCAAGAAAGCTAAATAAATGAACGGATAAACAAATAAATATTGCTTATTATGGTTAGCATATTGTTGCTACAACAGGTTAGCTGAAAAACAACCAGAGACCACCTTAGGAAGGCAACAATCTCCTAGCTAAACAGAGAGATTCAGCAGCCCAGTTTTTAGAACGTATGTTTATTTACAAAATATTGCAAAGGAGTGTGTCAGAAGAATATGAACAGTATCATCTTTAGAAACAACGAAAAAGTGTTGAGAACTAAAGTTTGCTAGAGGCTTGGAACAAGACGGAAATTAAGCTATTTATTCTAAAAAATTTAGTTGATGAGACTTCTGCCCCGCCCCACCCCCACCCAAGCTAATAAAGGTATGTAAAACAATACAGAACTGTACCTCTTTTTTAGTGATTCTCACTCATAACGATGGGGTAGATTCATTAAATGTGGTCTACCACATTTACATTCCATGGAAAGAAATGACAATAGCATTTAATAAGATAAAATCAGAAGAGTAATTAGACTCGACCAATATACATAAAATTAGCAGTAGAGATGTTGGTTTTAAGCACTGAGACATCAATTTTCAAGATCTCAAAAGTGTAAAAGATTCTAAAAGAATGTAGATGATTAAAAAAGTAACTGAGAAAACACTGGCAGTTATTGATCCACATACCTACATTCTCATCTCTATAAAATCTTTATTAGAATTGTCTATATGTGCATCATCAATGGAAACATAACAAAAGAAATTCAAAAGCTTTTGTAGATTTTCAACGGTACCTTTATGATCATCTGGGGGATAAAGGAAACATGATCTCTCTGTTTTAACAATTGTTAATTTTAAGAAAGTATGCTTAAAAGAGTAGAAGACTCTGATCAGGCAAGGTGATTCTAATGCATTCATCAAAATCATTCAAGATTCCATAACAGATGTAATTCCAAAAATAATTTTATTCAAGGATCCCAATGTATATTAATATCAAGTGAGGGGTTTAACAGGGAGGTGAATATTAGTTCAATGCATCCATTGATATCATGAAAGACATACTATATGAGGTTAAAATAAGAAAAAAAGACTTTCTTGGTAAGCTTTCTAAATGCTGTTATTTGTAGATTACATAGCAGTAAATGAAGTTCCTTTTAATAACGCAGCATAATATAAGAGATAGCTCTAAGCAATAACTCTGGAAAAAAATAAGAGATGAAATATACATGGCTCAGATTATGACATGGGTCATCAAATTAGTCCATCAATAAGAATACCTTGGATAAGCAATGCAGAAGGATGAGGCAATAGGCCAAGAATTAAACATTAGGAGATGGGGTTAGACTTCATTTGGGAAAATGCACCATACTTTCAATCACTACAAACTGCCTAGGACAAACAAACACTTGTCTTGTCAAGCATCTATTATGTGCCAGGTTCTTTCCTAGATGCAAAAGCTCACCCTTTACATTGCCCTAGTGATGCTACATGTGCAAAAATAATGAACTATAACCTCTAAAGAATAAAAGGCAGACATAAAAGAACACTGGAAAGGTACACAGTAGGCAAAGACAGGCTACATGTTATCAACAAGTTGTATGTGAGTGGCATAAAAGATACTACAAAGATATATAACCAGAAAAAGAGGTGAGACAGTCATGTAGTAAGAATGAAACAAATGGTGCATGTGGTATATTGATAATGCCAAAGTATTAGCAGAGAAAAAAAGACTCTAGCATGTTAGGTATGTACACTACGGAATATTTATGGGAAAATGTGAACAAGAATCCTATAGGATAAGTGTTGTATCTGTAGAGAGAATAACCACTTCAATGAAATTGTGTATCCTTCAAAGTATCCACAAAGTATCATATGTAGTGCATTTGTTTTAAATATTTCAAAGTTATGATACAGTAATATTTATTAAAATAGATAGTATTATCATTATCTATAGTACACATGTTCATTTCATGACAGGAGGTAATGTGGTTAGAAAGGGCAGTGGATTAGTGGTCAGCAGACCCACCAACTATTAGCTCTGGTTCTTCGACTAATTAGTAACATGACTTTGGACAAATTACTCATCTCCTCTAGTCCATAGTTTCCTCAGTTATAAGTGGAGAAGATCACAGGATTTTGAGCTGGAAGAGTCAGGCAAACATTCATTAAGTGCCTACTATGTGCCAGACATCGTATTAGGTGCTAAGGATACCAAAAAAAAAAAAAAGTAAATACCAGCCTAAGCTCAAGGAGTTCACAATCTAATGGGGAAGGCAACACGCAAATCATTACGTACAAACAAGATATATACAAAATAAAAGGATAGTCCTAGAGTGAAGGCACTAGAATTAAGGTGGGAGAAGAGGATCAGGAGAGGTTTCCTGCAGAACGTGGGATTTCAACTGGGACTTAAAGGAAGCCAGGAGGCAGAGATGAGGAGGGAGAGCTTTCTTTGTATGAGGGAGAGTCAGCAAAAATGCTGGGGAGATGTCTTATATGAGGAACAGGAAGGAACAGAGTACGTAGGAAGGGTGTACAAAAGAAGACTGGAAAGGCAGGGGGTAGCCAGGTTATGAAGGCCTTTGAATACCAAAAGAGGATTTTATATTTGATACAGCAGGTGACAGGGAGACACTGGGGGGTTGGGGGCGGGGCACAGGGAGGGTAAATATAGTTGGACCTGTGCTTCAGGAAAATCACGGGTGAGGAATAGCTAGGTGGTACAGTGGATAGAGCACTGGCCCTGGAGTCAGGAGGACCTGGGTTCAAATTCAGCCTTAGACACTTACTAGCTGTGTGACCCTGGGCAAGTCACTTAACCTTGAAAGCCTCCTTTAAAAAAAAAAAAAAGAAAAAGAAAATCACTGGTGGCTGAGTGAAGGACCTACTGGAGCAGGAAGAAACTTGTGGCATTCAGACCAACCCCGCAAGCTATTATAATAGTCCAGGTATGAGGGGCTATACCCAGCTGGTTGTAGTGTTAGAAGAGAGAAAGGAGCCTTGGTAAGAGATAAGAAGGTAAAATCAAAAAGTCTTAACAGATTGGATATGGGAATGGGGTGGGGTGAGAATGAGAATTTGACTGGACACTTAAGTGAGTCTGGATGACTGAGAGTAAAATGGAAGTTAGGAAGAGGGGAGGGCTTGGGGGAAAGGAGCTGACTTTTGGGCATGCTGACTTAAAGATGTCTACGGAGCATCCAGTTTGAGATGTACAATAGGTAGTTAGAGATGTGAATGTGGAGGTCAGACAGATCAGGGATAGTTAAATAGATTTGAGAATTATCAGCACAGAGATGATAATTGAATCCATGAGAGCTAATGAGATCAAGTGAAACAGTATGGAGGGAAAAGAGCACAGGACAGATCTGCAGGACACCCAGGGTTAGTGTGTGTGACCTGGATAAAGATCCAGCCAAGGAGAATGCGAAGGAGTTGTCATATTGGTAGGAGAACCAGAAAAGAGTGGTGTCACAAAAAACCTAGAGAGAAGTGAATAAAACAGAAGACGGTGACTGGTGATTCAAAGCGTTAACAGCCACAAAGAGGTCAAGAAGGATAAGAAAGAGCCATGAGATTTAGCAAGTAAGAGTTCATTAGTTTAAACTTTGCATAAAGCAGTGTTATTATTGATTTATAGTTCAACACACTCATTTTGCAGGTATGGAAACTGAGTCCCTGAGAGGTTAAGTGATTTGCCCAATGTCACCATGGTAAGGTATAACAGACTCAGGATTTGAATCAAAGTCTTCAAAGAACTTCAAATCTATTATCCTATATGGTTCTGGACCAAGGTCACTCATTGGCCAAGTTTTAAGTGTACACAATGTTCCAGGCACTATGGAATGCACTAGGGACATAAAGAAAAAAGTAAATAATCCTATCCTCTTGGAGCTATTCTATTCAGTGATGTTTAAGATCTCTTTCAGCTCTAAAATTCTATGACTATAATTTGGGCAGAATTTTATTATTTTAATAATTTTAAGGATCATAGCTTTCTTGTTGTTATTAGACATATGTTAGGCACAATGGTATATCTGGGAAAAAGGGGAAATTGCCTATGCTGTACACTGAACTCCCAGGTGAGTAAACTTTCTCTGCCAATACAGGTAGATACCTGAGAAATAATTAAAATGCTCAAAATGCTCAAAGGTTAACTGACAGGCATAAAATCAGTATATGTCACAGGGGAAACTCACAGATCCTCCTGGCTTTGTTTGGCTCTCCTTCCATTATGTCATGTTGCCTTAAGAGAAATACTAACGGTATATAAATGTTCAGAAAAACAATTCAAAATAAAACTTACAAGATAGATAAATTAGGAGCTAGACATCTCATGACAGAGCTTCTTTCCCTTAAAGCAGAGCTCCTGAACAACATTTAAAAACCTAACAAGTGCAGAAAAACTTTGTGTTAAGAATCACTGCCAACTGAAGAAAACAAATAAAAATCTCTCAAATAAAACAAAAGCCTTACACATACAAAAGGCTTACATACAACCCTTCAGGCAATATGACATTTTCAAATCCAGATGTCTAGTTAATAACGTTCTTATAGCCAATTAGCTTTCCAATAATCATGAAATGAAAATTCAAATAATCCGTTATCTTCAACAGTTTTCTGACACAACATAATAACTCTAAATATTAGTAATTCCTAAAATAGTTATAATCGAGGTCAAATCAAAGATGCTCTATACATGAGCCAGTCCATTGCCTAAATTTGATTTCAATCTGATTGTGCTACAATTTTATCTCATAGTCCTGAAAAGCAAATACCTAGAACCGCACAAAGAGCCTACCCTACCTAATGGTACTTCTAGTGATTAAGAAAAATGGTGGCATAAACCAAGTGAAATGTGCTTTAATAGGGAATAAAGGGTTAGGATCTATACATTAACATGCTCTCCTCCCTCCCCCATTTACAGTATGTTGCATTAGCAAATGATTCCTACTCATCTATGATGCAAAAGTTCAGTTTCTTGAGTTGGAAAGGAAGATCAGGGGAAGAAGAGAGAAGCAGGAAAGATCTGAAGTAACCTTTTACGCTTCAAAGGGCTCTATGGCAAATGAGTAAATCCTCGAATTATCTAACCACATTCTCTTACCAACCAATTTCACCTCCAAATGGTCTAATAGCTGTGGATATATCTTCCTGTTCTCTTTTAGTTCTCAAAACGAACAGCCTCACCTACATCTGAAATCTTAATTTATTCCTACTTGTTTTTGGCTGTCCTGGTCACCAGTCCCAGTTAAATAATATATGATAAACTAATGCACACTCCTTCTCTCTCAAGCCCAATACTCCTCCTCTTCCACTGCTCGTACTCCAGGAGCAGACATTCACCTATCAGAGACGCCCCCGGCCCGCCCAATTTCTGGGACACGTGTATCTCCCCACGGTGTCAGTGAGTCTGGGGAGGCTGTACTTACCGGGAGAGGAGCGCCAGCTTCTGCTCCAGCATCATCTCCAGTTTTTGACCCTGCTTAGACATCCAATGGTCCACCCCATGCAGCCGGTAACAGGTCTCCAGCATCAGTCTGAAATCCGCCACGAACTCTGTGATGCCTCCGTACTGGCCACTGGAGAACTTCTCCTCCATCTTCAGCAAACACATGCCCAAACCCGGCTGCGAGAGGGGGCGGCTCCCGGTGCCTCGAACCCCACAGACCACGGCCTCCTCTTCCTCGCCGCCAGCAGAGGCGGCAGCAACGGCGGTACCAGCACCGCCGCCGGGGGGTTGCAGGAAAGGGCCGGTCAGGCCACGGTGCTTCTCCAGCAAGAACTCGCCCAGGATGCGATAGCCCTGCTGAAGCTCATAGGTCAGCTCTTGCTCCTGGCCACCGCCCTCGACCACCACGACCGCCTCCTCGTCCTCCTCCAGAGGCGAGTCCCTCGCTCGGGCGGACGCCGAGGCCAAGGCCGTGGCCGTCAGCGCTGCTGCGGCCGAGGTCTCCAGCTGCTGCTGCTGCGCCTCCTCCTCCTCCGGCTGTTGCTGCTGCTGCTCCTCCTCCTCCTCCCCAGACGGCTCCATCTCCCCGAGCGTCTCCAGCACGTTCATGTCCCTGGCGGGCCTGGGCTCCGCGGCAGCTCGAGCCTAGGAGACAGCGGCGGGTGGGAGGGGGCGCGAGCCTGGCCTCCTCAAGGCCCCGCGGGGAGGCGGAGCCCCCTCCGCATCGGCGCCGGGCCCCCTCCGGGCTCTCTCCGACAGCTGCCCGGTGCTAGCGCGCGGAGGTGGGGGGGGGGTTGGCGAGCTGCGGGTGTTGTGGTCCGGGGGAGAGAGGGAGGGGGGTCTCGAGCTCCAGGAGGGGCGGGGTTACATGGCTCGCGGGTGGGGGGTAGGGGGAGGCAGAGGAGAGGCCCAAGTGCCCTCCTCTCACCCCACCCCCGGCGCGAGAGCCCCCTCCGCCTTAACCCTCCACCTTCTCCCAACCCCTCCTCCTCCTCCTCTTCTCCCCCGCTTCTCTGCTCACCACCACCGCAGGGGCTTCGGGCACCCCAGCGTAGGGACGTGGGGGACTGGGGACGGGGAAAGGGGAAGGGGGGCTTCTCCTCCTCCCTTCCCCGGCGGCCCTGGCCGGGCTGGGCCGCGGTGGCCGCCGCTCAAGGCTCCTCAGGCTCCGGCTCCTCCTCCTCTTCCCCACACCCCCTCCCGCCCCTCTCTACCTGGGGGAAGGGGGCGGGGGGGACCCTGGGCAGGAGGAGGCGGCGCGCGACGGCGCGTGGACTGGACCCCGGCGACCAACTGTCAGTTAGAAGCCCCGCCGGGCGGGGGGAAGAGGAAGGAGGAGGGGGTTTAGCCCTCCCTGGCTGGGGCGAGCCAAGGAAACCGGCAGAGAAAGAAGCGTCGCCGCCATCCTAGCACGCATGCGTAGTAAAACAGGTTTCTTCTCCGCCCCCCACCACCTTTGCCCTCCTCCCACCTCCGCCGCGGCTCCGGCACTGCTACAGGACCGAGAGGCTAAGTAGGCTGCGCGCGGAGCAATGACGTCATCACATTGCGAGAGGGAATAGAGGGCGGGGAAGGGAGGAGGGGGCGGGGACGAGACGAAAAGGCGCATGCGTGGAAGGTGCTGCCAACCCTCCCGCTTCACCTGAGAAGGTGGTGAGATCTGCGTGTGGGCCCAGTCCTGGAATAGTGGACAAGGCTCCTGTTGGTGAAGGATCGGACACCCGCTGTCAGGCCTTAAGAACTAAGGCTACTGAAGAGTCTATCGATGGCAGGTGGTTAAAAATATTAATATTCCTGTGTCAACCCTACCTAGCTCCTTGCAGCCTTAGTAAAAATCGCGCCTCAGCATCTTTACTCAGGCCGCTCGCCCCTCTTGCGGAATGCACCCCGTCCAATCCCGTTCCTAGTAAGATCTTCCTTTAAGGTTCAGCTCAGGGGCCACTTTTTACTAAAAAAAACAAACTACTAACTCCTCCCCTTCCCCGCCCCCGAAATTGTTTATCTCCATCCTCAAATGACCCTGCATTTACTGCACTTTTTCACTTGTTGCATCTACCCACCTGTCGAAAATAGGCAGCTCGAGGGCAAGGATTTTTTGATGCTTGCTTCGGTATTCCCAGTCCAATGCTGGTAGACACTTGATAAGTATTGATAAGTATGGGATCGCAGATTTACAGAAGAAATCTAGCCAGTTATTTAATTGAATTTGTTGAACTAAGAGTAGGGCCGGCCAAAACGTGCATTTACATTTCCTCAGTGAATAATTGGGTGTTTGAGGTTCTTTCCAAGAAGACATAATTATGAAATTCGTATTTTCCGTTTTTAAGTACTCCGGAAGTGAGTAGGACTTTCAGTAGGAAGTATGTGTTGACAGCTTAGTGTAATGGAAATTGTGCTGGTCCTGTAGTCAAGTTCTTCCCATTTGTAAGGCACTTCTTTCTGGCTATTCAGATTTAGAGCTGGAAGCCAATGGGTCCAACCCCTTCATTTACAGATGAGGAAACTGAAGCTAAGGGACTGCCCAGAGTCATGCAGCTAATAGGTGTATAAGGCAGCATTTGAACTCAGGGCTTCATGATTCCAAGGCTCTATCCCTTCCTTTCCTTCAAAGCTTAGCTTAAAGACCCTTTCCCATATGAGCCTTTTTTTTTTCTGATACTGCCTTCCTCCAAAGTGTGTACTCCTTCCTATCCCCAACTACTTATCTATATTTCCATATTGTTTCTCCTACAGAATGTAAGCTTCTTGAGAGTAGGAACTATTTCATTTTTGTCTTCGTGTCCCCAGTATCTAGCACAGTGCCTGGCCTTTGTTGTTGTGTTGTTTAAGTCTTGTGATCCCATTTTGGGGTTTTTCTTGGCAAAGATACTGAAGTGGTTTGACATTTCGTTCTCCAGATCATTTTACATATGAGGAACTGAGGCAGACAGAATTAAGTGACTTGCCCAGGGTCACACAGCTATTAAGTGTCTGAGTCTACATTTAATTCATGGAGAAAAGTCTTCCTGATTCCAAGCTCAGTGCTGTAGCTACTGTACCACCTAGCAGATCTACAGTGCTTGGCACAAGCTCTTGATAAATGCTTATCGATTGTTTAATTACAGCAATGCAGAGCACAGCCCATCCTGGTTTTCTGTACTGCTTTTGTGTGTGTTCTCCTGTGCATCCTGTAAGGAAAGTCATTAGAAATCTTAAAGTGCTATTCAAATGTAAGTAATGCTAGGGTTTTAGAACTGGAAGATACCTTAGAAATCAGCTGATCCAATCCCCTCTTTTTACAGATGAAGAGATAAAAGTACAGAAAGGTAAGGTGACTTACCCAGTCATAAAATTGGTAAAAGACAGAGTCAGGACTCAGTTTTAGGTCTCTTGATTCCAGATTCCTTGCTCTTTTTATTTTAGTACCTTCTTGACTTTCGAGAGCTGTCCAAATAAAGGCAAATTTTTTCAGCGAAGAATCTATAGATAGTAAAGGTTAGTTGGAGAATCACAGATTAGGGCTGAAAGGTATGCCAACGATCATGCAGGCAGATCTCTGTTCCCTTAATGTTATAAATGAGAAAAGTGAGGCACACAGATATTGCCAAATTACTTGCCCAGTGTCTGTGTAAATAGAGACAGGATTAAAACCTTGTCTAATGTGGAAAAACAGATGCCTCTGGAGGACAGAATGAGGCTGACAGCTTTGTGCAGCTCAGCCTCACTTAAATCCAATTTATTCAAAAGTCAATACATCACCCTTGGAAGGTCATTCATTACTCCCCTTCAAGAATGAAGGATCAGCAGCCACACCAACAACAACAAGAACAAGAAAAAAGGTTCTACATGAGGTCTCTTCAAAGAGGACTTCCAGAGCAAGTATTATGAGTTTAAACTTTTGTCACGTGTTTTCTACACATGTTCCTCACTACTATTTTGGTCTAAGTTTAAGCTTACTCCTCCCATGGATGCTGTGTGTATTTGTGGAAGGAGTGAACCATGTTTTTGGAGAACATTTTGTATTAACTGTCTTTACCATCTTTTCTGTGAGTAAATAGTAGCTACCCTCTGGGGACCCAACATACCAATTTAAGTTGGGGAATTTTCCTATTATTATTTCTTCTTCTTTTCTTTTCCTTCTTCCCCTTCTTTTCCTCTTTCTTCTCCTCCTTTCTTTTCTTTGCTTATCTCCTCTTTCCTCTTCTCCTTCTCCCTCTTCTGCTTCTTCTTCCCATACCACATAAGGTCCCTTTTGCCACTTGGGGCTCCATAGCCATATATATGGATGCTCTATCCATAGGAATTTAGTTTTTGGTGACTTATATTTTGTAAGTTTGCAGGGCTAGATTTTTTCAGATTATTTATTTTTGGTTTTCAAAAAGCTGGAACAATTTACTTTTTGTCCTGTGAAGTTTTTGTTTATGATTTCTTGAAATATAGCTCTAAAAAAACTGGCTTTAAAAAAGCCTATTGTGATTCAAATGGAACTACTTGACCAGCCTTTAAACCCAAATTACTGGGCTTCCATTGAATAATAGTTCCCACTCCATGGCTTAGAATGAGTATGAATAGCAATTGTTTTCTGTTTTGACCAGAAACTTTGAGGTTCTTCCCCTCTTAGACTGATACTTTTTAGGTGGTAAAGTAGGCCATCTTTTGTCTCAATTCTTATCTAGCCCTTGGGTGCCATCTCCAGTCACCCTGATCTCTGTCTTGCCACTGGACTCAGATGGCTCCAGAGGAGAAAGTGAAGCTGATGACTTTGCACAGCCCTCCATTCTTAATTCCAATTCCTTTGCAAGTTATGGCATCACCTTCTTGATGTCATGGTCCTCTTCAAGAATGAAGGACAAACAACAACAGCCTAACCCTTAGTCTTTGAATGTGCATTGCCTCAGACAAACTGAGACCTGGGAAAGATCTTAATTGAGAAAGGTTGGGGTCACCTACTGAGCCCTGGGCCATCAACAGTCATCTTGATTCTTGTCTTTCCTCTGGCTTCTGATGACTCTGGAGAAGATGGTGAGGCTGAAGACTTTAAAGGTGAAGTTCTGCTTCACCAAAATCCAAATGAAGAGAAAGTCAAGACATCACCCTTATGATGTCATCGGTCCTCTGAGAATGAAGGAGGAGCAACTATGGAAAAACCACTGTCATACAGTTTGGACCAATGTTAGTCCAGGGGAAGCCTGGCCTAAAAAGAAGGTATCTAGGCTTCTTTTTCTCATATTATTTGGATCATTAAATCTTACCCCAGTACCTTGGGGAAAATTTCTTTTAGTTTACATTATGGCTCATGTCTAGGGTTTCCCTAAAACAGGGTAGCAGAAAAGTACTCAGTGTACAGTGTGGATCAGATATGGGACTAGTATTTTATTCCTACATGCAAAAGAAAAATGAAACACAGGGGATTTGTAATATGCATTAATAGAATAACTTAAAATTCACCAACTTGACTATATCAGTTAAGCAAGATTCATGACCTTGAGAATGATCATGAACATACCTGGATGGTTTAGAATCTCAAAGTATGAAGAACTCTCTATGTAGAAGGCAGAGGAAGTATAACAATTTATTTAGACTCCAGAAGATCTAATCTAAGAACCAATACCCCCAATCGATATGGTAGCAATTACATTCCAAAATCAGTAAGCCCATCTCAATGTAGTAACAAGGAAATTAAAACAGTATTATAGCAAGGAACCATGTCATCCTGTAACCTTCCCCTCAATAGGGCCTTCCTGTAAACAATCATTCAAGAATCCTAACTCTGCTCAGCACTCTCTTCTGCAGCTCTGCCAATGCTGATTCTCTCAATGTCTATTCTTCAGCGCCCTCTTGATGTCTGCTGCTCTCAATTCTGCTGCTCTCAGTTCTCTTCCCCTCTTAATTCTGCTCCTGTTCAGTTCTGTACTCTCCTTTTATACAGTCCTAACCACATCTGATTGGCTAGAACTCAGGTTTCTGATTGGTTGAATTCATGATTGACTAGAACTCAGTGCACATACCATTGGCTCTGGCCTTAGCAATTCCCCATAGGGTCCTGAGGGCTTCACGCCCACATAGGCTTAGCACCTAGTAAGTAGGCACTTTAGGCCTACTTACAAACAAAGGTATTATCAAGCTTTCCCACCTAGGCCCACCTGAGGCCTATTGAATGGGTGGGGAAGATCTTTGATGCTACATTGCTTTATGCTACATTGACTTATAAATGCTGCATTGACTTATAAATATAGATATGATCGTCTAAGAAATTGATACTTAAACATCATCAACAATGAAGGGCTATTGATTAGGCATTTAACATTTCACCTCTGTTCACCTCTCCAAACATCTCTAGGCACGTGTCTACTGGTAAAACAGGTTGCTCAGAGAAGGAACACAACATTAGCCATACTTAGGAGTCTCTGGAAGCTGTGTCTTTTTAAAATTGTTCTAGCATTTCACAAGGGGAAAGGACCAAGGTACCATGCAAAGTTCACTACATCAAATCAAAACACTAGGTTCTTTCAGTGCTAGGTGCTAGGCTAGAAGCATTCTCTAAGACCCCAACAGGTAGACCAGAACCAGGAAGGGAAGCTCTGGGCATACTCCATAGGATAGGTCCTATAAGTCAATTTTTACCTCTGCCAAATTAGTTTGTCTCCAAATCCAGTGGGCTTCCCACTAAACCACACTGGCCAATGCATTCTAGTAAAGCACCCAAGTTTCTGTCACTCAACTTGCAGCAGCCTATGACAGTCACCATATAATTATTTTTAAAGATAAACATTTTGAGGAGTGACTAAAAAGCAAAAATATCATTCTAGCTAATTTGATAATGGAAGTATTGTGGAAGTTAGTGGAAGTTAATGAAGAAGAGAGAATTGATGACTGAGAAATAAAGGTAACAGTATTTTTCTTTCAGATGAGAAGGAATCTTGTTTTACTTTTGTTCTTACTTAAGCTGAACACTCTCACACAGTTATAAATCATTTACAAACCAAACTATGAATCAAGGAAATAGAACATTTTATGCTGAATAATCTCAGTTAAAAAAAAGAGACATTAAAATTATTATGATGATAAAATTATTATTGTCTCAAGAAACATATGCAGACAATGCATATAGATATATTTGTGTGTATACACACAGATAAACACTAGAGCCTTGTCCATTCAGGTGACTTGGTTCCAAGAACCATAAATACCCCAAAGATATTTGCAATACTCTGATTCTGGTGACTACCCAGCAGGCAGATCCTAAATACCTCACAGCTTTTATTTGTCTTGTACAGTTGATAGTAAACAGGAACAACTCTAGCAAAGTTGTGTAGTAGGTGATTTGTTTTAGTGTCTTTGGCCTCCTCACTTTTCAGTCTTATTTCTCCCTTTCTCTCATTCAAGGGTCCAGTGCACACAAGATTTCTTTTCCTACTACTAGGTCAAACACTGTCCTGATTATCAGTTAATTTATACTTCAATACCTACTAATCATAGAATGCTATAATAGTCTTAAAAAAAACTGAAGTTGAGAACTCAAAAGAGTAATAGTGAATGTGAGCAGATAACAACACAGTACCACAAAATATTTGTGCATGAGAAGCTGACAAAGGATGTTGTTAGAAAAACATATGACTGAGAAAATGGAACAGGAGATAAACATGAAATAGCCCTCATAAGTATCTACTGAAGGTCAGAGAATCACAGAACAGAAAATCGAGAATTGGAAGTGACCTCAGCAGCCCCTAGTCCAACCTAAACACCAAAGGAAGCCCTACTGTGACCAATTTTCCAGTCTCTCTTGAAAACCTCCAAGGAAGGGAAACCTGCTGCTGCAGGCAGGTCATTCTAATTTTGGATAGCTCTAATTATTAGGAAGTTTATCCTAACATCAAGCCTAATTTGCTTCTTTGTAACTTACACCTATTGCTTTTGGTTCTGTGCTTAGAGCCAAACAGAACAAGTCCAATCCCTCCTTTATGATAGCCCTTCAAACGTTTAAATATACTAATAATGGAATTTCTTTTTTTTTAATTTATTTTTAATATGTTTGATTTTCAGCATTGATTTTCACAGGCGTTCGAATTACAAATTTTCTCCCCATTTCCTCCCCCCCACTCCAAGATGGCGTACACTCTGGTTGCCCTGTTCCCCAGTCTGCCCTCCCCTCCGTCACCCCATTCCCCTCCCATCCCTCTTTCCCTTCCTTTCTTGTAGGGCAAGATAAATCTCTATGCCCCATTGCCTGTGCATCCTAATAATGGAATTTCTAATAGGCCTTTAAGGTTTTATAAAACTGTTTTACATATATCTTACTTTATCATCACAATAATCCTGGGAGTTAGGTGCTATTGTTAACCCCATTTTAAAGATTGTCAAACTGAGGCAGGCAGAGGTTAAATGACTCACTCCAGATCACACAAACTAGTAAGTGCCTGAGGCTGAGTTTCAACTCAGGCCTTCCTAACTTCAGGTCCAGTGCTCTATCCACTGTGCCTCCTAGATGCTTCCACTTAAAGAATGTCCATTGAGTAGAACTCCTGTAGTGGATGTGGAGGAGGATATAGACAGGAGTACAAGTTGAGTAGACATGGATAGATTTCAGTCTGAGTCATTGGAGCATGTAACAACAATGTTACTTGCAGCTGCTGTGGAGGTGTAAGGCCAGTAACACCAGCACACAGGAGGGCTGCTAGCACAGATTCTTTGATCTGCTTTTTTAAATGAAAGAAACTTTAAGGGGTCAACAATCTTTAACTGAACTTACATATATCATTCACTTAGTTCAGGGGAAAAGTCAGCACCCTGAACTTCAGATAAAATACAACCAGAAATCACCAACAGAAATTATAAACAGAGAAAATAAACACAGATCAACAGACAAGGCTTCTAACTGTCTGACCAAGACAATACATTTATAGTTACCAGAGAGAAAAGCACCAACATCTGGGTTTTCAAAGCCAGGGGGCTTCTTAACAGCTACCCAGGGTTTCATCTGGCAAATCCCATGAATGCTCTTCCCATGAGTGAGCCCCCAAAGCAAAATGCTAACCTCAGAGTATATATACACTTCTTCAGCATCAGAGGGCAGCACAGCCCTCATGACCCAGGCTCATGTGACTTAGGCTTTCTTGTGACTTAAGCAGATTATCAAAGACTCTTGATTGAATCAAAGGCAAGACTCAATCAAAGGCACTTGCTTGCCTTGGTGCTGAGAAGAACTAGAACTTCAAGAGAAAAAACAGCAAAAAGTACCACTTTGCTTGCCCTTACAGAGGGTTACACACATTAATGAAATCACCAATCCATTGGTACAGCTGAGGACCCCAATTATTTCTTTGCGATATTTGCCTTTTAAAAGGCAGTATGGGGGCATAGTGTGGATACACTATGGTGGCACAGTGGATAAAGCAACAGGTCCTAAAGTAAGGAGGATGTGAGTTCAAATGCAGTCTCAGACACTTATCAGTTATGTGGCCTGGAGCAAGTCATTTAAGTCCAATTTCCTGCCCCCTCCCCCAAAAGGCAGTGTGGTATTATACTAATTGCACTGGGCATGGTGTCAATCTAGAGACCTAGATATGAATTTCAACTGTACTGTTTATAAACCATATAAACGTGGGTAATTTATTTAAGCTCTGTGAACCCTGGTTTTCTCCTGGATCAAATAAGAGTAATAATTGCGCTAACTGAATGGTTTGTTGTGAGGAAAATTATTTTTAAAATCTTAAAATTATGCAAAAGTTAATCATCATTATTATGTAAAATTAAAGGCATTGTCACCAATAAGCCAATCCGGTATCGGGCATCAGAAAGCAGGTGAAGATCTCAGAGGTAGTCTAGTCCAAGGCTCTCATTTAATGAATTTTCTCAACTAAAGCCCAGAGAGGATAAATAACTTGTCCAAGATGACACAAGCAGAATTGAGATTTGAACATAGGTTTTATGACCTTCAGCGTAGGGCTTTCCTGCAACATATGAAGGACGAAAATCTGTTGTTGCTATGCTAGGCTGTTAACTTCTCAACTCTCATATGCACAATACTAAAACAGAAGGTTGCTAGGTTGCCCGGTGTCACCATTGGCAACACGGCTCTCTGGTGATAGGATATGGGTATCTTGGTGGAGCAGAGAGCCTTGTTCCTGAAATAGGGTAGAGGATGGCAGAAGGAACAGTTGTTCTTTTGACAAAGAGAGTATTAAGCTCAGTCATGGCTGCTGCCAGAGCAACTTGTGTCAGAATATCACTAGCTTCTTCCAGTGGAATTATCAGGACCAGGAGTTAGCCTTGCTGAAGCAATATAGCTTTCCTCTCCTGACCCCTTATCTTGCTCTCCCTACAACATACACACCTTCCCAAAGGGGCTCCCAAATGTTAGTAATCCATAGTCTAGTCTCACCGCGCCCTGTCTAATCTCTCTTGTCTCACCTCCCAATCATGTTTCTGTCTCTGTAATTTTGTGGCCCAGAGTCGCTCATACCTTGAGATAGCTATGGCTAGTTCTTCTGGGAAAGAAGGTGGGGAATAAGGAACAGGTGGATGTCATCAAGGACTCTCTCAGATGATGAGGCGCATAGGAAAGGAAAATGGGGGGGGGGTCAAAAAAGAGTAGAGGAGGCCGCAGTCTTGAGCCATGGAGGGATGTTTGGGAAACTGAGGTTTTAAAAAATTGGAACCAAGGAGTTTTAAGAAATATGAGAGGGAGAGAAAAGAGATTAAGTTGTATATAATAACAAGAAAAAATGTCTACATTGATACGGTTTATAGATACCAGAGTACTAGCAAAGAGAAAAATGTAAAAACTTTATCAACTGCCTATTACTTGCGCTTAATGACTGTGTAGCTTATTAAGAATTATACATATGGCTAGAAAAATATTTAATTTTTAGTTTTTAACCTTTCCTACCCTTATTTTACTCATGCCTTCAGAATGCTTAAAAGAGAATTAGTGCTTCTCTTCTAACATGTTTCCCTGGATATCAAACTGCGGAAATATGTGGGAAAGATGATAGACAACAGATATTTATTCAGCACCTATTATGTGCTAGGTACTGTGCTAAAGCACTGAGGATACAAAGAAAGGCAAAGAAAACCAAACAAGCAAAAAACATCTGTTGTTCTGAAGGGAGAGCACATTCAAATGGGGTAGACAACATACGAACAACTATGTATAAACAAGATATGTACAGGATAAATTGGAAATAATCAATAGAAGGAAGGCACTAAAATTAAGGGAGGATCGAGAAAGGTTTCCTGTGGATGGTGAGATTTTAGCTAGGACTTGAAGGAAACCAGGAAAGACAAGATATGGAGATGAGGGTAGAGTGGGACAGGGTACAGTATGGGTGGTGGTGAAGAGAGAATCCTAGGCTTTCATAATAAGTGAAAATGCTCAGGTGTCTTGTTCTAAGAACAGCAAGGTGGCCAATGTCACTGGATCGCAGAATAGATGGGATGGGGAGGAAACTGTACAGATAGGAGAGAATCAGGTTGTAAAGGGTTTGAGAATTTTACATTTGATCCTAGAAGTGATAGGGAGGCATGGCATTTATTGAGTGATCAGGTGACATGATCAGACCTTCATACTAGGAGGATCAATTGGATAGCTGAGTGGAGGATAGACTGGATAGGTTAGGAAGAGACTTGAGGAAGTAAAACCAATCAGAAGGCGTGTGACAGATGAAGGCCTGGACCAGGATGGTGGCAGGGTCAGAGGAGAGATAGAGGCATTTAAGAGAGAGGTTTTAAGGTAGAATTGATAGGACTTGGCAGGAGATCAGATATTGAGGAGGAGTGTGCTGACAATGAGCTCTCAGTGAATGGTTTCAATTTTTTCCAGCATAATGTAAAGGAAGGTTCTCAGCTGAGATGGGGGGGGAGGCTAGTCATGAAAGATTTGAGGAGGGATGAAAAAGTTTACAAAAGATGCTATGGTAAGTGAGAAAGCAAATTGATTAGAGAGTTGTAAAAGAATTTTGTATAATTATACTGAACCGATTGACTGGATGGATCCAAATAGTAGTTAGCCTGCAAGAATGCTTTCAGTGGAATGCCTTAGAGATCTATCCTTATACCTTTGCTGTTCACTATTTTTTAATCAATAACTTAAAGGCACAAATGGTATGTCAGATTTTCAGATGACACAATACTGGGAGGAATAGCCAATGTACTAGATGTTAGGATCAAAAAAAATCTTGACAGGATAGAACATTGGACAAAACCTAAGGAGGGGCAATGAGGTGGATGGAGGTGCAGGGGATAGAGCACTGTAAAATGGGGATAATAACAGTACTTACCTTAAAGGGTTGTTGCTATCATTAAAATGAGGTAACATTTGTAAAGAGCTTAGCACATAGTTATTATTCAGTCCTGTCTGACTCTCTCTGACCCCGTTTGGGATTTTCTTGGCAGAGATACTTGAGTAGGTTGCCATTTCCTTCTCTAGCTCATTTTACAGATGAGGAAACTAAGGCAAACAGGGTTAAGTGACTTGCCCAAGGTCATAGCTAGTAAATATCTGAGGCCAGATTTGAACTCAGGAAGATGAATTTTCCAGACTTCAGGCCCAGTATTCTATCCATTGCTCCACCTAGCTGCCCCTGGCATGTAGTAAGTACTATATAAATGTTAGCTATTATTGTAATTATTAAGAATAAAATGTAATGAGAATATGTTTAATGTCTTTTTCTTTGGTTCAAAACATCAACTTCACAAGTGCAAGTTGGGGCAGACAAAGTCTGTAGTTTATCTGAGAGACAAACAGGAATTTTGGTAAACTCCAAACTCAATATAAGTCCAAAGATATAATACAGCAGCCAAAACCCCTCATAGGTTGCACAGAAAGACAAGCTTCTAGCAACAAGATGGTAATAGTTCTAATGAACTCTGCCCTGCTCAGCTCACACCTGAAGTCTTTTCTTTAATTCTAGTTTAGTTCTAATTCAGTTTAGGAAGAACATATGACTCTTCTCTTCTTCATACCTACATTCAATTAATTGACAAGTCTTGGTAATTCTACATCTATAACTCAATTTCCTCATTATAAAATGAATGATTTACTCTAGGTCAGTGTTGTCAAGACTCCAGTATTATCAGGGGCCTCTAAACCATATATAAAGATATCTACAGGTTGCATATCAACCCAGAAAACCATATATTAATATTTTCTATGCTTTATTGTATTCTTACTCATTTTGAAAAATATTTCCCAACTACATTTTAATCTGGTTTAGGCCACACTTGGGAGTGTTGTGGTATACATATGCTTTAGAGCCACATGTTTGACACTTCTGGTCTAGATAACCTATAAAGTCTCCTCCATTGCCAAGTATTTACCCCAGGGAAGTCAAAGGCAGAAAAGCCCCTTATACATCAGAATATTAATGGCAGCACTTTTTGTAAGAACAAAGACTGGAAACAAAGTAGAGAGGCTATTTGGAAAATGACCCAACAAATTGCAGTATGTGGATATAATGAAATGTTACTGTGACATTACAAAAATGTATATGTGTATACATATATGTGTATGTATGTATATATATATTATATATGTGTATAGGTCTGTAAAGAATTGAGAGAAACAGAAGAGACTTAAATGGATGAATGCGGAGAGATGTAAGCAGAACCAGGAAAACAATCTTCATAATCACCACAGTAATGTAAATGGGAGAAAAAAAAACCCTGAAAATGAATGATGTATAACTATAATGACCAAGTTTGGCTATAAAGAACAGATGTGAAAACGTGCATTGCTCACTGCTTTATGGAAGTGAAGGACTATGGGTGAGGAACATTGCAAATATTGTCAGACTTGGCTGATGGGTTAGTTTTCCTGAATTGTTTTTTTCCATTTTTTTTTTTTTGTGATAAAGGATGGAGTGCTAGGTAGGGGAGAAGGGTAGGACATATTTGAAAATGACAGCAAAATGGGGGGGGGCAGCTAGATGGCGAAGCGAGTAGAGCACCAGCCCTGAAGTCAGGAGGACCTGAGTTCAAATCTGGCCTCAGACACTTAACACACACTTACTAGCCGTGTGACCTTGGGCAAGTCACTTAACCCCAATTGCCCTGCCAAAAAGCAAAAAAAAGGAAAATGACAGTAATGTAAAAACAAAATATAATAATGAGAATTTTAAATATAGGCACATACTGTAATGCCAAGGTCAGTAGGAAATGAACCAACTGATGTAGATGGTTAATGAGAATTTTTGCTTGGTTTACACTGCTTGCATTGCTAAAGTCATTATGTATATTGTTCTTTTGTCTCTTCCTTCTCCGGATTTTTTTCACTGTTGGCAGAGGACCTCTCCAATCTTAGTGCAATATTTTCACATAACTCCACCTTCATGGATTCCTTATAATCCAGGACTTTTGTGTAGCTTTTGTGGTGTCCCACCTAGTGGACCAGACCCTCACTGGATCCCTGCCTACTGAAATGTTTCTTTAGCAACTTAAGGAGACTTTTGACATTCTCCTTAGAAAATGTGAGATGGCTAACCAGTGCATTCTCTGGCTTCAACAGAGGCAAAGAACCTTGGTAGACTATAGCAACTCCTTTGTTAGACTTGGCATGGAATACTGTTGCTATGATAGATTAAACTTTGGAGGGCTTAGAGGGCCCATTCATGATAAATTTGCTCAGGTGGATATGGCTACCACTTTGCCCACATTTATCTGAAACTCTGTATGCATCAAATTTCCATATTTAATTGTGACCAAAATTGTGGTGCATCCTACCACACTCAGCTCATTGTATAGAACCATTTGTATTATGTGTGTAACTGGGATAGGTGTTGTGTTTTGCACCCCACTCCCAATTTGGGCATAGCCAGATTCACACACAGACTGGCCAAAGTATATGAGGGTGGCAAAACCTGCCTTCTGTTCATCCTCAGACTGAACACTCCTTATATTTTGTTCCATGCCTCACATATTTCTGAGGTTCTAAATTGGACTGCCAGGTCTCAGTTATTATGGGACTCAGCTATGGTGAACTTAGAGAGTCTCTTTAAGGTATTTCTGGATTCCATTTTGGCTGAAGGAGAACAACCACTCCAGTGATAACTATTTGCCTCATTTGAAACAACAGGATATTATTTTGGGTTGGACACATGTTCCTGTGAGTTCTGCTACTATGATATAGTAGAACCACAGAAGCTGTCAGGTGAGAGATCATGGAGTAAGAGTCAGAGGAAAGAGAAAAGTAGTAGTAGTTGCTAAATTCCTATTCAAGTTTATTGAGGTCGCTGCTTGTTGCCCTGATAACAAAAGAAAAGTCTGTAGTCTCACCACAGTATGTATTTAAGACAAAGCAGAGAACTACTCAAGATTTACCAAAAGGGATAACAATTTTTCACTTCTGGTGGTTCATGAGAGCCCAAAGGATATTACTTGAAGATACCTAAAAAGAAATGCCAATGATTATGGAACCCTGGGATTTTATTACCCTGCAGGAGGTTAGGAATGACCACTTCTTCTTAAAGTTTGTAATAGAGATGGGGAATCCAACCATAGTTTAACATAGGCTTGCACAACCAGGGACCCATGGGCCGGCCACTTGAGGCATGCCAAAGGATTTCGGGTAGCCCGTGAAAAGTGTAGAGGATGTTTTCCTCTACATTTTTCATAGGCTGCCCAAAATTCTTTGATGGGCTGCAAGTTGTGCAGGACTGGTCTAACATGTACCATATATGCTAGGGAAGGAGTTAAAAAAGTACAGAGGAAAGATAGGTAGCATCTTATGGACTAAAATACTACAGAAGAAGTCAGGCCAGAAGTGATGGGAAAGTTATGATTGGCATTCTGAAGATACCAAGAAAAACAACTATGATAAAAAACAACAATGGGATTTGCCTGAAGGGACTGATATTAATGGTTTTTTAAAGAAGCTATATTGGGGAAAAAAATTAAGATCAAAGAAAGTATAGGCCATCCTCTTGCGGTAGATGGGATGATAATAATTGACAACAGAGAAAAGGCAGAGCTGTTCAATTATTTTGCTTCTGTTTTCTCTGCCAAGGAGAGTGACCTTTGTACTAGAAATGACAGAACAAACATGACTAACAGAGAGTTCATATTTAAGATAAGTAAGCAGAGAATGAGAGAACTTAGTTTCTCTTTGTGAATTCAAGTCACCTAGCTCAGATGAATTACATCTTAGCTATTGCAAGAACTGGCAGATATAGTTGCTCAGGCCCTGACAGTAATATTTGAAAGCTTATGGAGACCTGGAGTGATATAACAAGACTGAAGAAGAGTAAATGTCCCAATTTAAAAAAAAATGGAAGAGAACAAAACCTACAAACTATAGGCCAATAAACGACATCAATTCCTAGGACAAATCTAGAATGGATGCTTAAAATAGTCTGTGAGCACGTAGAAAGGGAAATGGTAGTTACAAAGAGCCATCATGGCTTCATCAAAAACAGGTCATGTAAGACTAACCTCATTTGTTTTTTTTTTTAATAAATTTTTAAACTTAAATACAAAATGAGAAAAAAGGAACATTGCCATGTACACAGCAGACCATAAGAGAGGATTCAATATAAAACAAAAAATTTCCATTTCAAGAAAACCTATATAATAAATACTACACATTGTTTGCAAAGCTGCCTAGCTTTTCTTTGCTTCTTTGTTGGTTTTCTTTTGTTCTCTGCTGTGTACTTTTTATTTTATTTTTTTCCCCGTCCTACTTCTACCTTAAAGAAGGCTATAATTAAGTGTGTATATATGTACATATACATAGCTATCTATAAACATAAACATATATACACATATACACTCATACGCATATGTGTAAGACTGTATTATGCTTATTTCTACCTGTCATCTGTTTCTCTAAAAGTAGACAGCATCTTCCTTCATGGGTCCAAGTCTGTCCATGTTTTTCTAAATCAACCAGCTCGTCATTTCCTGTACCATAGCAATATTCTGGCCCAATCAAATCCTATCTGAGAGATTGTCTATGAAAGTTTTTTTTTTCCAAATTTTCTGCATTCCTTCTATTCTTGGCTACATAGGTTTTATTTAGACAAGAAAATTTGAATTTAAAATAATAGAAATTATCCTTTTTTTTTACACTTCAACAATGCCCTCCCTTATAATATAGTTTAAGGTCTGATACTGCTGAATCTACTTCTTTTACATCTTTTTTTTCCCAGTTTCTTTGAAGTTCCTGAACTTTTGCTCTTCGAAATGAACTGTTATTATTTTTTTCTAGCTTAATAAAATAATTTTTAGTAGTATAGTTGGGATGACATTGAATAAATAGATTAGTTAGACAAAACTGTCGTTTTAAAAATTGTATTGGCTTTGTCTACCCATGACAATAAATATTACTTTAGTTATTTAGATCTGAGTTTATTTGTATAAAAAATGTTTTATGTTTATGTTTCTGTGTCTGTTTTGATAGGTATATGCTCAGGTATTTTATAATGTCTAGATATTTTAAATGGTCTAAAACAATATTGATAATACTGCTGCTATATAATGTAGTTTCTCCATTTTTCTCTTTTGATTAAATCTATTTTAACTTTAACTTTGTCTGAGATGATTACTATCCCTGCTTTTTTATATAATAAATTCTACTCCTGCCCTTTATTTTATTTTTCTGTGTATCTTATTTTTATAATGTTTCCTGAAAGTAACATATTGTTGAATTCAGAATTTTAATCTGCTGTCCATTTCCATTTTAAGGGTAGATTTGTTCCATTCACATTCTGAGCTACAATTGCTTGTGTATTTTCCTCTTTCCTATTTTCCCTCACTATTCTTCTTACCCTATTTACCCTATCTCTCCTTACTCCTCTGCTTTGCTTCTACCCTTCTTTTCCCTCTTATTCTTTAACCTACTGTGTGGGATGAAAGAACTCACCAATTAAATTTATAATAAGGAGCTGTCTCAGGGTGGGAACAGAAATAAATTTTATTCAATTCTCGAGAATAGGGCATCCTCTGCTAGAACAGATCTAGCAAGGGAGGCGCTTTACAAGGGGCAAAGCACCAATAATTATACCTAACACAAGAGAATTCTCGCATACCTCTGACCCTTCTCACCATTGGCTGGGAGGCGGGCTTACAATCTGAGCACAAAAGCTAGACAAACAACCAGGAAATCGAGGCACAGAAACTCCAATTCTCATTCCCTTAGTTAATGATTACAACTGAGATGACATCTATAAATCTAAAGAAGGAGAATAGGATAAGGGGAGGGGGAGACCCTCTCCATTCTTCTACAGTACTTTTACAATAAAGGAAAGCAGGCCACAGTGACCTTATTCTTACTGAGCAAATCTTTAAACCAGAACCAGAAGAAAGAACTAAAAGTTTCAGGGTAAACTTTCCCAGAGGCTGAGCCATCAGACTCTCACGGCCTCAGAATTTTTCTACTGCCCTATTTCCCTATTTCTTGATATTTAAACATTTCTTAGTATAGATATAGATATATATTTATACATATCTTCCTTGTGCAGTCTTCACATTTCATTTACTTCACACACTACCTACCCCTCTAAAAGTCCCTCTCTTATCCTCTCCCCCAACCCTATCCCCTTGTCCTCTTATTTCTTTCTGAATTTAGAGGATTTATGTATATGTGTATATATATGTATAATATGTAATATATATATAAATTTGGCATATATATATGCCCATATATATTTATACCCAAATTTATATGTGTGTGTATTTACCTTCCTGATGAGAATAAGTTTCTAGCACTACCTGCCCTTTTCACTACTAGCTTCTTCTGTATTAATTTTTCCTTTTATGCCTCATTTGTATGAGATAATTACTCCTTTTTATCTCTCCTTACATAGTTTTATTTTTTAGAATCACCCCATCATACTCAGCTCAGCTCAGACTTTTCTTTCAAATTACCCAAATAATGATGCCAATCATAAGTACTGCTAACATTTTTACATATACAGAATAAACCGTTTGACCTTATTGAGTCCCTTATAATTGGTCTTTAATGTTTACTTCATCTTCCTTCTGGATGTTATATGTCAAATTTTCTGGGGTTTTTGTCACAAAAACTTGAAAGTCTTTCAATTTGTAAAATGTCCATTTTTTTTCCCATTCAGGATTATACTTAACTTTGCTAGGTTAGTTACCTTTGGTTATAACCCCAGCTCTTTTGCTCTATGGCATATATTATTCCAAGACCTACAGTCCTTCAGTGTAATAGCTGCTAGGTCTTGTGTAATCCTTATTGTAGCTCCCTGATATTGAAATTGTTGTGTTTTTTTTTTCTTGTTGCTTTCAATATTTTCTCCTTAACCTGGGAGCTTTGAAACTTGGCTATGATATTCCCATAAATTTTCTTCCTGGGAACTCTTTCAGGTAATGATCAGTGGATTTTTATTCTGCTTTGCCTTCTTGTTCTAGAATGTCAGGGCAATTTTCCTTGATAATGTCTTGTAATTCTTTATAGTAATTTTCATGCAGTCTGACTATCCTTATATTATTTCTCCTCAGTCTGTTCTCCAGATCAGTTGTTCTGATGAGATGTTTCACTTTCTCTTCAATTTTTTCATTCTTTTGCTTTTGTTTTATGATTTCTTGGTGTCTTAGAACATCATTAACTTCCCCTTGCCCAGATCTAGTTTTCAAGGAATTACTTTCTTCCTTAAGTTTTTGATTCTCTATTTCAAGTTGACTTTCTTTTCATAATTTTCTTGATTTTCTTGGAGTGCTTTTAAAAAATTTTTTTTTTCCAATCTCTATTATTTGATTTTTAAAGTCGTTTTTAAGCTCTTCCAAGAACTCTTTTTGTGCTTGGGACCATTTGACATTTCTCATTGAAAAAGGAGTGGCTTTTTTTAGTTCCATTATCTTCCTCTGAACATGAATCCAGATATTCTCTATCCCCACAGTAACTGTCTATGGTTGGGCTATTTCTCCTTTGCTTACTCATTTTTATTTCTTTATTTTTTGTTGTTTTACTTTGGTTTTTAGCCGCTTTTAGTGTAATCAAGTTGTAGTCCTGAGGTATGGAGAATGCTGCTTCAAGTCTCATGTCCTTCTTACCATTATTTCCTGAGATCTGTCTTGGGACCCAAAACCTTGGGCTCTCCTTTCCATTCCTAAGCCACGGCTAGGGTCTCCAGGTGGCTGCAAACTGTAGCTGTCCTCTCTGCCCTGGGGCTGAAACCAGGGACTCTGCTGTTGTGCAAGTGCCTACAGCAACAGGATCCCAACCCCTCACTACTGCACTCACCAGGTATGTGCTAGCTCTTTCTCTGTCCTGTCCTTGGTGTGTCCTTCAAAAGTAGTAGTTTCTTCACTCTTCTACTCATCTGTCAGACTCCCACACTGTCTGCCAAATGAAAGTTTCTAAGGCTGAGGCTGCTTCTCAACCAAGATGCCCTCAGGGCTTATTGTTTATTGATTCTGCAGAGTCAGCCTGAGTGAGTCTCTGCCCCTGGAAATCTTTCTCCCAGTCTTCTCAAATTGTCTTAGGAGGATAACTGCTTTACCCCATATTTATTTCTGCTACTCTGAGGCAACATTCTGTCTTTTTTTGTGGAGGAAATTTGGAGAGCTGAAAGTTTTCTGCCCTACTCTGACATCTTCCCAGAATCCTCTCCCCTCTTTGCTTGCTTTTAAAGAGGCTTACCAAACTGATGGAGGAGAGAAATAATGTAGATAAAGCTTACCTAGATTATAGCAAAGCTTTTGGTAAAACATTTTGTACTATTATTTTGTAGATAATGAGAAATGTGAACTAGATAATAATAAAATTAGATTCAAAATTGTTTGGATGGCCAGAAACAAGGAGTAATTGTAAATGTTTCAATATCAGCCTTGTAGGAAGTCTCTAGTGGAGTGTCCCAAGGATCTGTGCTTGGCCCTGCCCTGTTTAATATTTTTGTCTATGACTTGGATTATGGCACAGATGGTAGGCTCAGCAAATTTGTAGATGACACAAACCTGGGAGGAATAGAGAGATAGATAACACACTAGACAATAGAGTCAAGACCCAAAAAGATCTTGCCAGGCTAGAACATTTGGCTAAATCTATTAAGACAAAATTCAGAAGAGATAAGTGTAAATAAATAGGGACAGTATCTTGTTTGAATCCTGCCTCAGACCCTTATGAGCTGTGTGACCCTGGTCAAGTCACTTAATCTCTCTGGGCTTCACTTTCCTTATCTGTAAAATGAGGGGATTAGACTCAATGACCTCTAGAGTTCCTTCTAGTTGTAGATTTATGATTCTGTGATCCTATAAAAATCTTACACAAAACTCAGCTCACAAGTACAAGATTGGGGAGGGATAGTTAGAGTTCTGGAAGAGATCTGAGGGTTTTAGTAGACTTCAAGCTCAATATGAGACATCAGTGTGATGTGGCACCCCAAAAAGCTGATGAACTTGGGCTAAATTAAGTAAGAGTGGCATAACTTCCAATATTAAAGAATCCTACTGTCTTCTGCCCATCAGATCCCACCTGGAGTTTCATGCTTAGTTTGGGGCACTACAGTTTAAGAAGGACATTGATAAACTAGTGAGTATTCTAAGGATAATAAAAATGGTAAAGGGCCTTGAGTCTATGTCACATGAAGATAGAAGGTTCTGAGGATGTTTAGCCTCAACAAGAGAAGACTCAGGGAAGATATGATAACTGTCTTCGAGGTTATTTGAAGGGTTATCATATGGAAGAAGGATCATGAATGTTTGATTTAGCACCAAAGGACAGAACCAAGAGCAATAGGTGTGAGTTGCAAGAGGCTAATTTAGATTTGATGTCAGGAAAAACTTCCTAACAATTAGAGCTGTCTAAACCAGGGGCAGCTAAGTGGTGCAATGGATAGAGTGCTAGGCCAGGAGTTAGGAAGACCTGAGTCCAAATCCAGCCTCAGACACTTAATAGCTGCGTGACCCTGGACAAATTGCTTAACTCTGTTTGCCTTAGTTTCCTTATCTATAAAATGAGCTAGATAAAGAAATGTCAAACCACTTCATTATATTTGTGCAAAAAACCAAAACAAAACCCATGGGATCACAAAGAGTCGGACAAGACTGAAACAAATAAAACCTGGGGTGTATTGCCTTAAGAGGTGGTGGTTTCTCCTTCCTTGAAGGTTTTTGAGCAAAGGCTGGGTCACTACTTGTCAGGTATACTACAGTAGGTATTCCCTTTGTATTTAGGTTGAACTAGGTAGGCCCTGAGATTCCTTCCAAATCTCAAATTTGTGACTTTGGTTCAAATGGGGAAGCAGTTATTCAGTTTAAATATTAACCCACTCCTCCCTCTTCCTAATAGTATTGGAGGTCAAATTGGAAGGCACTGCATAATTCAGTCATTGTGCAGGACTCAGGGAAGTTTACTTCACCTTCCCAGGCTTGCCAGGCACATTGCTTAGATTAGAATAATTAGCATGCCTCATCAAGCCATAGCACTCAGCTAGATTCCACTGAGCCAGAGTTTTTTCCCCTAATACTAGCTCTACTGAGATGAATCTAGTGCAGTTAAGACAGAGGCATTTCCTTCACACAAGCTGTGTGATCAGTCTAGTTCTAGGAGTCCCGATCCCGACTGGTTGGGTCTACTGATGGATTTTTTTTGGAAATAAAATAAAAGAGTTCTTAGCTGGAGCCCTGTGCTATTGTCTAAAAAGACGAATGAAGAGCTATGGTTCTGTTAGAGCTATAGAGCCCTACATGCCATTTTGCCTCCAAGATTATATACTTAATAAGAGTAACTGACATTTATATAGTGCTTTACATACATTATCTTATTTGGGGCCTCACAACAACTGGTGAGATAGGTTCTACAGGCAGTTATTATCCTACTTTTAGAAAATTGAGGTTCTGATAAGTAATTTACCCATGGTTATGCAGCCTTTTTAGCTCTGTAACAATATCTTAAAGCAATATGGGATAGTGACTAGAGAAGGCTAGCCTTAGAGTCTGACAAACTTTAGTTTGAGTCTCAAAAAGCTTCCACACATACTATATAGCCATGTATAGCCTCTCAGTGACCCCCAGGCAATTCTATAAGACTACAGATTACAGATGAATTGCCCATTTGCATTGGTGAAGTAAAATTCTACCCTGGGAGTTCTCTACAATTGATGGAGAGCCAGTGGCAAGGCATCATGTAAGGGAGCTGCCAGAGGTAGAGTTTAGAAGAAGGTACAGTAATATCACATATATCCACATATGTGTGTGTATATGTCCACACGCATAAACATATAGTTTATGTATGTATATATACATTTGTGTATGTTTATATTTATGTATTTTATATGTTATATACATACACACACACACACATCTGTTCTGAACCCTCTGGCTCTTACTATATATCCTGCCACTAAGCCCTCCAAACCTCCAAATACTGCCATCTGACCTGCTAATGCCCACTTAGCATCTCTGGGAGTTCCCATTTGCCCTGCAGTTGAACACTTCAATGTATGTTATCTCCTTTGATCAGAGTATGAGCTCTCTAAGAACAGGGACTGTCTTGGTTTTTGTGTTTCTATCCCCAACACCTACCACAGTACTTGGCATCTGATACATACATAATGAATGCCTTTCCTTCGTTCTTGCTTCTCTTAGGTGCTTCAATGCCTGGGTGTTCACCTTTTTAATAGCTGATTTTGAGACTATTATTTCACAACCTTTACCCTTAGCACTTGATTGAACTCTTGCTGCTCTTTTACAAGTGCCTTATTTAGTCCAGGTCCTTTATCAGCTTGCTTTTCTTTCTTGCTCACGATGCCCTTTGTATTGCTCTTTGAAATTTATCCAGTTCCTAGTCCTCTTTCTTGTTTTCTGTTCTCAGTTATTCCTTCATTTTAATTATCTGCCAATCTCTGAAGCAATACCTTCTCATTTCCTGCCAGACCAATCATACTGCAACACACCCTTTCCTCTTATTGCTCAATATTCTTTTCCCATGATGGTCCTTATTCAAACTCCCACTCATCCTGGCAAATCAGATTCCCAGAGTACCCCTGAGGGGCTGGATTATCTTTCTAATGTCATTAGATCAAGCTCCCATCCCAATGTGTTCTCCCCAATATCAATCACCAACTATAGTTAATATTTCCCTTATATCATTGATTGACAGCAGTGATTAACGATTAGCTCCCTAGTAACATTTAACCAATTAACATCAGTTAGGTTTTACAAAGGCATATTTACTGAGAAGACCAAGTGAGAATGAAAGTACAAACCATTCCCTCCAACCAGGGGCACACTCCTTCAATCTTGGGGAGGGTGGGTTAAACTTGTTTTTAAGTTCAATTAATGTGCTTTGTTTTTATATTATGTTTACAGATTATGCTTGCTCTACGAGAAGTCTCTTATAACAAAATAAAACAATTAAGCAAACTCATAATCTGGTGACCTTATCTGAAACCACATGAAATGTTTTATTTCTATAGTACTCCCACTTCTCTATTTAAAAAAAACATTTTTAAACAGAAATCTATTTTCTCTCTCACTGGAAAAAAAAAGAAAGAAAAACAAAATAATATGCATAGTCAAGCAAAACAAATTCCCTCATTGGCTGTATACAAAAGTAAATGTCTCATTTTGCACCCTAGCTATTGCTTCATCACCAAGTATTTTATACATTCTGTAGTAATTTTAAATGGGATTTCTCTTTCTTCCTGCTGGGTTTTATTGGTATTATATAGAAATGCTGATGATTTGCATCCTTTTATTTTATATCCTGCAAATTTGCTGAAGTTATTGTTTCAATTAATTTTTTTAGTTGATTCTTTAGGGTTCTTTAAGCACCACCCAATCAAAATCCTGGTAATTGTTGTCTAGAGACACTCCACTGGCTCACAATCCTTTTTTTTATCCTCAATTTCTGCCTTCATACTAGGAGAATGTTGAATCACCCTCAAATGCCCTAAACTCACAGTTCGTCAATTTACTAATTTCCTATGATCTACTCTTCCACTATACCTCAGCCACACAAAGAGATGGTCATACCCTTGATTTTGCCATCACCCACAAAAGCACACTTTCATGTTCATTGAACTCTGAAATGCCCTTATCTGAACACAATCTATTGGTATTCCACCTCTTCTTCTGCCTTCCAACACTAAACCCTGCTTTTCTTCCACACAGTGACCCTTCAATCCCTTGACTGCTCACTCCCCTCCCAGGCTAATCTCCCCTACACTAGCTACACTCTCTTCCTTTCCCCTTCTTGACCCCTTGGTGAACCAGTTTAATTCTACACTGCCCTTTTTTTCTTGAATCTGTTGCCCTTTTATAATTCAGATTGTACCCTGCCAAGTCTTAGCCTTGGATGACTCTGTTATCATACTATTGAATGGAAGTTCTGAATGTATCCACTGCAAATTTGTGTTACATAAACTAAACTGGACCCTCACTGGGTTTACAGTCTAATTGTTTGCAGACAACAAACAACTATGTACATGCAAGCTATCTACAGGATAAATAGGAAAATAATCAACAGAAGGAAAGTATTGTAATTAAGAGGGATTTGGAAAAGCTTTATGTATAAGGTAGAATGTTAGCTGAGACTTAAAGGAAGCCAAGGAGCAGAGATGAGGAAGGATGGCATTTTATGCATAAAGGACAGCCAGTGCAAATGCCTGGAAGTCTGAAGGTGGAGTATCTTGTTTGAGAAATGGCAAGGAGGCCAGTGTCACTAGACCAAAAAGTATGTGAAGGGGATGTAAGGTGTAATAAGATTTAAGAGATGGAGTGGGGAGAGAACTAGGTTATGAAGGACTTTGAATGAAAATCAGGGGATTTTATATTTGGTCCTGTAGGTAATAGGGAACCACTGGAATTTTTTTTAGTAGGTTGGTAACATAATTGGACCTGTGCTTTAGGAAAGTAATTTGGTGGCTAAATGGAGAATGGACTGGAATGAAGATAGATTTGTGGTAGGCAGACTAACTAGCAAGCAACTGCGGTGTGAGATGATAAGGGCCTGTACCAGAGTGGTATAGATAAATGAGAGAGTGGAGGATGATGGAGGGGACAATGTGCTGGAGAAGATGAGGTGAAATGAGATCACTTGTGCATTTAGAAAGGAAGATAAAGGAGGACACTGTGGCAGAAGGCATCTAGGTGATGTGAGATAAGGAGGAGGGGAGAAGAAATGAGATATTTTTTTTCTTTGAGATTTTGATTATGGGTATTTTTGAGTTTTTTCTGGGTTTGTGTATTGGTCATCACTGGCATCATAAAAGTCTTTCCTTTCCTTCCTTCCTTCCTTCCTTCCTTCCTTCCTTCCTTCCTTCCTTCCTTCCTTCCTTCCTTCCTTCCTTCCTTCCTTCCTTCCTTCCTTCCTTCCTCTTTCCTTCCCTCCCTCCTTTTTTCCCTCCCTCCCTCCCTTTCTCCTTCCTTTCTCTCTCTTTCTGTCTTTCTTTCTCTGTCATGATAGCTCTTCCCATAATAGGCTCTGGCTTTGCAGGAGCCCAGATTCATTTGGGGGTGAGGTGGTGTGGTGTGGTGTCTGTCTCCCAAAAGAGGTCAGGGATCAGATTTCTCTTACTGTCTTTCTGTGTCTCTCTTCTTCTTATTCTATCTTTCTCTACCTTTTTCTGTGGTCACAGTTCTCCTGGTCTTTACTGAGGAAGGGCCCCCTACTTCCCTGCAGCCTCAAGCATTAGTGTTCCTTTCTACCTTGGAACTGCAACCAGGGCCCCTGCTCCCTTGTGACCTACCATTGGTGCTCCTTTCTACTCTGAAACTGTGACCCGGAACTGCTCACTGTCAGTAGAATTGCCAGTCAGCACCAGCTATACCCTGTGCCAGCAAAGGGTGCCTTACAATCTCTTTCTGACCAGTTGTCCTACCTGCCTTATGGTCCCTAGGCCGAGAGCTCCTGAAGCTGTTGCAACTGTCGCAGCTGCAACTGTGTTCTGGGCTGTTGTTTGGAGATAGGGATGTTACATAAACTTTAGTTGTTAACCAAAACATTTGTTAATTGAGTGACTCTGAGTATGTGTAGGGAGATGTGACTACTCATTGGTTGAAAAGACATCTGAGGCCATGATATTGTGTACCTGAACATGTATAGGGAGACATGCTTTTAGCTTAGTGGAAAGACTACAGGGGGAGAAAGAGAAAATGGGGAAACATGAGGGGAGAAGAGATGAAGAAGTCTCCACCTTTTTGGATGGTTAACAGGAGCCTCCAGAAACTCATGCATTGTAGAGAAAGGTGTCACTTGAATATGTCCCTTGATTCTTAGCTCCTGTACCCCAGAGTTTACTAAGGGTGGTCTCCTTGGGTTAGATTTTTCCCTCTTTGGTTGAGTTGAGATTTTATCTCTTTCTCAAGTCATAGTCATTTTACTATTATGTTCTATCACCTAAACTATATAATTTCCCCTATTGGTTTTACTACTTTCTTGGATTAAATGTATTTTCATATATGTATATATATATACATATATATATACACACATACATATACACACAAACATATATATTTAATTTTCATATATATGTGTGTACATATATATGTGTATATATAATTTTCATATATGTGTGTATACATGTATATATGTGTGTGTATGTATATGTATATGCATATATATATATGAAATTTCACCTATTGGTTTTACTACTTTCTTGGATTAAATACATTTTCTTATTATCCTCCTTCGATTGTTGTTTGTGTTAACAAGTGTTTGGTGGGAAGGGAACCAAGCTGGTGAAGATTTAGCTGTTACCTTTCAAATCTGGGATGAGACTCCCTTACTCGTTCCCCTGGAGTGACCAGGGATAGCAGCTTTTATCATGAACCCCACAAAGGATATCATATCCCTAGACTGCAAATATCCAACCCCATAGCCCTATTGAAGATAGGAGAATGAGGGAGTGAATGCTCAGCTACTTTCGGCCTCCTGCTCTCCAGAAATATCTATCTATATATCATATCTATACCCATGCTAAATTTGGGTTGCTGTTGATCCCAATGGCTCATTTGAAAACTTGTTAAGATTACAATTGTGCTTTGGGAGTGGGGAAGAAAGTAAATAAAGAGACTAATATGTATGTACTTAATATAACAACAACAAAAATAAATGGAAGGAGAATCATTGATTATGGGTATCACACATTTAACAATTATAACTGAAAGCTAATGTATTGAATTCACCTATAAGAAATGAGACAAAGAATAGATAGAAAGATCCAATAATATATTTCCCACAGGAAGCATGCTTAAAGCAAAGAGAGCCATTGATTTAAATGAAGAGTTATAAAGATTCATTGTGAGTCATCTGATTTTGGAAAATTAGGTCATTTAATTATGACTATAAGCAAAGCTGAATTTAAGTTAGGAAGCATTAAGAAAGATAAGGATAGTAACTATATCCTGACTAAAGGGTCCATTCACAGTGAAAGTATATAATTATTAAATATATATTCATCCAATGGAATACAAACTAAATTTTTCAAAGAAGAGTTGACTAAATTTCAAAAGGATACAAATAAAAATATTGATAACGAGATATTTTATTACAGCATCTTCTGGATACTGTGAGTAAAAAAGAAAAATAAGACAAGTTTGAGAATTGGATATAATTCTAAAAAATTAGATATGTGGAAAAAATTAAATGGATTAGATAATTTAGCTTTTAATTCCAGTGTATTTCCTGTACGTGTTTGATACTGGTGTTGCTTTCTTGTTTATGATTCCTTTAAATATAACATCATTTCCATGTTTTATCTCCTTTTGATATTATAAATTTTTATTTCTGCTTTGTCCAAAAAATTCCAGTGTACAAAGAACATTAATAAAAATTGATCATACTCTGGAGCATAATAAACTCATAAATTAAGAGAAATAAAACTTTAAACACTGCTTTTATAGACAACACAATATTAGGTGATGGTTGGTGCATTGAAAAGGATAAAGGAGAGAAAAGATGAACATAACCTCTCCTCATAAGATGGGCTTACTCAGGACTGAATCTGATCAGAATTCTGTGTGTGGGTCCAGAGCAGAGGGACTCCCTCCCCCCATACCCAGGAAGAGGGAGTGGGTACAATACTCCAGTCTCTTGCGTCCAGCAGTGGTTTTTTTTGTTTGTTTATTTTTAATGTCAGAGAAGAAAACAACAGCAATAATAAAGCACACCAAAATGTAAAGGATGCAGCTGTTTAAAGAAACCAAGGTCATTTCTGCTATCAGTGTTCCAGTTTAGTATGCTAGGAAGCTGCTGTCTCGGAAATATTTTTATAATTGGTGATCAGGTTCATGAATTAACTAGCCTTCAGAAGCCTATTAGAGCTTACTTATGAAAGTATCTATTAGTATATTAGAAAGTAGTATTATAGACTCTAATCATTATGTATAATACTGTTTAACATGGTATTCCCTGTCCGGGACGTCGAACTCCATCCCATGCCTCTACACAGATAAAGGCCGTTTTTGGAATGCTCTCCTTTGTCTCCTCTGCCTCTTAGAATTCTAAGTCCCTACAAAATACAGATCAGGGGTCACCTTCTTACACAAAGTGTTAGTGATCTTTTGTTGTTTATGTTCTCTCTCCTCAGAATTACTTTATTACTTCATATATAATTTGTAAACACTGGGTACATGTTGTAACTTCTCCTCTCAACAGAATGCAAGTTTCTTTAGGGTAGAGATTTCATTTTTGTCTTTGTATTTGTAGCAGCCAGAAGAGTTCCTTGCATGTAGCAGGTATTTTTTTTAATTGAATTGGACATAATTTCTATGGACAAATGATTGAATTTTGCACCACTATTAAATGTGTCATGTTCCAAAAATAAATGTGTAAATTGGACTGCCTGTACCTTTATACTCCTGTTCACTCCTTCCTACAATTATAACTCCCTTTCTGCCATTTAACCTGCTGTTTGTATAAGGTCAGGTGTCTCTCTCTCTCTCTCTCTCTCTCTCTCTCTCTCTCTCTCTCTCTCTCTCTCTCTCATTTTCCTTCCATAACTGCCTAAGCATATTTTTTGTGACTACTACATGGGGAAGGGGAGGGAGGGTTTTTGGTTTCATTGATTCCAAAATGTTTCGATGAAATCCTGAATAATGAATACCCATGGAATGGGGTGTTTTGTTTAGTTGAATTCCTCAGTGAAGTAAAAATCCCGCTCTGTTTTGAAATATGTTGAAAATCGTCTTAAAACGAATGTATTAATATTTTTTGCTGCCTTATGCAATATCTGAAACTTTGATTTGGTATCTGGAGGTTTTTGAAAAGTGGTCATTCTTATATACCTCTGGTCATTTTTATCCTTTTTATTTTATGAAGAAGAGTGAGTTAGATGTGTTCTGAGCTTAGGATATACAGTAAAAGTTATTTTAAAAAATGAGATCTTTGTGAACTTGTTTTCCAACGGTTTGGCACAGTGGAAAGATCACTGGCTTTTGAATCAGCGCTTCTGAGTTCAAATGTTGTCTCTGCTACTTGTGACTTGCATGTCTAAGGCAAATCACTTAGCTTCAATTTCCTAATCTGCAAAATGGTGGGGTAGGTATCTTCTATCTTTAAATTTACAATCCTATTTTCCTTTAGAAAATTGCATGTATTAACAAAAGAGAATATCAATGAGTTTATAGTCAAAAAAATTAAAAAAAACAACTTAATATACCTTAAGGCAAGCACAAAAAAGCACACTAAGATAAATGGCAAAATTAATAGAATTGAAAGGAGAAAAATATGTAATAAAGAGCTAGTTTCATTTTTTAAAAAGACCAATAAAATATGTGCCTGATTAGCTAATTTTATTAAAAAGATGAAAAACTGAATTGATAAAGTAAAAAATAAGAAGGGAGGTAAGTTTAACAAATATTGAAAAAATAAAACTATTAAGGAAACTTACACATAATTATATGAAAATGACATTGAAGATGTAAAAGAAATTGATGAATACCTTCAAAAATATAAAGTACCTGAACTGGAAAAAAAACACACCAAGAAATATATAGTTTAGTAAATTATACAAGAAAAAAATAAGCAAATACTATTAATGAACTGTAACTTTAAAAAATTATCATGACCAGATATTTATGAGTAAATTCTATAAAACATTTACATAAAGATTCCAATGCTTTATAAGTTTTTGAAAATAGATGAAGATGATACTTTATTTACTTCTTTCAATGATAACAAACATGATTTTTTATCATCAGATGAGGAAAAGACAAGGCAAAGAAAGAGATCTAGAGATCAATATCATTAATAATTACCAATGCAAAAATTATGTAAAATACTGGCAAAGAGATTATGACATATCTATCTATCCATATGTGTGTATATGTATATTCATTATGATTTACAATATAATGTGAATATAAACATGATTAAATATTAGGAAAATAAGAAGTATAATAAATTATCCTAACAATAAAAATAATTTTAAAAACATGTTTATATCAATAGATAAAAATGCTACTTTTTGTTAAAACCACTAGAAGTATAGCAATAGAAAATTTTTAAACACAAAAGAAAGCATTTATTTGAACCCAAGCTAGAATTATATACAACAGAGAAATCTTATTACCTTTTCCACTTAGACAAGAGAGGTTAAGTAGGTTTTCCTATTGTCCCATTAGAATTTGATAGTCCCAAAAAAAGAAAAATAACCACAAAAAATGGACAAAAAGGAGAATAAAATATTTCTATTTCCTAATTATAATTGTTTATTTAGAAAATCCAAGAGAATCAACAAAAACATCTGAAAAAGAAAATTTCAGCAAATGGATGGGGCATAAGATAAACTTATAAAATAAAACAAAACAACTCACTTTTAACACTTACTACCTGTGTGACCTTGGGCAAATCATTTACCCTCTCTGGACCTCAGTTTTCTCACCTGAAAAAAAGAAAGGGCTGCTCTAGAGGGGTTTTGGATCCCTCACATCTCTAAATTTATGATCCTACCATCACCAGCATATCTGTTACCAATGCAGTTGAGAGAAAATGTATAGAAGGAGAAATACTGTTTACAATACAGATAAAATGTATTCAATAATCTGGAATTAAACTACTAAGACAGATGCACTTATATAGAGTTACATAAAAAAACTTTTACAGAAATAAAGAAAGAACTAAACTGCAAAGTGATTTGATGTTCATGATTAGGAGGAGCTAAAATAGCATGCATAAGAATATTTCCCTAATCTATGGATTTAAGGTTGTAAGTGATCAAAATATCAATAACAAACTTAATAGAATTATTCAAAAGAATAACAAAATTTATGTGAAAAACAGAAGGTAAAAAATAAAAAAGAAATGATGAAAAACAAAAAGGGAAGAAGGGGGCTTACATTCCCCAATCTCAAAGTATACTATACAATAATAATTATGAAAAGTATGTGGTATTGGATTTTTTTAAAATTAGAAAAATAGATCTAGGACTATGGACTAGGTTATAGAGCAATTAGCTTGTGTATATAGTAGTTTAGTGTTCCATGTACCTGGGATCATACAGTATTTGGGAAAATATTCAGTATTTAGCAAAAATTGTTGGGAAAACTGGATAGCACTTTGACAAGAAATGGGAACTGCTCAACAATTTAATATTTAAATATATAACAATACCAGATGGATCAAAAATCTAAATATAAAAAAATAAATAAAATATACACTGGATTGCTAAAATTTTCACAACTCTGTAGATGGGATTAATTGTGAACAAGTTGTAATATATTGGAAATTATAAGGAATATAACAGATTACTTTGTTCAGACATATTCTTTTTAAAAAACTTTTAAACCATGAAGAGCAAAGTAACCAGAATAATAAGGAATAATAAAAATATGAAAAAGTTTTGCTCCAAATACTTCTGACAAAAGAGTGACAGCCAAAATTCACAAGGAATATGGATAAGATCGATTTTCAATTAGCTAAATGGTCACATGGTTTTTGTTTGTTTTTGAAAGGAGAAATACAAATTAATGACTACAAAAAAGTTCAAAAGTTCAGAAAAAGAATCATTAGTGTATTTTAAATTGAACTGAGATGTTGCTCATCCACTAAGATGGAAAGGATAATAAAAGACTGCAAAATTCAGTGCTGTCAGAGTTGCAGTAAAACAGACAGACATGCTATCGGAGTAATTATAATTTGGTCTAATGTTTTTGTAAAGTCACATAGAGTCATATGATAAGAATTAGAGGCTATATTCTAGGAAAATTTTACAGGAAAAACACTCGTTTGTAAAAAAAATATCCTGAGCAGCAATATTTACAATTGTAAAACAAAAAACAACCTAGATACCTATCAATTGAGAAATGTCAAATCTGATAAAGTTTTAATATGCCTTAAAACAACAAATCTGAAAGATTCAAAGAAATATGCAAAGAGAGGACTGAGCTCAAATGCCACTTTCTAAATGAGGCCTTTCCTGACCCAGCTCCCATTCTCCTCCCTCCTTCCCCCAGCTACAGGGTCTTCCTCTTCCAATTTCTCTATTTTATAAACACCTATATACAGCAAGTACATTTTCTTCCCTGTAAGAATGTAATAAGAACGAACATTTTTATAGTGCTTTAGGATTTATAAGAGCTTTAGAACTGTTATTTCTTTTGATCCTCACAACCTCGTACAGTAGATGCTATTACTATCCCCATTTTACAGATGAGGAAACCGAGGCAGACAGTGGTGAAATGGTTTACTCAAAGGTTGCACAGCTGGTAAGTGTTTGGGGCTGGATTTGAACTCAGGTCTTTCTATGACTCCAGATCCAGCACTTTGTCCACTATGCTACTGGCTGCCTTCATCCCTCATTCTCGAAGCAGTAATAGTTTCACCTTTTTTATCTTTATATCTTAACATTTAGTGCAGTGCTTAACACTTTCTGCAGTAGGCACTTACTGAATGCTCATTGACTGGTTGATATAATACAGAAGAAATAAATATCACAATAAAACAATAACTACAACTGTGTAGTTGAAAATAATTGTGTTATCATACTTAGTAAAAAAAAGTTTAAAGAATCATAAAAACAAGGATTATATAGGTAACACCATGTTAAAATCATTGTATTTTGGGGTACCAAGATTGTGGAAGTTTAAAAATGCAAGTGCTATCTTTTATAAAAGCCCACCAAAGCAAGGAAAATTAAGCTTCATTCCAAAATTGCCTTTTCCTAAAGCTAATTATATTTCTTCCTAAGGAAAAAATGGGTTTTTAATATGGTAAAATAAATCTATAGTTTCTTTCAAACAAATATATGCAACAATAATACATAATTCCCTCCCACCCTGTTTTTCCAGCTCTGGGTAGGACTTCTGCCATGTAAACTTACAAAACAGATCTTTAACAAAGTAAATAAATTAAAAAAATGACTTCTATGAGTGTTTTTTTTTTTTTTAACAAACTTTAAGGTGGTAAAATGCTTAATGTGTCTTTGAAGTTCCCATTTTTTGGGCCATTCAACCACATTTATTATTTAATATTTTTAGTTTTCAACATTGATTTCCACAAGATTTTGAGTTACAAATTTTCTCCCCATTTCTACCCTCCCCCCCACTCCAAGATGGCACATATTCTGATTGCCCCATTCCCCAGTCAGCCCTCCCTTCTATCACCCCCCTTTCCCCACCCCATCCCTTTCCCCCTAACTTTCTTGTAGGACAAAATAGATTTCTATACCCCATTGCCTGTATCTTATTTTCCCATTGCATGCAAAAAGACCCTTTCTTTTTTTGAGCATCTGCTTTTAAAACTTTGAGTTCCAAACTCTCTCCCCTCCTCTCTCCCCACCCACTCTGCCTAAGAAGGCAAGCAATTCAACATAGGCCATATGCATATCATTACGCAAAACACTCCCATAAATAGTCATGTTGTGAAAAACTAACTATATTTCCCTCCCTCCTATGCTGTCCCCCTTTATTCAGTTTTCTTCCTTGACCCTGTCCCTTTTCAGAAGTGTTTGCTCTTGATTACTTCTTCCCCATATCTGCCCTCCCTTCTGTTGTCCCTGTTTTTTATCCCCTTCCCCCTACTTTCATAAGGGGTAAGATACTCAATTGAGTGTGTATGGTATTCCTTTCTCAGGTCAAATCTGATGAGAGCAAGATTTACTCATTCCCCCTCATCTGCTCCCTCTTCCCTTCCAATGAACTGGTTTTTCTTGACACTTTTATGTGAGATAATGTACTCCATTCTATCTCTCCCTTTCTCCCTCTCTCAGTATATTCCTTGCTCACCCCTTAATTTGATTCCATTTTTTTAGATATCATCCCTTCATATTCAACTCACAACTTACCCTGTGCCCTCTGTCTATATCTATATCTATATATCTATATATATATCTACATATAAAATATATGTATATTCCCTTCAGCTACCCTAATACTGAGGGCTCATGAATTACTGAATTACACACATCATCTTTCCATGTAGGAATGTAAACAAAAGAGTTCAACTTTAGTAAGTCCCTTATGATTTTTTTGAGTTTAAATCATTATTTATAATATTTTTAGTTTTCAGCATTAATTTTCACAAGAGTTTGAACAGCAAATTTTCTCCCCATTTCTACCCTACCCCCCACTCCAAGATGGCATATATTCTGATTGCCCCATTCCCCAGTCAGCCTTCCTTTCTGTCACCCTACTCCCCCCAATCCCCTTTTCCCTTACTTTCTTGTAGGGCAAGATAGATTTCTATGCCCCATTGCCTGTATATCTTATTTCCTAGTTGCATGCAAAAGCTTTTCTTTTTCAACATCTTCTTTTAAAACTTTGAGTTCCAAATTCTCTCCCCTTTTCCCTCCCCACCCACCCTCCCTAAGAAGGTAAGGAATTC
>CM053624.1:285171286-285198221 GCA_028646595.1 Phalanger gymnotis
TTAGCAAGTCATTGACTTGTTTTTCATGATTTTCTTGCATCCTTCTCATTTCTTTTCCCAATTTTTCCTCTACTTCTCTTACTTGCTTTTCCAAACCCTTTTTGAGCTCTTCCATGGCCTGAGACCAATTCATATATTTCTTGGAGGCTTTTGTTGTAGGCTCTTTGACTTTGTTGATTTCTTCTGGCTGTATGTTTTGATCTTCTTTGTCACCAAAGAAAGATTGCAAAGTCTGAGTCTGAATCTGAGTCCATTTTCGCTGCCTGGCCATATTCCCAGCCAACTACTTGACCTTTGAGTTTTTCGTTGGGGTATGACTGCTTGTAGAGTAGAGAGTACTTTGTTGCAAGCTTGAGGGGATGCGCTGTTGTTTTCAGAGCTATTTCTATACAGCCAGCTCTGCCACACCAGTGCTACTCCTCCCCAAGAACTGCCAATCAGGACCACAAACCAGATCCAAGCAGGGCAAAGCAAGAGAACCTTGCCTCTCGCCAGCAAAGTGCTCCCTGCACTCTTGCTCTGAACTGCCTCTTGATTCCTCCCACTGGGTGGGCCTGGGACCTGGAGCAGCTGATGCTGGAGCTCTGGAAGCAGCCACAGGGGCTTCCTGCTGCTGCTGCCACCACCAAGCCACCTCCACCGTGCCACCTCCACCGCGCCACCTCCCCCGCGCCATGTCCACCGCTCAGACTGTGTACTTCTCTCACCCTGATCCAGAAGTTTTCCCACTAACCTGTTCCTTTGTCTTTGGTGTTTGTGGGTTGAGAAGTCTGGTAACTGCTACAGCTCAGTGATTCATGGCCCCAAGGTATGATCCACCCAGCTCCCCATCTGGTTGGTCCTGGCGTGGCCCATGCTAGGCTGGACCATGCTGTGCTGGTCCATGCTGGTGTGGCAGCAAAGTGTGATAGGCCCTTCCCAGCGACTATCGAGGCTGTCCTGGGCTGGAGACCTACTTCCCTCTGCTATTTCGTGGGTTCTGCAGCTCTAGAATTTGTTCATAGCTATTTTTACAGGTGTTTAGAGAGATTTGGGGGAGAGCTTAAGTGAGTCCCTACTTTCAAGCTGCCACATTGAACCTGAAGTTCCCATTTTTGAAAAAGAATAACAAGAGAACAGTGATTAAGAGGAATTCAGATTAAAAAGTAGATGACCTTGAGGAGGAAGGTGGAGGAGGTAAGAGCAAGAACACATTTTACATTGAATTGGGGCATCATAAATAGAAACAAACCAAAAGAGAAGCAGGGTAAGGCAAGGAAGTCCTAAATCATATGGCTATGAACAAATTACCTTGATACTTCAATTAACTGGTTACTGTATACCCAGTTAATACAAAAAAAGAAACTTACTTATGGGAGAAAATTCATATAGGTAAGGGAGTTTTTGCCAGGAAAGGAAATTTTGGCCTGGAAGTCACAAGGATGTTGAATTAATCCATTGGATAGTCAATCGACATAGCCTTTTCAGAATGAATGGATGAATGGATGAGTAAAAAAGCATTTTTATTATGTATGCTTTCTATGTGTAAAATACCCTGCTATGCGTTGAGTATACAAATAGAAAAGGAAGACAATTCCTGCTTTCATAGAATTATACTCTTGTAGGAGAAAATAACACATATAAGAGGTTTCAGCTGCAAGTAGATAGAAATGGTGTTGCAAGAGTGGAGTGGCCATGCAGATGGCAATGCATCTTTTTTCACCCAACTTCCATAAATAAAATCACATCAGTTTTTGATGTTGAACTGTTGGCAGTGATAAGGATATAGTGGTGAGAACTTTCTTTTTCAGCAGTAGCTATGACTGCTGTAGCGCCTGCAGGGGAAGCAACATTTGCATGAGTCCCTTCTGTAAGCTGTGGCTTTGGAGGGATAGGCTGGACCGTGCTGCTGTTCCAGAAGCAATGCTAGTATTGATGTGATTATTGTGAGTATTCAGTGTGGCATAGAACGTGGAACATGGAACTTTCCCACTTAACTTGAAGCCCAGGTTGGGGGCAGCTAGGTAGCGCCATAAGTAGAGCCCTGGCCCTAGAGTCAGGAGGACCTGAGTTCAAATTCGGCCTCAAGACACTTGACACACTTACTAGCTGTGTGACCTTGGGCAAGTCACTTAACCCCAATTGCCCTGCCTTCTCCCCTCAAAAAAACAAAAACAAAAAACTTGGAGCCTGACTCTGCCACTTCTATTTGTATGACCTTGAGTGACTTCTTTGGGCATCAGTTTTTTTCATTTGTAAAATGAAGGAGCTGCTCTAGATGACCTTTAAAGTCCCTCTCAACTCTAAATTGATGATCCTGTGATCTGAGAACAAGTTATGGAAAAGGTGGGGGTGAAGGCATCCACATGGTTGTTGTTCATTTGTTTCAGCTGTGTCTAACTCTTCATGAATGCAATTCAATTTTTTTGGTTAAGATAATGGAGTGGTATGCCATGTCCTTCTCCAGGTCATTTTACAGATGAGGAAACTGAAGCAAATAGCGGTAAGTGATTTGCTCACTGTCACAAAGCTAGTAAGCATCTGATTCCAGATTTGAACTCAGAAAGATAAGTCTTCCTGACTCCAGGCTTAGCACTCCATCCACTGCACTACCTAATGGTGATAGTGCATATGGAAAGATGGATTGCTAAATAGAGTATGAAGAATATTCTGGTCTGAAGCTGGCTCGACATATAAGTCTAAGTTGGTTTACACTCACTCACCAATCATGATAGCTCAGCCTCAGGTTGGAAGTTCCAGAGTTGAGTGAATTAACTGTGTACAGTGGAGAGAAATGGAGCAGTGTGGAATAGATGGCAAGATAGGCCTATTTTTTGTGATTGAATAGAAGGGAAATTTTTTCAAAAGATTATATTTTAGTTAATTTTTTAGTTTAGTCTTTTTTAGGTAAAAGACTTTTAGGTCTGTAAGAGTATGTATGTGTGTATTTATGTATGTGTATATCTGTGCCAGTATGGAGAGTATAGGAATGAATTGATTCAAGAAACACAAGCTGTTCTGTACCTAGTACTGATAAAAAGAAGTAATAACCGTGAATAGAAATGATTTGTACTTATCCATAAAAAACAAGAGAACTTCAGAATGGATTAGAAAATTCAATCCAAAAATATATCACATACAGGAAATATCTTGGTTTGTTGGTTGGTTGGTTGTTGTCCTTTGTTCTCGAAGAGGACCAAAATGACATCACTATGCTAGAATCAAGTTTCAATGTGTCTGATTGTAGCTGATCAGACCAATACCAGCTCAGAATGCTCTACTTTAGGTCAGGCACAAATAGTCCATGTGAACATTTGGGATGGATCAGGAAACATCTAAAACATAGGGATATATGCATATTTAAAGAGAGGCGCCAAAATAAAAATTTGTTGCATTTCAGCTGAGTCCAAAAAAGCAAGTGTTGTAATCAGGACTTTAGATAAGGCTAAAAAATAAATATTATCAAAAGAAACAATAGGGAAACTACATTATGCTTTAAATTCCTCAGTCAATGAAGCAATATCAATTTTGAATTATATAGTAACAAAATCACAGATCAAATAAAGAAAGACCATAAAGAAAAGGATAGCTGAAATACAAAAAGAACTTGAAAATATGATAGAGACTTTAATGTTCCTCTTTTGGAACATAGTTGTATTGAAAAAAGTAGACATCAAGATCTGGAATATCGGGGGGAAATCTGGCTTTGATATATTTTTGGAGAGAACTGAATGGTAACCCTAGTCAGTATACTTTTTTTAGGCATGGATGGTACCTTTACAAGAAATGGGCTCTAGGGCATAAAGATCTCATGAATGAGCACAGAGTGGCAAAAATAACAAACAGCTTGGCTCCTTCCTACTTTTTCAGTCTTTTTTACACTTTATTTCCTTCCACAAACTCTATGATCCAGCTATGTTATGCTGCTTTGTAGTTCTATGAACACAAGACTCCATCTCCATCTCTGTACCTTTGCACTGATGTGTCTCCCATATTGGGAATGCTCCACCCCTCCTCACTTGGGCCTATGAGGTTGTCTGGTTTACTTCCACATCCAGTTCAAATCCTGCCTTCTTAAGGAGGCCTTTCCTGGTCTTCTCAACTGCTGGAGCTTTCCTCTCTAAGATTATTTTCCATCTGCTCTTTATCTTCTATGTACCTAATGATTTACATGTTATCTCCTTCTTTAGAATGTGATCTCCCTGAAGTCAGAGACTGTTTTTGTTTTTCTCTGTATCCCCAGTGCTTAGCACAGTGCATGGCACATTGTGAAGACTTAATAAATAAATGCTTATTAACTGAATAACTGATATGTACTTTACGCACCACAATGCAGTAAAAATAGTGATTAGTAAAAGAAATATGAGCAAAGTTTCTCTCCTAAATGGAGACTAAATAACAATAAAGGTAAGCCTAAATTGTTATTTAGTATACATGTATGCATATGCAATATATATATATATACATATATACACAAAATATTATACTGCATTAAGACTTTTGGGAGACCTTGGTTTTGATAGAACACACCAGAATTTGTATGATACAGCTAAAGTGGTCCATGGAGTCAAATTAAATTAATATTCCATAACACATATTTTTAAAAAAGACAAAAAAGAGATTGAATGAATTGAATGTGCAATTTCAAAATGTAGAAAACCAGCAATTAATTATCTCAACACAAGCCCAAAAGAAGATAAAATTTTAATTAAAGAGAAAAGAATCAGTATCAAGAATTTTTCAAAATTGAATAGGCAAAAAGTACTTCTTTTTAAAAAGGACTACATAATCAGTAACTCATTATTAGTGAAGTTCATTTTTAAAAATCAGAAGAAAGCCAACTTACTGTAATAAAAAATAATAAGGAAGAAATCACAGTGGAGAGAATGGAGAGAAAATAAATTTATCAGAAGCTGTTATTTGCAGTTACATACCAAGAAAATTAAAATTTCAACAAATGGATTAAAATCTGTACACATATAAAATATTCAAAATACCTGAGGAAATAAAAAACTAAAGAACTGAACTCTAGAGAGAGAAATCAAATAAATCACGAATGAACTCCTAAGGAAAAATAAACTTCAGGACCACAAGGATTTATGAGAGAATTCTATCATATATTTAAAGAACAAGTAAAACCTATATCACATGTATTATTTTCAAAAATAGAGAAACAAGTTTCTTTCTTGAGAAAACCGTGGTTCTGATACCCAAACCAGGGAAGGGTAAAAGAGAACTACAGATCAACATAACACCGATCCAAAAACTGTACGTAGATTATTGCAAAGAGTCTGCAGCAATCAATAAAAAATTAATCATTCTGATCATATTAAATTATTACAAAATGCAATGAGCTGATTATTAAACAAAAACTATTAAAAATTGAATAGTAATTTATCGCAAAATGAGTTTAGACAAGTACCTTATGCCACACATCTCAATAAATTCTAAGTAGATAAATGATATAAACGTAAAAAGTCCTACCAAACAGGTTACATAAAGAAAAAAGACCAAGCTATATAACACTATCAACAACTCACTTCATATTACATCACATCAAACAAGTGTTTCCATGGTTCTCTGTATTCATTATGTTCATCATAATTCATCATATTAAAGCACAGTAATGTTCTGTTCCATTCATGTACCATAATTTTCTTAAACATTCCTCAACTCATAGATATTTACTTGTTTCCAGTTCCTTGCTATCACAAAAAGTGCCTGTATAAATATTTTGGTATACGTGGGACTTTCTTCTTATCAATATCCTGAATGCACTTAGTAATAGAATTTCTGGATCAAGGGGTACAGACATTTCAGTAATTTTTTTTTTGCATAATACCCAATTGCTTTCCAAAGTGGTTAGAGGTAGATTCTAAGGACACATTTGAACTCATATCTTCCTGCTCCAGGCCCAAAGTTCCATCCACTATCACTGTACGTTCTAGTTGCCTCTTCAAGCATAATGTAATTTCTTTGATTATCTTTATTGATAGTTTTATGTTTGTCTGATAGCATGATTTAAACTACTTTTTTTGGATTCACTTGATGCATAGCAAATTTTATTTTAGCTTTTCATTTTGATTGTAGGTATGCATTGCTTTTTTAGTTGTGTTTCTGGTAAGTAATTGATTGTGACATTTTGCTTTCTTATCCATTTTGCCGTTTTTGTTTTGTTTTATTGCATTCTTTAGTCCATTTACATTTAAAGCTATGAGAATTAGGAGCTTTTCCTCCTCATTTTTGTCTTCACTGATTTTTTTTTGATAAATGGTATTTTATTATTTCCAATTACATGCAAAGATAGCTTTCAACATTAATTTTTTATAAGATTTTGAGTGAAATTTTTTTGCCCCTCCCCAAAATGGCAAACAATCTGATATAGGTTATACGTGTGCAATCATATAAACATATTTCTACATTTCTAGTTATGTTGTGAAAGAAGAAACAGAACAAAAGAGAAAAGCCATAAAAAACAACAAAAAAAGTGAAAATATTATGCTTCAATCTACATTCAGACTCCATACGTATTTCTGTGGATGTGGATAGCATGTACCATCATGAGTCCTTTGGAGTTGTCTTGGATCACTGTATTGCTGAGAAGAGCTAAGTCTATCATAGTGGATCATTACACAATGTTGCTATTACTGTGTATAATGTTTTCCTGGTTCTGCTCATTTCACTCAGTATCAGTTCACATTAAGTCTTTCCAAGCTTTTCTGAAATCTGCCTGCTCACAATTTCTTATAGCAAAATAGTATTCCATTGCATTCATATACCACAACTTGTTCAGCCATTCCCCAATTGGTGGGCATCCCCTCAATTTCCAATTCTTTGTCACCACAAAAAGAGCTGCTATAAATATTTTTGTACATATAAGTCAGTCCTTTTCCCTTTTGTATGATCTCTTTGGGATGCAGATCTAGTAGTGGTATTATTGGGTCAAAGAGTATGCATAGTTTGATTGTCTTTTGGGCTTAGTTCCAAATTGCTGTCCAGAATGGTTGGATCAGTCCACAACTCCACCAACAATACATTAGAGTCCAAATTTTCCCACTTCTCCAACATCTATCATTTTTCCTTCCTATCATATTAGCCAATCTGACAGATGTGAGGTGGTACCTCAGAGTTGTATTAATTTGCATTTCTCTAATCAATAGTGATTTAGAACATTTTTTCATATGACTGTTTATATGCTTTGACCATTTATCTATTGGGGAATGACTTATATTTTTATAAATTTGACTCTGTTCTCTAAATATTTTAGAAATGAGGCCTTTTTCAGAAACACTGGCAGTAAAAATTGTTTCCCAGATTTTTGCTTTCCTTTTAATCTTGGTTGCATTGATTTTGTTTGTGTAAAACCTTTTTAATCAAAATTATCCATTTTGCATTTCATAATGTTCTTTGTCTCTTGTTTGGTCATAAATTCTTCACTTCTCCATAGATCTGACAGGCAAACTATTCCTTGCTCTCCTAGTTTGCTTATGTTATCACCCTTTACGTCTAAGTCATGTACCCATTTTGACCTTATCTTGGTATACGGTGTGAGATGCTGGTCTGTACCTAGTTTGTGCCATCTGTTTTCCAGTTTTCCCTAGTAGTTTTTGTCAAATAGTGAGTTGTTATCCCAGAAGCTGGAGTCTGGGTTTATCGAACAGTAGATTACTGTAATCGCTTTCTACTATGTCTTGTGTATGTAGCCTATTCCACTTATCCACCACTCTATTTCTTAGCCAGAACCAAATAGTTTTGATGATTGCCACTCTATAATATAGTTTTAGAACTCTTACAGGTGGGCCATCTTGCTTTGCATTTTTTTTCCATTAATTCCCTTGATATTCTTGACCTTTTGTTCTTCCAGATGAACTTTGTTATTATTTTTTCTAGCTCTATGAAAAAATTTTTGGTAGTTTAATTGGCATGGCACTGAATAAATAAACTAATTTAGGGAGAATTGTCAATTTTTATTATATTAGCTCAGTTTACCCATGAGCAATTGATGTTTTCCCAGTTGTTTAGCTCTAACTTTATTTGTGTTTTGTAATTGTGTTCATATCATTCCCGGGTTTGTTTTAGTAGACTTCCAAATATTTTATATTGTTTACAATTGTTTTAGCTGGAATTTCTCTTTCTATCTCTTCTTGCTGAGCTTTGTTGGTAATATGTAGAAATGATGATTATTTTTTGTTTGTTTGTTTTTTGGGCAGGGCAATTGGGGTTAAGTGACTTGCCCAAAGTCGCACAGCTAGTACACATGTCAAGTGTCTGAGGCCGGATTTGAACTAAGGTCCTCCTAACTCCAGGCCCGGTGCTCTACTCACTGTACCACCTAGTTGCCCCAAATGCTGATTATTTATATAGGTTCATTTATATCCTGCAACTTTTCTAAAATTGTTCATTATTTCAAGTAGGTTTTTAGTTGATTCCCTAGGATTCTCTTAATATACCCTCATACATCTGCAAAGAGTGATAGTTTTATTTCCTTATTGCCTAGTCTAATTCCTTTAATTTCTTTTTCTCCTCATTGCTAAAGCTAACATTTCTAGTATAATATTGAATAGTAGTGGTGAGAATGGGCATCCTTCTTTCACCTCTGATCGTATTGGAAAGGCTTCTAGCTTATCTCCATTACAGATAATGCTTGCTGATGATTTTAGATAGATACTACTTCTCATTTTAAGGAAAGCTCCATTTATTCCTATACTCTCTAGTGTTTTGTTTTTTTTTTATAGAAATGGGTGCTGTATTTTGTCAAAAGCTTTTTCTGCATCTATTGAGATAATCATATCATCTCCATTGGTTTTGTTGTTGATATGGTTAATTATGCTAATAGTTTTCCTAATATTGAACCAGCCCTGAATTCTTGGTATAAATCCCCCCTGGTCATGATGTATTATCCTCATGATAAATTGCTATAATCTCTTTACTAATATTTTATTTAAATTTTTTCATCAATATTCATTAGGGAAATTGGTCTATAATTTTCTTTCCCTGTTTTGGCTTTTCCTAGTTTAGGTATCAGCACCATATTTGTGCCATAAAAGTAATTTGGTAGAACTCCACCTATTTTTCCAAATGGTTTATATAGTATTAGCATTGATTGTTCTTTAAATGTTTGGTAGAATTCACCTGTAAATCCATCTAGCCCTAGAGATTTTTTCTTAAAGAGTGCACTGATGGCTTGTTCAATTTCTTTTTCTTAAATGGACTTATTTAAATATTTTATTTCCTCCTCTGTTAATCTGGGCAATTTATATTTTTGTAAATATTTATCCATTTCACTTAAGATTGTCAGATTTATTGGCATGCATTTGGGAAAAATAGCTCTTAATTATTGCTTTAATTTCCTCTTCATTGGTGGTGAATTCAACTTTTTCATTTTTGATACAGGTAATTTGGCATTCTTTTTTTAACCAAATTAACCAAAGGTTTATCTATTTCATTGTTTTTTAAAATAAATCTAGCTCTTAGTTTTATTTATTAGATCAATAGTTTTATTACTCTCAGTTTTATTAATCTCTCCTTTGTTTTTGATTTCTGTGTTTCTGCTTTTGATTGTGAGATTTCTATGCCCTGATACTTAGTCAATTTTTGTGTCGGTGTCATGTAACACTGAGAAAGAGGTATATTCCTTTCTTTCCTCATTCAGTTTTCTCCAGAAGTCTATCATATCTAACTTTTCTAAAATTCTGTTCACCTCCTTAACTTTTTTCTTGTTTATTTTCTGATTAGATTTATGTAGTTCTGAGAGGGGAAGTTTGAGGTCCTCCACTAGTATAGTTTTGCTGTTTATTTCTTCCTGTAACTCACTTATCTTCTCTTTTGGTGCATATATGTTTAGTATTGATATTACTTCATTGTCTGTGATACCTTTTAATAAGATGTAATTTCCTTCCTTGTCTCTTTTAATTAGATCTATTTTTATTTTTGCTTTGAGGTCAGAATTGCTGCTCCTGTGCTTTTTTTTTTTACTTCAACTGAAGCTTAATATATTCTGCTCCAACCTTTCATCCTTACTCTGTGCATATCTCTTTGCTTCACATATGTTTCTTGTAAACAACATATTGTAGGATTCTGGTTTTTAAGCCACTTTGCCATTTGCTTTTATTTTATGGGAGAATTCATCTCATTCACATTCACGATTATGAATTTCACACATTCATACACACATCCCATTCATACATTCACTAACTGTATATTTCCCTCCATCCTGTTTTCCCTCTTTTATACTTTTCTCCCTCCTTTCACCCTGCCCCTCCTCACCAGTGTTTTGCTTCTGACCACCACTCCCCCATCTGCCCTTCCTCCTATCAGCCACCCCCCTCCTTTTGTTTCTCTTTTTGCCTCCTACTTTTGTCCTCCCTTCTATTAACCTTCCACCCTTTCCTCCTTTTTACTTCCTACTTTCCTATAGGGTAAGATAGATTTCTCTACCCAACTGAATGTGTATGTTATTCCCTCTTTAAGCCCATCCAATGAGAGTAAGGTTCAAACAATGCTCACCCCATTCCTTCTTTCTCTCTTCCGTAATAAGTCTTTTATGCCTCTTCATGTGATATATATTAACCCATTCTGCCTCCCCCTTCTCTCTTTTCCCAGTACAATGACTTTTTCACGTCTTAATTTTTTATATCATCACATCAAAGTCAACTTATACCCATACCCTCTATGTATACCTCTTCTAACTGCCCTAATAGAGATACAGTTCTTAAGAGTTACAAATATCATCTTCCCATGTAGGGATATAAACAATTTAATCTTATTGAATACCAAGTCGTTGTTGTTTTTCTTTCCTGTTTACCTTTTTAGGCTTTTCTTGAGTCTTGTATTTGAAGATCAAATTTTCTGTTCAACTATTGGATGTCCATCTTTTCCCCTGGAAGATTATGCTCAATTTTGCTGGGTAGTTGATTCTTGGTTGTAATCTAAGCTCTTTTGCCTTCTAGTCTATCATATTCTAATTCTTCTGATCCTTTAATGTAGAAGCTGCTAAGTCCTGAGTAATCCTGACTGTGGCTCCTTGATATATGAATTATTTCTTTCTGACTGCTTGCAGTGTTTTTTCCTTGACCTCATAGTTCTGAAATTTGGCTACAATATTCCTTGGAGTTTTCATTTTGGGATCTCTTTCAGGAGGTGATCAGTGGATTCTTCTTTCAATGACTATTTTGCGCTCTGGTTCTAGGATATCAGGGCAGTTTTCCTTGATAATTTTTTGAAAGAGTCTGTCCTGGCTCTTTTTTTGATCATGGCTTTCAGGTAGTTCAATAATTTTTTAAATTTTCCTTCTTGTATCTTTTTTCCAGGTCAATTGTTTTTCCAATGAGGTATTTTACATTTTCTTTTTTCATTCTTTTGATTTTGTTGGACTGATTCTTGATGTTTCATAGAGTCATTAGCTTCCATTTGCCCAATTCTAATTTTTAAGGCACTATTTCCTTCAGTTAGCTTTTATACCTTTTTTTCCATTTGCTGAATTCTACTTTTAAAGGAGTTGTTTGCTTTGGTGGATTTTTTTTGCCTGTTTGGCCAATTCTATTTTTTAAGGAGATATTTTCTTCAGTCATTTTTTTTTGCTTTCTTTTCCAAACTGTCGACTTTTTTTTTCATAATTCTGTTGCATAACTCTCATTTCTTTTCCCAAGTTTTCTTCTAACTCTCTTCCTTGATTTTTAAAATCCTTTTTTTAGATCTTTCAAGAGGACTTTTTGGGCTTGAAACCAATTCATATTTCCCTTTGAGGCTTCACATGTAGGTATTTTGACATTGTTATCCTCTTCTAAGTTTGTGTTTTGATCTTCCCTGTTGCCATAGTAGCTTTCTGTAGTTAATGCTCTTTTTTGTTTTGTTTTTTTTTTGCTCATTTTTTCAAAAGTTGAGCTCTGCTCCCAGGGTGGCAGGGGGCACTGTCCCAAGCTTCTTGTGCTGGAGCCAGAGGCCTGGTCACTGGCTTTCTGCCCCTGGGCCTCTGGGGCTGGAGGCTTGCCCACTGCACTGTGGTGGCCTGTCCTAGTCATGCCTCTTGTGCCCTGGGTTCTGGGGCTGTCAGTTCGCCTCCTGTACTGAGGCTGGAGGCCTTACAGATGGCTTGCTATGCCACTAGCCTGCTGAGCCAGAACAGCAGAGGCTTGGTTGCTGATCTGTGCAGTGGTTAAGAGCCTCCCACTGGCTCGCCCAGACGACATCTGCACTGGGCTGCACTCCCCTTTTACTCAAGTGAGAGAGATCTTTCCTGAAGTCCTTCTAAGTTATCTTGGGCTGGAAAATTATTGCATTCCATATTTTTGTGGATTCTGTCACTCTAGAATTCTTTTAGAAGCTTGATTTAAAGTTGTTTCTGAGGGAAACTGGAGAGGTCTGTGGCAGCTTGCTGGCTTCTCTCTGCCATCTTGGCTCTGCCTACTCTTTTTTTTTTTTAAGATGTATTTTTTTATCCTCATCTTCTGTTGAGTCAATACTTTCACTCTCTTAATTTTGTTTTTATTACTTTGATGCAACACTGTTCTCATTGGCTCTCTTCTTCACTTCGTCCCTCCATTCTCATTTGTCAACCCTCTTTCTAGTTTTCTAGCTTCTAGTTTGGGAATTTTACTTACATAGTACATGCTCTGAGGTGACTAACCCAACCATTTACGGTGATGGGTCCCCAGAGCATGGCTACTATATCCTCTGGGGGCTCTAGAGGTAGTCTTGAGAATTTGGGAGGAGGGGTAGTTTTCTAATGCTATGCTATGCTGCCCTCCGTGGTTAAGAGTCAGTATCATTCAGTCAACCAGACTAAGTCAGCTTTTAGAAAGGGGCATTTACAAAGATGGTGGAGTTAGGAGCAGTTGATGCAAAACATCCTGTTCTCCCCAGTGTCTGTGATGCAGTAATTGATTCTTCCACTTTTGTTTTATTGGTTTGTTTAATCCATTCACATTTAAAGTTGTGAGAGTTAGATTTATGTTTTCTTTCATCTCCGTGGCAAATGGGCATGTTAGGCAAAGTGGAAACTCATCACAGCAGGTTGCTGGAAGTCCTTTTCTCCCTTTGTGTGGTGCTCTAGAAGTTCCCCCTCTTGGCACAACTTCTGTCATTGTACAGCTTCTTTTCTGCCTTCCTTACAGAACCATGAATCTGCCTTCTTGTATCACATCCAGCCAATGCTGGGCTCCCAGTGAAGACACAGCCACCACCTATTGCTGTTTTAGGGAATATTGCTAGGATTCTTATGAAAAGAGGGAGAATCTTTCAAAATCTTCCAGGTCTTCCTCTGGCCAAGGGAGGAGGGGAAGAAAACTAAGATGAGCCTGAAGACAAGGTAACAAGGTATTCTTCCCTTCTGTCCCCATGCCCTCTCCCCACTCCAAGCAGTTCCTCCTCAGGGGTTCTCCTGAAGGCTGTCTCTTGCTCATGCTTACTTCAGTTTCTTAGGTCTAAAGTAGCTTGATATTTATAGATAACCACTAGGGTATCAGCAAGTTTCCTCAGCTAGTCTGAACATGCTTTCTGTGCAATGTCATTACAGTTGTTCAAGGACTTTTCTTGCTTAGTCTATAATCTGATTGATTGTGATCAAGCCCATCCTTATACTTAAATGATTAATTTCTTTTTCTTTCCTTTATTTCTTTCTTTCCCTTTTTTCTCTCTTAAAGTCAAATGGTTAGTTAAAAATTATTATCTTTCCCCCACTTCCAACTTATTTAGCTTGTTAGCTTTTTTGCACTTTTTTCCTAAGATTTTTTTTCCTCTTCATTAATCTTTTCCCCTTCTTGTCAACTCTGAAATTTTATTCTCTGATTCATTGTCTGTATCCTTATTTATTCTTCTTTTAATCTATTTGTATTCTTGATGTAGTTAAAGTTTCTGCAGAAGTACTCCTTCTTCTAATGGGTTTCTCTATTATTGTCTTTATAGAGCTTGCTCCACCATTTCTTCCTCTGTTGTTCCATGCCCTCAGAAGTATCCATATGTGTGGGAATTACTATGTATAGAAATGTCGCATGGTAGAAATGACCAAATCATGTAGTATAGTTCTACCCCTTCCCTTCCCCATTATCATTCTTCTTCGCATTGGCTGTACTAGATGATTTCTGGCCACATATCCCTTCTTCCCCTTTTTGGGGGTCAGCTTCCCCTGCTGGTTTGTAAATCCCTTCTGGTGAAAGATGTTGTCCATGGAGGCACAATCTTCTTTCGGAGAAAGCAATCTCTCAATGTACCAACTCTTCTCAGATTCAGTTCATCATGAGGTCCCCATTGTAGACACTGTTAACACGATTTTTACTGAACCACTCGCTAACCTAAGAATGCTCAGAGCTACACAAAGCAGGCCTAGAGATGGGAGTGTCAGTAAGCAAGTAGTTTAATTACTCAATTCCAGAGTGAGGAGTGTTCTCTTAGCTGAAGTAAAAGCACAGGTTGTGTACTTAAATCACAAGTGGGGAAGGAGGGGGAAGGTGGATTACAGACAACCATTTAGTGGTTTCCTATGAGAAACCCACAAGTCCCACAACACAACAATTCTGGAGTCAAGTTTTTGGGGCTCGTAACCACCTCCCCAAGAGTACAAAACCAGAGTTCTGTGATGGGAACAGGTTCTATAATCTTTGATTTGCTTCACTTAAGGTCCAGTGATTGTGAGTGTTGTCAGAGTTTTGCTTAATCAATTTAAGTTGCATTGTGACTTCTGACTCCCGAGCCAGAGGGGTAGCTCTTGAGAAAACGAAACTATTAGTATATCATTACACATGTCATATAGATTAATATGAAAATCATAATCCCTTCCCATTCTGTCCTTTTGGCCAAGAAGGTCAGAATAACCCTTGAAGGCTTATGAGGAACACGCACTTGAAACATGATTTTGCTTGATCATAGAAATTTGTTATAAAGGGAAAAAGAAGGCCACAATTAAATAACAGGGGAAAAACTCCTTTTTTTGCTTCCAGGCATGAGTCATATCTGCCAGCCAGTCATATACTTATAGAATGTTAAAGCAAGACAGGATTAACCAGGTGGAAATTTTCCTTTTCCAGAAAGGAAATAACACAATGGGGAAATAAAGTCAGGAGGATCCTACCTAGACTGTGTCCTAAAGGTTGTGTTACAACCTTTCCCAGGCATATACACACACCTTAGCAGTCTTCAGACTTCTGTACATAACATTTTCTGTCATTGGCTTTGTGACAATTCAGACATCTTTTTCTGAAATCAAAGCTCAAAACAAATTATAGTCCCAGGAATTTTTATCTTAAATAGCAAAATTTTTATTTATCACAACTTAAGGAGATAAATGCAACATAAAAATGAAAGGAAAAAATGGCTACTTCCATGAACATTAAGAGATTGAGGGGACAGTAGCAAGGAATAAAAAAGGCTCAGTTTATAGAGGGAGTAACTATAAACCTTAGCCCAAGTCTGGTTTCTTGGGTTTGTGGTCTACATCAGCTGTTGTCTTCTTCTCCTCTCGAGTATCTTGGGAACAGCTATGCCTTCAGATGTCGGCTGCTTTGGACCCTGTTTGTTATTTAGGGTGTCACCTGTGGGTTATGAAACCCAAGTGGGCAGGCCTGACCTTTTAAGATGTGACAGGTAGATCCAGGCTTCCACTCCTTGGAGTCTGGCTGCAGTGGGAGTAGTGAGCAGGACTTCAAAGGGGCTTTCCACTGTGGCTCCACAGAGTGTTTTCAGAGATGACGTTTCCAGTAGACCCAGTCACCGGGTTGGATCAGGGCTGAGTTTTGGTTGGAGTTTCTAAAGAATGGGACTGTGAGACAAGTTGGCAAGTCTCTTATATCTTCTGAGCTAATCCAATACAGTATTGTAGGAGGGAGCCTTTGGCTGCTATGCTTCCCACTCATCAGTACAGTGGCACTGGGCATCCTGTTACTGTCTCATAGGGACTGAGCTTATGGGAACCAAATGGTCTAGATCTAAGGCTTAGCAAGGCTAAAGGAAGGCCTTTGGGCTAGGGGCACCTAGTTCCTCAGAGAATTTAATAAGGGAGATTTTAAGTGTCCCAATAACTCTTTCAATCATTCCTGATGACGCAATGGATGTGCTGAGTAATTGGCCAGGATGCAAATAGCTTAGCTAATATTTTGAAATGGGTATCTCTATCACTAGTATTTCTTTAGGAAACCTCCATAATGGAATGATTTTTTCCTTTTCTTTTTTTAAATTTATTTTTTAAAATTTATTTATTTTTAGTTTTCACCATTCACTTCCATAAGATTTTGAATTCCAATTTTTCTCCCCATTCCTCCCCTCCCCCACTCCAAGACAGCATGTAATCTGATACAGACTCTACATATACATTCTTATTAAACATATTTTCATGTTAGTCATGTTGTAAAGAAGAATTGCAACCAATGGGAGAAACCATGAAAAAGAAGAAACAAAAAAAAGAGAGAGAGAGAGCAAATAGTATGCTTTAATCTGCACTTAGATTCCATAGTTCTTTTTCTGGATGTGGATAGCATTTTCCATCATAAGTCATTTGGAGTTGTCTTATAGATCCTTGCATTGCTGAGCAGAGACAAGTCTATCAAAGTTAGTCATTGCACAATGTTGCTGTCACTGTGTAAAATGTTTTTCTGGTTCTACTCACTTCACTCGGCATCAGTTTATGTAAGTCTTTCACATTTTTCTGGAATCTGGAGTGTGCCTGCTCATCATTTCTTATGGAACAATAATATAGGATGACTTTTTTTTAAGAGGATTTCTGCTAATCCAGAGACTGTGGCAGTACAATAGAGGAACACTTCCACCCACCGAGGAAACATACAGACCATAACCAAAACTTATCTGTAATCAAGGGCAGGTGGCAATTGATTGAAGTTGATCTGCCAGTTTCAAAGGACACATTTGGGAGAGGAAACTGTGCAGGAGCAGGCTTCAGAGACTTGGATGCATTAAGCTTGGGGCAGGTGAGACACATCTCATAGGTGGTGACAGCAGTCCTGTGAAAACTCCCAACCCATAGTCCCACAATCTTATCAAATTCACATCCCTCCTTTTGAAACTTTTTCTGCTTTTTGAAAACCATTCTTTTTTTGGGCAGTAGCTATCTCTTCTCTAGTAGAGCTAAGAGTCTTAGGCAGGGCTTCAGTGTGAGATGGATATACTAAGGCTATACTTATGGCGCAAAGTGAAAGCTCCACAGGGACTTGTACTATAGGCCTCAGGAGTCTGAGGAATTAAAGTTGTGGGTTTTGCTGCTTGGTGAACCAAGTCATTTTCATGGGCATGAATGCTGTTTTCTTGGCTGTACCCTGGAATATTAATTACTGCTACAGCTTGGAATAGATGGCAAACCTGTTCCTGAATTTTAATGGGCTGTCCTGAGGAGGTGAGGAAGCTCCGATGTTTCCATTGCTTTCTACAGTCATATGCCAAAATCTCATCCTAATTTTCCATCTCAGGTAAGTAGGTGGTAGGATTGAATGTATTTACACCAACTATATTCCCTCCTTTCGCAGAGGCAAATAAATCGAATGGGAGAGCTAACTGCCCAACAATAGGTGGGGCATTGATAACCGACCCGATGTCAGTAGCATTTGAAGCCCACAAGCTACAGGGAACTTGGTTGACCGCCAGGTGTTTAGAAGGGATTAAGGAAAGTGTCAGGGATAAAGGACACAAGGAAGTGGATCTTCCTGGCTCAAATGAAATAGTGGCCTGTCTGATAGCCTCAGAGACCAGGACAAAAGGATGAAAAACACTGATATATCCAATAAAAAGGGAGAGTGGTTTTGAGATAGGGGCTACAATGGTCTTACTAGCAATATTCACAACTAAGATACTCTTCATTCTAGGCAAGGGGAGTGGGGAAAGCAGAGGGGATTAAAATTGAAAGTATGGCACCAGTGTCAACTAAAGCAGACACCTCTTGCCCTTGTATGAACAAGGAAACATCTCTGATAGGAGTCATGGGGATAACAGGCATTGTCTATACATCCCCTTCCTTTAGCCACCCCTCCCTGGAGTCTAGTCATGCTGAGTGATAGGGATTGCAGGGAGCATCTCTCAGTGCTTTTGGGGGTGTTTCTCTTTTTTCTCTTCAGTATCTTTCCCAGGCCCCATTTTACAGTCTTTCCTCCAATGGCCAGATTTGCTACAATTAAAACAAATGCCTGGCCTGTTTGATTTTGGTGGTACAGGAAAGGGCTGCCAGAGACAATAGGGATAGTAAGGAATGGGCTGCAGCTGCTGCAGAGGGGTTGCAAGAAAAAATAATCCTTTCTCAGCATAAACTTCTTCCTCTCTGGGAATATTCTTCAGTGGGAATACCTCTGTTGTTGTTTGGAGCCCCATCTTTTTCATAACCTCAGTTTCAACCCCTCTATTTCACTACTTTTCCTATTGTCCTACAGCCCCTCTTCTTCCTGAAAGAATATAATAGTATTATTCCTTCTCTTTTCACTCATGGACTTGATAAGAGTATATTGCTAATTCATCTATATCTTCCACCTCTCTTCCTATTAATGTTCCCTTCCACTCTGTTCTTTTGTCTTATAAAATACCTTGGCTCACCTGTAGAGGGTGAGGTTGTGGAGTTTAGTCCATGTTCCACCTTTATTTCTCTTTCTTTAAATTCTGCTAACATATTAATCCTCTAGTGAGCTTCTTATCTATCTCTTGATATATTTGTCATTGTTGTTTTTAACTCTTAGTTCATTCTTTCTCTTTCACTTAAGAAAATAACCTAGGGTAATTTATTTCATTACCTATTCTTTCTTTGGTAATTGTACTTATTTATCTTCTCACGTTTTTTTTTTTTTTTTGGATGGGAAGAGTCAAGAATGCCTAAAATGCTTCTTTTGTTGAATGTCCGTCTTTTTTCATTGACGATGACATTTAGGTTTGCAGGGCATATCATCTGGAGTTGCAGCTTTAGTTTTTCGCTTTTGAGAATATCCTATTCCATTCATTGTTTTACGTGATTTATGAATTCTTTTGATTGGTGCTCTGATTTCTGCATTATGTAGTTATGGACAATTGTCTTACATTGTTTCCATAGTTATTATGTTCAAGTTTTTTGATTTGTCATATTTTTCTGAGATACTGATGATCCTTAAGTTAACTCTCGGCATTCTATCTTTGAGGTTAATGGCTTAGGTTCTTATAGAGATCATATGTTCTTTTAACATTGCCACACTTTGCTTCTTTTCTGCTACATTTCCCTCAACTTCAGTATTTTTGTATTCCAAAATGTATCTCTTTTGCTTCAGTGGAGGAACTCTCTACTGTGGATTTGATTTGATTTTTTCTAATCTGCTAATCAGTATTTTTTTCTTCATTGAGAACTACAACTTCTGACATACTCATTTCTAACATCTCTCGTGGATTTCATTTCTCTTTTAACAATTCTGAAACTTCTTGTTGTTTCATGCTCTCTTAGGATTCCACAGGATTCTGTGTTTCATCACTCATCAGTTCACTTTCCTTGTTTTTATATTTAAGAACTTGGCACAGTACCTGCCACATAGTAAGCACTTAATAAATGCTTGTCAACTTAACTTTAAGAGAACTTTTAATTTCTGATGGCTTAGTATGCGTCTTTCCTTCTAGCTTTAGGGTCCTCTCTGTTGATTGATTGCCTTGTACTTGGGATTTTACTGAGTTTTCTTTCTGTTGAACTTTTTGGTATTTGAGTCTTTTTTCTTTATAATCCTTTGTAATTCATTTTCTTATTCACTTTTACTGAGGAGTACTCCTAGTACTAGATAGCAAAGCTGACTCACCTTCATTCCACATTAGAGAATTTACTGTTAACCAACCCAGGTACTTGCCTTAACTAGTTTCTATGGTGCCAGGTCTGGGTTTCAATCCCTATTCTTTCAGGTCCAATGCAGCCACCTATACCCAACAGCTTCCTTCAGTTCTAATCTTTTGCTTCTCTGATTGGGCTGAGTCAGTATCTGTCATTTTTGACAGGGTTGGGGAAAGGTGGCTCAAGTATTCTGAACAGAATGTCTGTGTCTTTGGGTGTCCCTAGCCTGGAGTATTGCTGGCAGAAGGCAGCATGGGGCAAAATCAATATCTGCTACTACTCTTCGTGGTTAGGGGTGATAGTGGACAGTAAGAAGTGAACAGAACTTTAAGAAAGTGATAATAGTACTGTAATTACAACTGGACTACCAGAAATGAAGATGAAGCATACATAAGAACCTCTATATGTAGTGAAGCAAAGGCCAGTGGATCAAACTAAAACTCAAAAACAAGCCCAGAATGTCACAGCATCATCAACAACAGCAACAACCTAATGGCAATGTTTTCTTGAGAATGAAAAGAGGAGAACCCAAGAAAATCAATTGTTATTTGTGGGTTCATGAGTTTAATATATAGCCTGTTTCATTCCCACTTCTGCCTTGGGGGAATTGTGGTTAGGTTCAGTGGAATGTTGGGTTCTTTGATATGTCCCTTAAATCATGGTTCCCAAACTGTGTGCTTTTGCACCCTGGGGTGCTTGCAGTGAATTCACAGGGTTCCAGGAGATATTTAAAATTTTTAACCTATTTTAGAAAATAAAAGTATTTGATATTTCTTTGAGCCTGAGGGTGCCATGAAAAAATTACTAAGACATGAAGGATGTCATGAATCAAGAAAATTGGGAACCTCTGCCCTAGACTCTCAGATCCATAGAACACAAAATCATAGAATAATCTGCTTGTGAGACCAGGACCAGTGGTGTGGACCTCCAAGGAAGCATATGAAACTCATATAAAAGGCGACTGTAAAAGGAACTTGTAGACAGCTATGGTTAATAGGAACTTCTCAGTGCTGCATCTCACAGTGGATAAACATAGAAAATAACTTCCCTGTCAAGCCAGTGATATAGAAAGCGTTTAATAAGTATCTGATGAATTGGAAATTGGGACCATGGCATTAGCCTTATAGTCACATAACTGCTAACAACAACAAAAAAATTGCTTCTGATTTGACTAGCGACTGGGTGTCTGGGCCGGAAGCACTGAATCAAAGCAACAACAGCTGCATAGCTAAAGAGAACATCTCCACATTGTGGGGGTGATTTCAGGTAGTTTTATTTAACCTTCTCCCTCAAGCACTGACTCCCCAGAGGTGCTAGGTGGGATGACAATGATGACTAGAAGTCTTTCTTATCCAGATTTGGGTAACAGAAAATGTAAGACATTCAACTCCCACTTTCCCAAGAAGTTTCAGACTAACCCCAGTTCTGTTTTTAGAAACCTGTACTAATAGGGTGACTGTTTAAATTCCATTACTTTTTGAGGATGTAAGTTAATATCATGGCCATGTTCCTGATGTTTAGTCATACACCAAATTACATTTTTAGCCCATTCTTTTATATATAAAATGGATTTGGAGCTGGAAAGGAATCCTTTGCCTTTGTGTCAACCCTTTTGGATGTCACTAATAAGGAATTGATTTGGTCTTTGGGTTACATAGGTTCTTCTTCTAGTCTAAGACTTACCTCCCCACCTGTCCCAGACAAGATTACCTTTTCTTTGCCCAGGGTGTCTTTCATTACCAGCAGTTGTCAGTATGGTTCCAGGCAGTACATGATATCCTCCTCAACTTGTCTGCCCAATTGCTGATATTGTTCCTGACCTCCACCTATGTTACTACTTCTTCCGCATCCTCTTCCCTGTATCCTGAGTAGCTGCATGAACACTGTTTAGCCACAGAGCACAATGAGAGAAAGAACACTGACCCTGACTTCTGAGGATCTAGATTCAAATGCTATTTCTGACACTTAGAAAAATCTGACCTTGAACAAGTTCTTCCTGTGTAAAATGATTGATGCAAGTGGCTTCTGAAGTCTCTTAAAGCTCTAGCTTTATGATCCTTGGCCTTTATTAGGCTTTGTGCCAGGTTCTGTCCATAGAATAGCTTTAGAAGTGGAAGGAAGTAATTAGAAGTAATTAGAAATACTTTAGTTAGTTCGATATCTATATTTTACAGATGAGGAAACTGAGTCCCAGAGAGGGGAATTAACTTACCCAAGATCATATCAATGGAAAGTAGAAGAGCCAACATTCTAAGTCTTCTGATTTCAATTTCAGTACTTTCCATTATACTATGCTGTTTTTCAAAGGGTAAGGCTGGATAAAGCAACAATATGAATTCACATTTATATAGCACTTTAAGGTACACAAAGGTCTTTCCTTATGATAGGCCTGTATGATAGACAGTGTGAGTATTATTATTTTCATTTTACAGTTAAGGAAACTGAGGTTCTGACAAGTTAAAAAACTTGCCCACAATCCAATTGACTACTAAATGTCATGTCTTCTGATGCCAATTTCTGTTGGCTCTCAATCCATTTCTTTTTGTTCTTGGCTATTGCTGAGAGTCATTGCTCATTTTGGGTACTCTTGAGGCCAGCAGGGAGAGGCCAAGAGCCCTTTTCCCTTTTCCGCCGGTGGTGGAATTACAAACTCACTGGGTAGCTTTGGGAAAATCCCTTTTCACCATGATCTCAAGCCAAACTATTTGGTCAGTTCAGTCCCCAAATCAGTCTGGAGGAGTCATGTAAATAAAACAACTTAGCGGTTAATTTTTTTTTGGTTGGGTAGGTGGGTACAACTTTCAGTGCTCTTATTGGAATATTTAATATGTTGATTAGAATTGGTCAGATTGTTATGAAGATGGAAAGGGATAGTCTCCAGTTTCCTCAATTGTAAAATAAGGTGTTGGCCTAGATGATTGAGGATGTCTTTTCCAAATTTAAATGTGTAGCTTAAATGTGTGGACTTCATGAAGGGATCATAGTCTGAAGTCCTCTCATACCTGAAGAGGAATTCTTTTCACAACATTCCCAGCAAATGATGATATTACCTGGAGTGATGGGGAATGCACTGTCTCTTGGTTTAGCCCTTTTTCTTTTGACCAGCTCAGACTCATGAACATAATTTTAAAATGATTGAGACATACAGAAAGGTAGAAGAGTAAGCTGACCCTGGAACTTCACCCACAACCTCCGTGGGGGCTTTGTTCCCCTATTCAGAAGGGTCTTGACTAGACAAACCCCTTCCATATACATATAGTGATTTCTGTTAGGAGCTAAGATGTTAGTGCCCAGGAATATCCAGCCTGGCTTTCATGTAGAACTCCTGTGTCCTGTACAATCAAGCTGGAGAGAGAATGAAACATTACTTTATAAGTCACTTTCCTGTCAGCAACTTATAAGGGACATTGTAAAATGATTATTCCTGTTTTTGTTGTTGTTCAGTTGTGTCCAGTTCTTTGTGACTCCATTTAAGGTTTTCTTGGCAGAGATATTGGAGTGGTTTGACATTTCCTTCTCCTGAACATTTTACAGAGGAAGAAACTGAGGCAAACACAGTTAAGTGATTTGCTCAGGGCCACACAGCTAATAGGTGTCTCAGGCCTGATTTGAACTCAGGAGGATGAATCTTCCTGACAGCAGGCCTGGCACTCCATCCACTTCACCACCATTAAGTGATTGTACAAAGTACACCTAGTAATGTTAGAGCCAGGACTCAATCCCAGGCATCTCCTCACCCCAAATCCAAGGGCTGTTTCCACTATACACAGAATGTGTCTTTAGCTGGAACTTAGGCTGCATTTTCCTGCAGAAATAAAATTACACATAATGGCTTGATTTCATTCATATGGCTGACATTTTTTGTACTAAATCTGAGAGATGTCTATAGGTTTAAAAGCCTTTTTTGGTTGGCCTGGGACTCTTTAAGACTGAGCTCAGTAAATCAACGAGTATTTACAAGTTTTTCTATGTCCCAGGTACCAAGTGCTAGAGATGTAAAGAAAGGGAAAACAAAACAAAATGAAATGGCCCCTGCCTTCATGGAGCCAACATTCCAATGGGGCCAATAACATGCAAAAAAACTGCACATGCATGACATAACATGGTAAATGGAAGGTGACCCCAGATGAAACGCACTAGCAACAGGGGCAATCAGGAAAGATGTAATGCAGAAGGTGGGACTTGAGCTGACTCTGGGAGGAAGCTGGGTAAATCAGGAGGCTGAGGTGTGGAGGGAAAGCATTCTGGGCATGAGAAAAAACTCTTGAGAAGGGATGAAGTTGGGAAATGAAGTAACAGAAAGACAGCTGGTGTGACTGGATCAAAGGATGCATGGAGGGAAGTAAAGTATAAGAAGCCTGCAAAAGTAGGAAGGAGCCCATTGGCAAAGAGCTTGGAAAACTTAAAAGATGACATTGCATTTGATTCAGGAAGTAATAGGAAAGCACTGGATTTTATGGAGTATAGGGGTGACACAGTCAGACCTGCACTTTAGGAAGATCGCTTTGACAACAAAGTGGAGGACTGGTGTGACTTGAGGTAGGGAGTTCAGTCGGAAGACGATTGCAGCAATCCAGGTGTGAGGCGATGGGGGCATGTCCAGGTCATCTCTTCTATGAAACTTTCCCTAATTCCTCTAACTGCTAAGGAACACTCTCCCTCCTCAGATTTTTCTGAAGAACTTTGGGGCTGTCCTTTCCTGGCTCCTAGAGGGCAGGGACTTTGTTTTGTTTTTAATGTTTGTTCCAAGAACTAAACACAGTACCTATCATAGGCATTTCATTGAATTGACTTGAATGTACAACATTCTTTCAGTAGGAAAATGCATTTCAAATTCCACCTCATTCTTTCAGAATAAGAAGTACTGTCCTACTTCTGAAGCTCTTCTGGGATAATATTAGACTACTGAGAACGCATATATCATAAAGCAATAGCACTGATATAATAATGTGCTCTGAGCATAAAAGCCATTGAATATTTGTTAAGTTGAATTAGAATATGCTTCTTTCAGAAGCAAAATAGGAAGAAGTTGTTTCTGAAAGAGTAGTAATCTCATTCAACTTAACAAATATCTGTTCAGGGCTTTCATTTTGTAGAGTACATTATAATGTCAGATTTCTAGATTCCCCTAAGCTTTTGACAAGAGAATTGTGAATCCAATTTTACTTTAAGTGAAGTGTTTCAATCTTACCACAAGGTAGTGCTATTGCTTCATAATATACATGTTCTCATTACTCCAGTATTATCCCAGAACAGCTCGAGTAGAGCAATACTTATTCTGAAATGAAATCTTACAATTCTTAAAAAACAAACAAACATGTAAAGATTATACTTCTTACTATATAGGCTGAAAATTTATTAAATATATCAATTAAATATGGTACAGGCCATGAATTTTAAGGAGACGTTTTCCTTTGTCAGTCAATACACATTTATTAAGTTTCTGCTATGTGCCAGACACTGTGCTGAACACTGGGAATACAAAAAGAGGCAAAAGACAGTAACTTCCCTGAAGGAGCTAATGGTCGAATGGGGGAAGACAACAAGCAAACAACTATGTACAAACAAGCAATATGCAGGATAAATGGGAAATAATTGAGAGAGGGAAAGGCATATAGTTAAGAGGGGTTGGAAGAGGCTTCCTGTAGGAGATGGCATTGTAGCTGAGACTTAACGGAAGCCAGGGAAGCCAGTAGGCAGAGATGAGGAGGGAGAACACATCAGGCCCAGAGGACAGCTGGAGAAAACAACTGGAGCAGAGAGATGGAGTTGTTCATGGAATAGCAACGAGGCCAGTATCACTGGTTCAAAGAGTATGTGGTAGGGGAGTAAGATGCAAAAAAACTGGAATATAGGTGGGGTCTAAGTTATGAAAGGCTTTGAATACCAAACAGGATTTTGTATGTGATCCTGGAAGTGATAATGCACAACTGGAGTCTCTTGGGGGTGGAGGGCTGGTCGAACCATGTGACAACATAGTATTCCTAGGACATGAAAATGAGAAGGTGCTACACAATCCATTTCCTAATTTCTTAACTACTTAGATTACTCGATATATTTTTTTTCCTAAATGTTTAAGGTTTTATCATTTCTTTTTATGTTAGTGCAAGAAATCACCATTCTCATCTTTAAGCAATGGTGCCAGTATGCTGTTTGAATGTTCCAGGACTGTGAAGAGCTATGCTTTTTGTTGTATTTTATAGCAAGTAGTTTCCTGTGGCTTTCTAGAAGTTGGTGGTAGCAGCATTATTGTATAAGGCAATTTATAGATCACTTTTAAAACTTCTGAAAAAACACATCATAGATGTAAGAGATTGGAACTTTCCTCCCCTAGCATATTTCTTTTCAACTCTAGACCCTTCTGATGAATTCCTAGCTGAGGTGTGTTTCTTGACATCCTGACTCCTTGGGATATATTTCCTCTTGTTTCTGCTTGCTGTGAAGTAGACCTTGGAGAATTAAAGAATGTATTGCTACTTGCAGTGAGCCATCTAATTATCTGCCTTCTCTGTGGACTTCTCTCTATCTACTGCCTGGCCCCATTCCTCAATACTTAGCATACTCTCTTTTTGTACTCCTCATCCCAGTAATATTGAATTCCTGGCTGTCAAAGAACAAATCTGCTTTCCCAGCCCCAACTGTGTGCTCCCCCATTCCCATTCACCTTAACCCTACTCACCCAATATGTCACCCTGATCAACCAAATATATTATTCATCTCTTCTATTGTGCCTTTTGGAACACCTACTTCATAATCAACAAACTTCCTTTTTTTTAATGTCTTTTATCTCAAACTTTTTTTTAAATTTAATATATTTAGTTTTCACCATTGATTTTCACAAGAGTTTGAATTACAAATTTTCCCCCCATTTCTACCCTCCGCCCACTCCAAGATGGCTGGTTGCCCTGTTCCCCGGTCTGCCCTCCCTTCTGTCACCCCACTCCCCTCCCATCCCCTTTTCCCTCCTTTCTTGTAGGGCAAGATAAATTTCTACACCACATTGCCTGTGTATCTCATTTTCTAGTTGCATGCAAAAACTTTTTTTTTTTGTTTTTGAACATCCGTTTTTAAAAACTTGAGTTCCAAATTCTCTCCCCTCTTCCCTTCCCACCCACCCTCCCTACCTAAGAAGTCAAGCAAATCAACATGGGCCACATGCGTATCATTATGTATAACCCTTCCACAATACTCATGTTG
>CM053624.1:285198721-285211688 GCA_028646595.1 Phalanger gymnotis
TTTTTGGAGCTCTTTTGCCATTTGAGTTAGTCTATTTTTTAAGGTGTTATTTTCTTTAGTATATTTTTCAGTATTTTTTTGGGTCTCCTTTAGCAAGTCTTTGACTTGTTTTTCATGGTTTTCTCACATCCCTCTCATTTCTCTTCCCAGTTTTTCCTCTACTTCTCTAACTTGCTTTTCCAAATCCTTTTTGAGCTCTTCCATGGCCTGAGACCAGTTCATATTTTTCTTGGAGGCTTTTGATGTAGGCTCTTTGACTTTATTGACTTCTTCTGGCTGTATGTTTTGGTCTTCTTTGTCACCAAAGAAAGATTGTGAAGTCTGAGTCTGAATCTGAGTCTGTTTTCGCTGCCTGGCCATATTCCCAGCCAGCTACTTGACCTTTGAGTTTTTCATTGGGGTATGACTGCTTGTAGAGTAGAGAGTACTTTATTCCAAGCTTGAAGGGATGCGCTGTTGTTTTCAGAGCTACTTCTATACAGCCAGCTCTGCCACACCAGTGCTTCGCCTCCCCGAAGAACCACCAACCTGGACTGGACTAACATCTTAAGCAGGCTGTTCACTCCTGCTCTGATCAGTCACTTAATTCCTCCCACCAGGTGGGCCTGGGGCCAGAAGCAACTGCAGCTGTAGTTCTGTAGCTACACCACCTCCGCTGACCCCTGGGGTGGTGGCCGAACCAGGAACTCCTTTCACTCTGTCCCCTGAAGCTTTTCCCACTAACCTTCTGTGTTGTCTTTGGTGTTTGTGGGTTGAGAAATCTGGTAACTGCCACAGCTCACCAATTCAGGGACCTAGGGCCTGTTCTGCCTGGCTCCCAATCTGGTTGGTCTGAGTGCAGCCCACGCTGGGCTCTGCTCCCCTCCACTCCCAGCTCCATGCATGATAGACCTTACCAAGTGACCATCTAGGCTGTCCTGGGCTGGAGCCCTACTTCCCTCTGCTATTTCATGGATTCTACAGTGCTAGAACTTGTTCAGAGCCATTTTTTGGAAGGCCCTGGGGGAGAGCCCTAGGGAAGTCCCTGCTTTCCAGCTGCCATCTTGGCTCTGTCCCCCACTATTGACTTTTCACATAAGCTGGGATAATGCAAGGAAGAAAAGCTGAGAATTTAGTAAAGTACTGCAGAAAAGTTTAAGTGGTCTTATATCTCATTAGATAAAAGGAGAATAGGAAGATTTTCATGCCTATAAAATTATCATTTTTCATTGGAGTAATTTCCTCCTCAGATAGTTGAAGTTAATTTTTATATTTCTAATGACTTGCAAACTTCATTTTTTGTTGTTTGTTTGTTTTTACCGATTTCGATATTCTTGTTGATTTAGAAAAGTAGCTGGAATTGTGCAGCAATATTTAATATTTGGCAGTTTAAGATTTTATATTGCAGTTTAAGATTATATATTGGGTTTTCATAATAGGGAAAATTACTATTTACAGCTCGATTGATTGGTATTCTGTATGGTAACTGCTGATGTCATCTTTGTAACTGTAAGAGCAATCTGATTTTCATTACTCTACATTGACCTCTGAATGTAGCTAATATAGAATGTCCAAACTGATAAACAGATGAAATTATTTTCTATGTAAAGTAATTGGGAAATACATTCAACTAAATTGATGTTATTTGACTGACAATAGATTTTATTTCCAATTTCTTGTTTTGAGTCCCTGATATTGTTACACATTGTTATTATGCCCCCAATTTTTTTTAACAATATGATTTTGGGAAGCCATTGTATTAGAAATGTTATTAATTTAAAATTGCCATTTAGAGTATATTGCATTTTTATTATTAGGGGATTAACTTCTCTTGTGGTCTGAATGTTTTGAAATTTTGAATTCAAGCTATTACTTGTTAGAGACTTTTGTCATCAAGAACTTAATTTGGAATATTTTGTTTGAAAATAAAGAATAATAATTAGTCTTTGGAAAAAGTATAAATGTAAATTCTCATTATCTGTGAAGTTCTTTGGGCCTTTCTGCCCTGCTTATCATGCCACCCCAACACCCATCTTTAACCGGTTTAGCCTTTTGCTTCTAATTTCTCTCTGAGTCCTAAGATACCCATTCCCAGTGAAAAACTATAACCCTCAAAAGGTCATATAGACTGGTTGCTAGCCAAGACAAAGAAATGGACCAAACAAACAAATCAGTGTGATCGTATGCATCGCTCTGTCCCACATTTCCCATTGGCTTCTAAGAACTGTATTGCACTCTCATGTGATACTTTCAAGGAAGCATCAAAGGACAGATATCATGGAAAAATACAAAATTGTGACCACAGCTGTGAAGATAACACTTGCTATTCTACATTCCATAAGTTGAAAAATGCATACATCCATGGACAGGTTATCTTGTTCTGCAAATATTCCTGTAAGAAAAGCTTTGCCCTATCCTTGATGGATTTCAAATGAGGTTAAACCTGATCTTTGCTATGATTGGTTTAGCTGTTTTTGCTAACCCTGCAGAAAGCTGCCTAAAAGTGGTATATATATATATAAATAAAATTTCTGTTCTATACTCCTTGTAAATGCATCCATATGAGTATTTACATGGCTTGCCAAATAAAATATTCTCTAGACTATTTACTTACTGACCCCATCTTCATGGACCTGCTGAAATTGGTGAGTAGTAACCCTCAAGGGTCAGCTTTAAAACTTAATTGCACCAAAAGAGAAATGAGATACTATTATGAAATCAAACTACAAGGCTTTTCCTGCCTTGGATTTGGCCCCAAAGATGAATACAAGGATTTTATCATCTGGCAGCCATAGGAAGGCAGCAGTTTGCCCTGAATTCCATTCTTAGTGCTAGGCCAGCTTCAGGAACCCTGGAGATGCTCTAGCAGATTGCAGTCAACATCAGGGTGGAACCAGAACCTCTGATCTAATTTCTAGTGACAATAGAAAGTTCTTTTCAAACTTCAGAATCATAGAGTTGTTGAGTTAGAGGGAATCATTAGATTCAGAAGCTTCATTCTAGGAGAGAAAGAAATTGAATCCTCTACTCAGTTTTCAAGGTTTTGTAGCTAGTTGGTGGCAGAACCAGGATTTGATCCCATATTTCCTTATTCCCAGTCTGTCAGGGTTTCTGGTCTAGAAAATGCAGAGGGTCTCAGAAGGTGCTATCAGCTATGGCTGACTTTGTAAACCAAATCATCATTGCCCAGCCCTTTGGTATATTCTTGCAGTAAAGCCCAAAGAATAAATATTTCCCAGAGAAACATTTAATATAGGGTAACACCAACACAGGCACATAAGGAAAGCCTCCTAGACCTTGGCCATATATCACCTGGCTCTTGATTTTTCTTCTGTCAACACAGTCAGTTCTACAGCCACAGCATAAGGGCTTATAGATGCCTGGGCTTATTTGCTGCCTATGAGGAACTTCAGGGTGGGAGAGAGGCAATTGCCTCTGACAGATTTATTGGTAACAGTGATTACCTTCCTACTTTGACAGAAGTTTTTTGGTGAAGTGGAAGAGTGTTGGATTTGTATTAAGAGGAATTGAGTTTGAATTTAACTCTACTACTTACTACCTGCACAACATTGGGTAAGTCACTAAACCTTTTGGAACCTCAGTTTATCTATAAAATGAGGGTACCGTGTAAGATTACCTCTAAAATTCCTTCTAACTCTAAGTCTGTGCCTGCTTGATCAGGGCAGTAATCCTTTGCATTCTAACTTTTGACCTCATGACTCAAGTGAAACTGTTTTCTCCAAAGTTATGATCTATGATCAGCCCAATCTGTTGGTATTTTCTCATTCCAGATCTTTTTTGACCTCTCTGCTGCGTTTGACACTGTTAACCACCTTCTTCTCCTGGATTCCCTTTCCTCTGGGTTTTCATGACTCTGTGTCATGGGATACAGGGATGATGTTCTTCTTTGTTTGGGCAAGCATTGGGCAATGCTGGTTATGTACTTAGATCACCAAAATCCAAGGGGCTGAGATGAATGTGAAACCAGCCATGGTAGTAGGTTCAGGCTATTAGGTTAAATAATAGGAGTATTGGGGAATTAACTGTCTGACTCAATTTGTCTCTACACAGCTTAGAATTTTTAATGTGACAGAATCTTCCCCTAGCCTAAATTGATGTTCTATCAGTGCTCTGTCCTGCCTTGGCCAAGCTAATAAAACTTGGGCATCTATTGGTATTCACTCATTCAAATAGTTATTGAACACATGATATCTGCAAGGCATTGTGGGAGTATGTAAGGATGAATAAGATTCAGGTCGATCTCAAATGTTCAGATGCCCAAAGAGATAAGGAAAGGAAAAAAACAAGAACAAAACCAAGAGCTAGTTCTGGGAAAATTAAAATTTTCAGTGGAGTTTTGAAAGGTACATGATATAAAATTGAGTTCATTTACATTGAAATCACTTCTGGAAGGCTGAAATATTAAATATCTCTAATATTATACCCATGAGGAAATTGTTTTGCCAGGGCTAAGGGTTGGAATGTTAATCTCTTTATTTTCTAAGCCCCAAATAACAAAATCATCAGAATTCCAGATCATGTGATTTAATGCTAGAAGGAAGCTTAGAGATCATCTGGTTGAAAATTCTTATGTAACTGTGGACAAAACTGGGGCTTAGAGAGGTTAAGAGAGATCACAGAGGTGGCAAGGTTAGAGGTCAGATTTTAATCTGTGTCATTTTGTGCCAGCAGTGGTGTGAATATATGATGAAGTAATGGACACAAAAAGACAAAGACATGGGGCTAGGCGAGTCGTATAGTCAAGCTATAGACTGATTTTAATGGAGTTACTGACAGTATTTTACACAGGTTAATTGCTGAGTCATCCAGACTTCAAAGAAGCATACAATAAAGCATTGGTTAAGTTTTTTATCTCCTTGTTCCTAGGAGCACTATTTTTCCTCAAGGCTGACCAGACTGAAACATTTCTGTCATCACCCATGTGGGTAATCATCTACAAAGGTAAGTTTTCTTTGCCAAGTCTTCTTATCCTAAAACTGGCCTTGCCATGCATAGGCCTATTTTCAATTGACCCTGCCTCGCAGAGGTCTAAACAGGATATAGCTGGCTCCCCACATCATTTGACTCTAAATACAATGCTTTTTCTGCTTCTATAAACAGTCTTATTGCCAAAGCTCACACTTTCCATGTTGTCTCTCCTTTTGTAACATTCCTTAAAAAAAACAAACAATTGCAACAATCTCGAAACCACAAACCAAACCTTTGTTACTCAGCCTTATAACTCTAAGAAATCTCTCTTCTTTGAGGAATCGCCAGTTAATTTATACCCTCCTTGCTTGTAGTTTTTCTGATTGCTTCACTTCCACGGAAGCCATCTACTACTTTGAATGAATGAATGAATGCATGAAAAGAATAAAAATGAATGAATGACAAAAGTATTCATTAATTGATTACTATCTGCCAAGCACTATGCTAAGTGCTGGGGATACAAATAGAAAAATCAAGATAGTCCCTTCTCTCAAGGACCTCTCATTTTACTTGGGCACGACAACAGTTACAAGAGAATTCAATTTCCTTCTGCCTGGAAGGGTGCTGCTACTGGGTATGTGGCAAGGCCCAAAGGTCTTTAGGGTGCACCAACAAGCCAGATGACAGTGCTGGGGGTTTGCAGGGTACTCTGGTGATTTCCAGCTCATTAAGCAGTGTGAACAGTTATGTTGCTCTTCCTTTCCTAGCTACCTCAAGGGTTCTGGGCAGCAGAGATTGGGGAAGGCTGCAAAGCAAAGGCAAATGGGAACGGTGCCCATAGGAATGTCTTTTCTCCTTTCTAGATTTTCTCCTTCCTAGACCATGGGGTCTATGGTCTCTGGACCCCACCTGTTTTCTTCATACCTCAAACCCTTTTTCCCAACTTTTAGTATATAGTCATGATATCTCACAATTATACAGCACTTTATAATTTTCAAAAACCCTTTTCAGTTTTGATAACACTTGACAGTTTTCAAAATTTCATAGCAACTCTGTGGGGAGATATAATAAAAATAATATTATCTTCGTTTTATATCTGGGAAAACCTAGGCTGAGAGAGGTGAAGAAACTCAGAAAGTATGAGTTGGTTTGTGGACATGGGTTGCATGATTACTGAGAGTCTTTTACAGAGGCACAGGTCCCTTACTTACTTATGAATTCTGCCTTTCATGGATGTATGAGTAGTCCCCACTCATCTGTATTGTGTGCCCTCTTCTTTTAAAATGAATGTTTTTAAAATGAACATGTTGGCAAAAAAGTTAGTGTTGGCTATTTTTTTTTTTGGTACCAGAAGATATTTCAGAGTAATTTGGTATACTAAACATGATGCTGGTAGTTTGTGGGACATTCGCTGAGATAGGTCACTGTATTCAAATCCAGCCCAAGGCCAGCTGTGTGACCCCTGGGCAAGCCATTTAACTTCTGCTTCAGTTTCCTCATGTGTAAAATGAGGATAATAACTGTACCTATGCCATAGAGTTGTTGTGAGAATCAAATGAGATATTTGTAAAAAGTGCTTAACACAGTGCTTGGCCCATTGTAGGTCCTTAATAAATGCTTTATTCCCTCCCTCCATCCTTCCCCTTAGTCCAGTCTGTCATGGAACCTAAAATTCATAAATCTCTAAAAGATTCTGAGGATGTTGCTACCCAGTATTCATGTTAGCCATTTCCCCAATGATAGGTATTCACTTTGTTTCCAATTCTTTTCTATCACAAAAAATATGTGTATCTGGGAACTTTTTTTTTTTTAAATCAATGGTCTCCTTGAGGTATAAGCTTAGTAGTGAAATTCCTGGGTTAAAGGGTATGGGCATTTTAGTCATTTTATTTGCATAATTCTAAATTGCTTTCCAGAATAGTTATGCTAATTCATAGCTCCACCAAATATGCACTAGCGTGCTTATCTCTCCATAACCCCTTCAACAATAACTCTTTCTCTTCTTTGCCAATTAGCTGGTATGAGGTGAAACCTCAGGGTTGTTTTGATTTGCATTTGGAACATTATTTCATTCTTAATAATTTGCAATTTTTTAAAGAAGTATTTGTTTATATCCATTGGCCATTTATCTGTGGGGGAATAGCATTTAGTCATGTGCATCTATCTATCTAATGTGTGTTTAAATTTAAAGTATGTATATATACATATACATAAATGGTATATATATATACACATATCTCCATATCTATATCTATATATCTTCAGGTCAGATATTAAGGGTAGGGAGTATTGATACTAGATTTTGTTGATATTCAGGGATTTTAAATTGGCAAAATTCAGTTCCACACTATAATACTGGTGCTCTGTCAAGGCAAGTAGAATGCCAGATCAACCTTTTCTTTCAGTTCTTTTCTTAGAATTCCAGGGCCTTGTCTAGGACCTGGTCACCAGGTAAATCCAGGTACATCAAAATAGTCCTGGTTCAGGAAAGGAAATCCTGGTTTGGGTTTTGGATGGGACTATGGCATGTAGCTATGGCTAGATATAGCTAGCATCCATTTCAATTTCCTTAGCTACATTGGGAATAGATTGGGACATTTCCTGAGTCCTGATGAGGTGCTTGTGCTTGGACCCTAAATTCTAACAGCCTCTGCTTCAGTGCCTGTGCCTGAACCCCAGTTCTAAAACATATTCTCTCTTATACATCTAGTACTCAAAACATATCCTTTCTTACACTAGTTCTCAAAACATATTTTCTCTCAGGCTGTCTCTCTCTAGCTAAAGGGCAGCCTGCCCCAACTTATCTCTGCTTCTTCCTTTGCAAGCAGCTATGCGCAACTGTAGATTGATTTCTGGATGCTGATAACTGACTGTACACTGAATCATAACCATATTTACTATTCACTGACCTTTCTAACATGTATCTTAGAGATAGTATTTTGCCTGATAAGACACTAGATGAGAAACTATTCCCTTTAGCCCCGACTGACAGTGAACTTAGTGACATTTCATGGTAAAGACCACACCCCCTAGTAACCCTCCTGTGGATCTATACAATGATCCACCACAGATCCAAAGGGCTCATAATGTAAAATGCTATCCATATTCAGAGAGAACTGATTAACTCTGAGTGCAGACTAAAGCAAATTTTTTCCTTTATTTTTCTTGCTTTTTATTTTCAAAACATGACTTCCTATAAATAATAGATATCATATTTCTAGCCTCCTCAATGGGTAGAGGGAGGGCAAGGGAGAAAGAACTTGGAAGTGAAAATAAAAATAAAATTTAAAAATAAAAAATGATTGTATAAAAAGTATAATTTGGTTCCAACTTATCTTCCTGGATTGATTTTATGTTATTCCTCCTCATGTACCCTATGTTCTAGCAAAACTAACTTATTTACCATTCATCATGCATTCCGTGTCCTGTCTCTGCACATATCCCCAACTCTGGAAGTGCTCTCCCTTCTCATGACCGTGTCCTTGCTTCCCTGGCTTCCTTCAAGATTCAACCCAAATCATACTTTCTGTAGGAAATTTTTTGCAATCTTCATTCTCTACCACTACTCCACGCAGTTATTGCTTTCCCTCTGAGATTATGTTCCATTTACAAAGTATATATCTGCATGATGTCTACCTCTTTAGAATGTGAGCTCCTTGAGGGATACAAGGAAAGGCAAAAAGACAGTTGCTGCCTTCACAGAGGGCTTACAAAAAAAAGGCACTAACTGGAAGATTCAGCCTGTTTCCTGAATGTGTTCAAAGAAGAGGATGAAAATGCCGTAAACCTCTGGGTAGGAAGAGAGCCCGCTAGTCTTGATCTCTCACTGGGTCTGCTGTCATATGGCTATCAGCATGGTATGACTGTTTTTCTGTCCTACTGTATTCATTCTTTTCTGATCTTAGGTGATATAGCATGGGAGAAGGAACAACCTTGTGGAATTAGAAAGGTAAGACAAACAGATGTCTAATGAGGAGATTCCATGGCCCAACTTTGTAAAATATCAGCGGTCTCCACTAACTCTTAATACCTTTTAATGAAAAACTGGCCTAACTTGCATAGAGATAGGGGGTTAGGATATTACTCCTACCACAGAAGGTGTTCTAGGAATGGGATACAATTAATACAAAAATTTGTAACTGATGGATGAACAGAAAGATGCCAGGTTTGGCTAGATCATCAGTTCTCAAAATGTGGTTCACAAAATTATCAGGGAGTCCCTAGACCCTTTCAGTAAGGCTCTGAAGAATCAACTCCAGGACCTGGCCCAGCAGTTGAAATAGTAGATCAGTCCAGCAGTTGAGATGCCATGCCAGGTCCTCCAAAGAAGAGATTGTCTGATAAGTCATCCTACATTTAGAAATAAACTTGGCAGAGTAAATACTTTGTAGCATTGTAGTTTTTAGGTTGGGCCTACTCTCCTCAGGGACCAAGGTCGTACAGGAGAGAGTGCCTACGGGTGTTGGTAGGAAATGTTTGTATTTCTGTTCTTGTTATTTCATCTCAAAAAACAACCTTTTGCAAATCTAATTGATGATAACTAGGGATACTAATCAGTGGAAGATATTGATGATATAAGGGAGATATTAACCATAACTGGTGATTGATAGTAGAGAAAAACACACTGGAATGGGGACTTGAATTTATTGCTTTATAGAAGAACCCTGTAGCCCCTTAGCAGTACCTCCAAAGAACCCCAAAGGGGAAATATGGCTGGATCTATGGGGGACTTGAGATGTCAGTGCAAGTGGAAGTTCAGATAAAGACCCCCAGAGGATCATGTATTGAAAACAGAAAAATCTTACAATTGTTAATTGTGGTACAACATAGAGTAATTAATGTAGTCAATGTTTAATAGCGTAAAATTAGTTTGTTTCTCTGTTCTGAGCTAAGGTATTTGTGCCAGATCATCTACATTTAACTCTTACTGATGTCTTCAACTCAAAAAGATAACATGATTTTAGGCTGACTTTAGAGAGAAATAGTGTTTCTAAGGGCTGACTGTGCCTAGACCCTTCCATTATGCTCCCTAAAACGTACTATCTGCTGCCACCTATTCCTCCTCGGAACCTCTCTTTCCCCTGACCAGACTCTCCCTCTTTTGTTTATTTCTTCAAAACTTTTTTGATTTATTTTAAACTTAAATACACAATAAGAAAAGAAAAAGAAACATAAACTTAAATACTGCAACTTAAACAAGAAAATAAGAAAAGAAAAAAAACAAAGCATTGCTACATGCACCAAAGAGCATCAGAGAGGATTCAAAATACACAGCAATAAATTTCCATTTTAAGAAAGCCTATATAGTAAATAATACACATTGTATTCTGGGTTGTCCATCTTTTCTTTGCTTCCTTGTGAGTTTTTTTTGTCTCTGCTGTGCACTTTTTACTTTGTCCTCCTCCCCTTCCGCCCCCCCCTTTAGAAGGCTACAATTAAGTGTGTATATATTTGTATGTATGTGTGTATATAGGTATATATACATACACATATATGCACATATATACATACAAACATCTAAACATACATATGCACATACATATACATACATATACTTAGATATCTATAATTATACCCATATATAGATATATACATTTATATGCTTCTATATAATACTGTACTATACTTGTTTGTCCTTTATTTCTCTGAGGGTGGATATTGTCTTCCTTAATAGGTCTTTCCCTATTTTTCTAAGTCCACCAACTCATTGTTTTCTATACCACAGCAATTTTCCAACCTTATACTGTCTAGTTATTTTAAATAGTCTGAAACAATACTGATTAATATGGCTGACATATAGTGTAGTTTCCCTATTTTCTCTTCTGATTAAATCTATCTTAGCTTTAACTTTCTCTAAGATCATGATTGCTGCCTCTGCTTTTTTTCCCTATTAAATTCTACTCCTGATCTTTATTTTTTGTTTGCATGTATCTCCTATTTTCTATCCCTCCTGACTCCTCTACTTTACTTTTACTCCCTACCTTGTCATCTTATTATTTAACCTACCCCCCCAACAAAGATCGCTCCCATATCCTCTCCCCCACCCTAAATTCCCCTCTTATCCTCTCTCCCCTCCTTATCCCCTAAGCCCTTAATTTCTTTCTTAATTTAGAACACTTCTGTGCCCTTCTAGATATATATGTACTGTTCCCTCTTTAACCCATTCCTGATGAGAGTAGGATTCCAGTCCTCTTTGCCCATCTAATTCCTCTGTGTCCATTCTTCCTCTTGCACCTCATTTATATAAGATAATTACTCTTTTTATCTTTTCCTAGATGGTTTACTTTTTACTATTGCATCATATTCAACTCTACCTCAATCTTTCTTTTGAATTACCCAATTAGTAATAGCAATCTTAGACATATGATTTACAGTTCCTCATATAATAAGTGAAAAGTCTGTCCCTATTGAGTCCCTTGTAATTAGTGTTTGATGTTCACCTTATATTTTTCTTGGATATTGTGTGTCAAATTTTCTATTGATTTCAGGTCTTTTTGTAACAAAATCCTGGAAGTCTGACAATTTGTTGAATGTCTATTTTTTTCTTTCAGGATTATGTTTAACTTTGCAGGGTATGATATTTTTGGCTGCAATCCCAGTTCTTTTGCTCTTCAAGTGTTCCAAGACCTGTGGTCTCTTAGTGTAGTCACTTCTGGGTCTTGTATGATTCTAATTGTGGCTCCATCATATTTGAATTGTTTTTTTTCTTGTTGCTCATAATATTTTCTCCCTGAACTGGGGGTTTTGAAATCTAGCTATGATATTCCTATAGGTTTTCATTGTAAGATCTCTTTCAGGTGGTGACAGGTGGATTTTTTCTATTTCTACTTTCCTGTCTTGGGAAGGGAAGCTCAGGACTATTTCAGGACTAACACTTCAGGACTATTTTCTTTAATTATTTCTGGTATTATTGTTTCAAGATTCTTTTTTTTTTTTGATCACAGCTTTCAGATAGTCTGATTATTCTTATGTTTTCTCTTCTTGATCTGTTCTCCAGATCAGTTATTTTTCTTATGAGATATTTCACTTTCTCTTCTATTTTTTCATCCTTTAGATTTTGTTTTGTCATTTCTTGGTCTCTTGTAACTTCACTGGCTTCCTCTGCCCAATTCTAATGTTCAAGGAGCCATTTTCTTCCTTAAGATTCTGGATCTCCTTTTCTAGTTGGTTGACTTTCTTTTCATAATCTTCTTGTTTTTCTTGGATTCTTATTTAAAAAAATTTTTTTCCTCAATTTCTCTCATTTGATTTTTAAAATCTTTTTAAAGTTCTTCTATGAATTCTTTTTGGGCAAGTAACCATTTGATGTTACTCTTTGGGGTAAGAGAAACTTTTTTTGCTTCAATATCTTCCTTTGAAGATGAACCCTGGTCCTCTCTATTCCCATAGGAACCTTTTATGGTTGCCTGCTCATTTTTTTTTTATTTATATAACAATTTGTTGTTGTAATCACCTCTAGTCCTGGAGTATAGGGGATGGTGTCTGTGATCTCAGATCCTCCTTCAGTTCTCCCCTCTGGCCTGGAACAGAAACCAAGAACTCCACTCTCCTTTAAATGCCCACAGTCAGTGAGTCCCCACCTTCCTACTTCTGCACTCACTGGCTTGTGCTAGTTTCTTTTTGCCCAGGGCCCCATCTCAGCAGCACAGCTGGAACTGACATCCCTTATCAGCAGAGAATCCCTCAATCTTCCCCTACTCAGACATCCAACTTTCCACACTGTCCAGGAGGTGGAAATTCTTGGTTTTGTTTTTTTGGGGGGGGGTTTTTTTCAGATAGAATTGTTGTTTTCTTTTTATTGGCTCAGACTGCCCATAAGCAATTGATATTTTTTCCGGTTGTTTAGATTTGGCTTTATTTGTGTGAAAAGTGTTTTGTAATTGTGTTCATATATTACCTGGGTTTGTCTTGGCAGGTAGACTCCCAGGTGTTTTATATTGTCTATAGTTATTTTCTTTTTTTCTTTTTTTTTATTAATTTTTTTTATTTTTAGTTTGCAACAAACAGTTCTACATAATTTTGAGTTCCAGATTTTCTTACCTCCCTCCCCACCTCCCTC
>CM053624.1:285211788-285225269 GCA_028646595.1 Phalanger gymnotis
AAAAAAAAAAAACACAACCCAACAACAAATACAAAAGAGAGAAAAAAAAAGTGGGGGAGAGAAAAGGCAAGTATGAAGTGTGCCTCGATTTGTATTCATACTTCATAGTTCTTTCTCTGGATGTAGTTAGTCCTCTCCATCATGAGTCCTTTGGAGCTGTCTCTGCATATTGTGTTGCTGAGAAGAGCAAAGTCTGTCAGGGTTAGTCATCACACAATCAATATATCTGTGATTGTGGGTAATGTTCTTCTGACTCTGCTCGGCTCACTCAGCATTATGTCCTGTAGGTTCTTCCAGGTTGTTATGAAGTCCGTATCATCCCCATTTCTTACAGCACAATAATATTCCATTGCCTTCATATACCACAGCTTGTTCAGCCATTCCCCAATTGATGGGCATTTCTTTGATTTCCAATTCTTAGCTAGGTGGAAATTCTTGTGGCTGAGGCCAAGATTACCTGCTCCCTCAACCCAGCTAGTCCCAAGGCTTGCCACTTGCTGTTTCAGCAGAACTAGACTGGAGGTGTTTACACCTTACAGGGTCAAAACCTCTGTCTTGTGATTTTTCTTCCAGTTGTCTCAGGAAAACTACTGTTTTGCTCCAACTCTTATTTGTTTTTACAACTCTACATTCACCCTGACGTGATGTTTTGTCTTGTTTGTGGGGGAAATCTGGAGAGCTTGGAATTTTCTAACCTACTCTGCCATCTTCCCCTCTCCCTCTTTTGAACCACACATTTCCTGGAACCCAAAACTCAACTATATGTGTTTCATTTAGATTTTAGAATACTGGACTGTTGAATTTGGAGTCAGGAAGACCTAAGTTCGAATCTTGCTCCAGATCCTAATGGTATAACCCTGGGCAAATCACTTAACCTTATCTCAGCCTCAGCTTCCTAAATACAGCCTCAGAAACTGAGATGCAACAAAGTATGGATTGATCTTCTGCTTCTTGTGCTAATTTTGGACTAACAATTAACACCAAGAAGACATGGTTGTTCCATCAGGCAGCACCACAACCATCCATATGTGGAACCACCAGTTACAGCAAATGGAGAAGTTTTGAATACTGTGGATAAGTTCACTTAACTTCCAGGGATGTGCACATAGATGATGAGGTTGATGCATGCATTGCCAGAGCTAGCTCAATATTTGGGAAGCTCCAAAGGAAAGTGTAGGAGAGAAGAGGTATTAGATTGCCTACCAAACTGAATGGCTACAGGGCCATTGTGCTGACCTCATTGTTGCATGCCTGTGAAACCTGGACAGTATACCAGCTCCATGCCAGGAAACTGAATCACTTTCATTTGAATTGTCTTAGAAAGATTCTGAAGGTCACCTGGCAGGATAAGGTACCAGACACTGAGGTCCTTACTCGAACTAAACTGCCAAGCATTCAAACTCTGCTTCAGAGAGTGCAACTCTAATGGGCTGGCCACATTGTCTGAATGCCAAACATATATTTGTCTAAAAGACTATTTTTATGGAAAACTCAAACAAGACAGACACTCACATGCTGGTCAGATGTGATATAAGGATACTCTCAAGGTCTTAAGAACTTTGGAATTGATTGCATGACATGGGAAACATTGGCATAGGACCACCCAACATGGTATGCCCTCATCAAAGAAGGTGCTGTGCTCTATGAGCAAAGCAGAATTGAGGTAGCTCAAAAGAAATCTGAAGTACACACATTTAAAGAATCCTCTCCAAATGCTCACATGGACTATTTGTGCCTTATCTGTGGTAGAGCATTCTGAGCCCATATTGGTATGATCAGCCACAGTTGGACACACTGTACTTTGACTCTAACATAGGGATGTCATTCTGATCCTGAGAATGAAAGACAACCACCACCACCACCATGGTAAAATGGGCACAATGATAGCACCTACCTCAAAGGGTTGTTGTGAGGCTCAAATTAGGTAACACTATGTAAAGCACTTTGCAAACCTTAACACATTATATAAAAGCTAGCTATTGGTATTTGTATTATTCATAGAATTTCCTATCTACTTGGAAAGACAGAATGGTTTAATAAAAAGAGAAATGGGTTTAAAAAAAGAGGTTCTGAATTTGAATCCTGGCTCTGAATATGTTCTTCAGCAAATCATTGGGCCTCAGTTTCCAACTCATTTTCTGTGGACCTGAGTCTTTAGTTACCAAGTCTTGAAGGTACAAAATGTAATGGAAAATCAAGTTTAGAAGGCCATCCTCTTATGCGGTAGAGCTTTCTCCTTATTGAACTTGGTCTCTGTGTTTGACTTTATAGGTTTAAGCGGTTTACTGATAAGCATGATAAGACTATAAACATGGTAAATGAAAATATAGGAAAAGTTTATCACAGAGGTGCAGACTCTCAATTATATCTTTATTAGCTTCTGTCAGCTATAGCTTCTTTATTGTACTCTGGTCCAGGGAAAAGGAAACGGTCATCAGTAATGTTCTAGTCAGCCAAACCTGAGACTGACTTATCATCACAGGAAGTTCCCATAGCAATCAGAAGTGGATCAGGTCTCTCACCCAGTCTACTCCCAAAATCCAAGGAGAAAGAATCTCTAATACTTCTCCTAATTCTAATGCCCTATGGGTTTAGTTGCACAATCACAGATTCTCAGAGTTGCATGTTATCTCAGAGGTCATTCAAAACAACTATTTTTGAACAAGAAATATACTTCAACACACATGTCTTTGCTAATTAGGTAGTAATAAACCACTGCTTCCAGCTGAGCCCATTCCACTTGGAGTTAGTTCTAATTCTTGCCAAGTTTTCTTCTGACATGAAGCCAAAATGTGTCTCTTTACAGCTCCCACCCATTTCTACTAATTCTGCCTTCTGTGACCAAGCAGAGCAAATCTAAACTCTTTTTCAAATAAAAGCCCTTCAAATACTTGAAGATGGTCATTACATTCTACCCCTATGTCCTCCCTTCACTGTTCACAGTCTTCCCAAACTAAACATACCCAGTGTCTTCAATCAGTTCTCATATATTAATTTGAGGCTCTTAACTGTCCATGTTGTTCTCCTCTGAATACTCTCCAATTTGTGATTATCTTCAGTATGTAGGGCCAACAACTGAATAAAATATTACAGTTGTGGTCAGATCAGGGCAGAACACAAGAGAGACTATTGCTTCATTGCTTCCCTAATTCTGGACATTATGCATCTCCATATAGCCTAAGACTGCATTCACTTTCTTGGTGGCTATGTCATTCTGTTGATGCTTTTTAAGTTTGTAATTCATCAGAACCACCAGAATTTTTCAGATGGACTGCCTAGGCACCTCCTCCAGATTGTACTTGTGAAATTGTTGGAGTCTTTTTAATTCACATTTTAATAGATTTTGTCCTGTCTTCTAGTTTCTCAATACTCTTTTGGATGCTGACTCTGTTATCCAATGTTTTGATGATCTCTCTCTTGCAAATTTGATAAGCATTCTGTTTATTCATAGATGCAAATCATTGATAAAAAATATTGTGTAGCACAGTCACAAGCAAAGATCCCTTGGTGACTCCACTAGAGACTTTGTCTCCAAAAGAGATAGCATTATTAAAACTAAAACTCTGGGAGTGGTCATTCATCTGCTTCCCAAGTCCACCTAATTGTGTAGCTTTTCTAACAGGTGATGTCAAAGTCAAATAGAAACTGATCTCTGGGACTACATATTAGCTTAGAAAACCAGAAATTAACATTATTTATGTGATATTGTTTTTTATTTATTTCGTTAAATGTATTCCAATTGGATTTTAATCTAGTTTAGTCCCACTGGGGAGTTTGGTAGGCTACTTGTCAGGGGCTGAGTGTCTGACACCCCTGATTCTAGTCCATGGCTCTCTGATTTTTCTTCAAGAACAGCATGAGAGGTTTTGTGAAATGCTTCATTGCATCTAGGTCAGGGATATATTTGGATTCACTCAAAAAGCTGTGTACTTAAGGATTTAGAAGGCCATGTGTGGCTTTAAGGCTGCAGGTTACCTACCCCTGATCTAAGTTGATTAAATCCGTTCCCCTGATTTACCAGTACAGTAAATCTGTCCCAAAAATGAGGTTAGTCTAGTACAGGGGTTCTTACCCTTGGTTCTGTGATCTTTGAAACAAAATTTAGATAATATTTCAGTAAAATTGGTTTCCCTTGTAATCTTGTATATTTTATTTTATTCTTTTTAGAAACATTATTCTAAGGAAAGGGTCTATAGACCACCAAACTGCCAAAGGGCTCCATATTACATGAATCCTTAGTCTAGTATAACTTATTCTTGAGTAGACTATGCTGAATTCTTTGTAGTCTTCATTCCCTTTTCTACCACACTGTTGATAATGTGTTCTAGATTTTTGCCATGAATCAAATTGAAGTTCACTTGCCTATGCTTTGTATTCACCATTCTATTACAATGTTTAAAAATGAAACATTTGCCTTTTTTGTAATTCTGCTATACCTCTCTTGTGTTCCACAATCTTTTGAAGACCATTAACAGTGGCCCAGCAATAAAATCTGCTAGTTTCCTCCCCACTTCCCCAATATCCTAGTATATAGTGCATTTGGGCCTAGTAACTTAAATTCATCAAAAGTATCTGTTGCTGAGGGGCAGAGCCAAGATGGTGGAGAAAAGCCAAGAAATTGCCTCAGCTCTCTCTGCTTTCCCTCAGAAATAATGTTAAATCGAATGTCTATATGGATTCTGGAGCCACAGAAACTACAAAAAGATGGAGTGAAGCAATTTTCTAGCTTAAGATAACTTGGAGGGACTTCAGGAAAGGTCTGTCTCATCGGAGTAGGAAGAGAGTGAAGCCCACCATAAATGGTGTCCAGGCAAGCCAGTGAGAGGCTTTTAGTTGCAGCATAGATCAGCAACCGAGGCCCCATGGTTCTGGCTCAGCAGGCCAACTATGAGGCCTCCAGCCCCAGTGCATAAAGCCAATTGCCAGCCACAGAACCCAGGGCACAACAGGTGTGACTAGGCCAGGCAACGCCAGTGCAGTGGGCAAGCCGCCAACTCCTGAGGCCCTGGAGCAGAAAAACAGTGACCTGGCCCTTGGCCCCAGCACAAGAAGCTTGGCACAGTGCCCTGCCATGAGCAGAATTCAACTTCAAAAGTGATGAAATAGGCTAAAAAAATAAGCAAGAAACAGAAAAGAGCCCTGACCATAGAAAGCTATAATGGTGACAGGGAAGATCAAAACACAAATTCAGAAGAGGACAACAATGTCAAAATGTCTACATGGGAAATCTCTAAGGGATGAATTAGTCAGAAGCCCAAAATGCCTTCTTGGAAGGGCTCAAAAAAGATTTTAAAAATCAGAGAGGTAGGAGAAAAATCACGAAAAGAAATGAGAGGTATATGAGAGAGTCAACAATTTGCAACTGAAGAAAACAACTCCTTAAAAAATACAAATGGCTAAATGGGAAAAAAATCCTCTAAAGAAAATAACTACTTTAAAAGTAAAATGGGTCAAATGAGGAAAGGGGTACAAAAGATAACTGAAGAAAATAATGCCTTAAAATTAGACCTTTCCTGCTGACCTTCTAAGTTGTCTGTGGTGTCTGTGAGCTGAAAAGTCTGGAAACCACAACTATTGCCAGTGATTCAGTCACCCTGAGGCCTGCTCTGAGTTTGCTGGGGCCCAGTCTGCTCTGGCCTGTGCTGGATTGTGTACCTCTCTCAGCCTGGTGCCACAGACCTTTCTTGTTGGTCTCCCAGGTTGTCTTGGGCTGGAAATTTGTTTCACTCTGTCTTTTTGTGGGTTCTGCTGCTCTAGAATTTGTTCAGAGTCATTTTTAAGGTTTTTTGGAGGGATTTGGGGGAGAGCCCAAGTGAGTTCCTGCCTTTACTCTGCCATCTTGGGTCTGCCCCCATTCCTATGTTTTAAATCACAGTCTAGATATGCTTATTGAGTTGACTTCTAGCACAATACTTCTCAGGTGCCATATTTATTTCCTAAGTGTTTTTCTCCTCTGAAGCTCTTGCTTTTGATGTTCATGAGTGATGGCACCACCTCTTTCCCAATGACCTTCAATTTCTTTCCCTCTTTGCAATCCTTATCAACGCTATCTAAATGTTTTCTGGCAATATCATTTATGCCCACATGAATCATGCACAGTGGGTAGTAGTTATGTGACTTGCCCCATCTTGAGAATTTCTTTTTCAAATGCTGGATATGTTCCCCTGATAAGAGCATCAAGAACAAGTCATGCATGTCCTATAGACAACTGAAATTACACATGGGTAAAAATGAAATTATTGTCTTCTCTTCCTCGCCTCTCAGCATACCCCATTTCTGAAATTCCTTGTTTCTCTCTTGAGCATCGGTATCCTTCCAGTAACTCAAGTGTCCAGCCTTGGAGTCATGATTGACTTCTCACTCTCTCTCACCCCACATCTTCACTCAGATGCCAAATCCTGTTGATTCTACCCCTACAACATTTCTCACATCTATCTTTTCCTCTCTGTTCATACAGCCATCCTTAGGTCCTCATCATCTTTTGCATTGGCTCATTCTGGTTTCCTTGCCTCAAGTCTTTCCCTTCTATGGCCCACCCTCCACATAGCTGCCTAAGTGGCATTCCTAAATCCCAGCTCTGACCATATCATTACCATATTCAATGAACTTATGGGCTCCATATTGCTTCTAGGATCAAATATAGACTCCTTTGTTTGCCTTTTAAATGTGACTCCTTTCTTTCCTACTACAACCTTTCTGGGCTTATTAAATATTACTCTATTTCACATATTCTACCTTCCAACTAAATTGGCCTTCTTGCTGTTCCTCACATATATGCTATCTCTGTTCTATAAGCTGTTCTCTATGCCTGGAATGCATATTCTTCACCTCTGCCTCTTAAAATGCCTGGGTTCCTTCACAGTTCCACTCAAATGCCACTTCTTACATGAAGCCTTTCCTGATTCTCCCAGCTGCTGGTGCATCCCCCTAGAAATGACCTTTTATATATACATATATACTCATAAACATGTGCACACATACACACACACCCCATATATATGTAACTATATACATATATATATAGTTTTAGTATGTGTATACACTATATAGTGTATATATATGTATACACACATACACACACACGCTATATATATATATATATATATGTAGAGAGAGAGAGAGAGTATATGTGTTTATATACACACATACACATATATACTTAAGTAAATGTTGTTTGGGGGAAACAACTCTTGGGGAATAGAATATAAACTTCTTGAGGGGAGAGCCTGTTTCCTTTTTGACTTTGTGTCTCTAGTACCTAGTACAGTATCTGGTATATAGTAGAATTAAACTGGATGTTCCTCAGCACATCCAGTTTCTTTCATATCTATTTCTTAGCTACAACTATTCAGTTTTCCTTCTCTTTCTTTTTTCAAATTGTTAGATTCATTCAAATGTTGGATTACATTCAAATTCAAATGTTGGATTACATTATCTTGTGATCCCAATGATGGTTCTTCTATTGCACTGAAGGTTTAGAATGGGAATACTTATCTGGGATCTGTGAACTTGTCGAACTTTCAGAAGCCATGATGACCAGGTAAAATGGCTCTTGTCCCTCTCTTCCTTACCCAGATAATATTTACTTGAGAGAAATCCTGGGATTTCTGAATCTTTTTTATAAAAAATATATTTTTATAATTGAATTTCAATAAAATTTGTTTCCTTTGTAGTCCTACATATTTGTTTTGTGTATTTAAAAGCATTATTCTATGAAGGTGCCCATAGGCTTTCTAGACTGCCAAAGGGGTCTAGGTCACAAAAAATGATGAACACCCGATCTGGAAAAAGCCTATGCTCCTTGTGTGCTACAGAGAGGTTTCAGCAGGCAGGCTGTCCTGCTACCTTCATTGAGTTGAACTAGACATAGATTCATCATAAATAATTATCCTTTGGAGAGTTGGCATTAGAGCATGCCCCAGAAAACTCATTGCTGGGAAAACCTCATCATCCTGCAAGATCCAATCAGACTTGGTGCTCACACTTCATCACTACCTTCTTCCTCTGATCAGAGGGAGAAGCCATGAACTCCAAAACCTCCCTTTAAGAAGGAGCTCAACACAGATATCTCCTCATTTCCCACTCAGTTTTACTGCTTGAGCACTTCTTTGACATCTCCATGCTCTTGAATATCTTCTCTACCTCCCCCCTTCCCTCACCCCCAACCTTTTAGCTTCTTTTTGGGTGTTGTCTTCCCCCATAAAATGGTAAGCTCTTTGAGACCTGCAACCTTCCTTTCTTTCTTCCTTCCTTTCTTCCTTCCTTCCTTCCTTCCTTCCTTTCTTTCTTTCTTTCTTTCTTTCTTTCTTTCTTTCTTTCTTTCTTTCTTTCTTTCTTTCTTTCTTTTCTTTCTCTCTTCCTCTCTTCCTCTCTCTCTCTCTCTTCTTTCTTTCTTTCTTTCTTTCTTTCTTTCTTTCTTTCTTTCTTTCTTTCTTTCTTCCTTTCTTCCTTTCTTCCTTTCTTCCTTTCTTCCTTTCTTCCTTTCTTCCTTTCTTCCTTTCTTTCTTTCTTTCTTTCTTTCTTTCTTTCTTTCTTTCTTTCTTTCCTTCCTTCCTTTCTTCTTTGTTTGCTTGTTTGTTTCTTTCTTCCTTCTTTGCTTTTTAAATTTTTTTATTTGTGTTTCAGTGCCCAACACATAGTAGGCACTAAATAAATGTTTATCGACCACTGAATATCTATAACAACAGCCCATCATATCAGAAGAATCTCAGCTAATCTTCCTTTCTAGGCTACTCTAGTACCTCTGAGCTTTGGCAGATCCTTACAAAGTGTTTGTAAGAGAGTCCAGAGAATTTTCTATTTCATAGTCCTTTGAGACAAACACTTGAGCACCCCCACTGCTTTCTACAGGTGTCTGCTTTCTAAGGTCACATGTGAAACTGGGCTCCAAGGTTAGAGCTCCAGCCTCACTAGCAGTCCTGGGTCTTAAAATTCAGCCTAGAACTTGAAGATTAGTCCACTTTTTCCAATCATAAACCTTGGGAAATTCAGAAGGCTCAATTATAACATCTGTAAAAGTGAATTGTCAGGATATTCCCCTTGAGATGGCCCTTCTATTCTTTGGAATCTGTTGGATTCTCAATAAATCTGAGGCCAGTACTTGGCTCATTTATAATTGAAAAATGATACTGACTCTGTACGCTTTCCAATAGATTTTGCTGATCTGTCTGAGAGGACAACTCAGCCTGTGATACAAACAAAAGTAGAGTGTGCATTTTTGAAGGGCCAATAAAAGGGTAGAGTTAATTTGTTTAATAACTACTGAAGTTATACTCATATCCTGGAGTGTGGATTGACTCCATCACAGAAGTGGTTTGCATAGTAGGTGTTTAACAAATCATTTATTATTGAATTAAATTGCTATCCAGTCTCTATATCCCTAGTCACTGACCTCTGTCACCCCTTCCTTCTCATTATATGGACACTATCATGAGATATTGTGTTCCATACCTCTGTATTCTAAACTGGCTGAACAATGCCTAGCTATTCTCCCTGACTGTGCTGACCTATTAAAATCTATACTCTGTTTCCCAACATGGACTTGCAATTTTTGTGTGCTCTCCCATATATTGCGACCTGGATAAGGATCCTTTACCTGTTCAAATATTCTATATCCATCAGAACTTTATATCCTTTTCTAGCATGCCTTGTATTACTAGAGTCCAAGACCCTGGTATGACTCAGCCAGAGGTTTCTGGGTAGAGAATGAATTGTGGATAAGTGATCTGCTGAAGACTGACTCCAACAATATCAGGTTGATATGGCCAAAGAACTAATAAGTCATTGGTCAGTCTTCTAGTGAAGAGCTTCTCTGGATTTTGCTAGACTGGTTCTTAGACAGTTAGTAGTCTGTCCTAGGAACCATAATGGAAGCCATTCCAATTTAATAAGACCTAAAAGAGCTTATATTCTGCTGGCATAGCCATTGAAGAGCCAGGGTCATTTTCACATTAAGACGAAACATCTTACTAGGACTTTGCAGAAGCTCTACTAACATAATAAATTACTGTGCCTAGTCTAGGTGGCACAGTGGATAAAGTTCTGGATGTTGAGTCAGGAAAACCTGAGTTAAAGTCTTGCTTGTACATTTACTAGTTGTGGGACCCTGGGCAAATCCCTTAACCTCTCTTATCTGTAAACTGTATTGGCAGATGGGCTAAACTAGGTTGAGGGTAACTGGCAAGCCTTAAACTCATTGGTGAGTTAGGTGGGTGTCTACCCCAAGGATGTACAGACTTCCCCTGGCAGAACGGGTAGATCAGAACAATTTGTTCCAATGACAATGAAGGTAGCTGGAGCATTTAGAACTTGGTCAGATATCAAAGATTCTATGTGTCATCCAATGCATCCTGGCCTGTTATCTTGACTTTTGTCTTGCCACTGGATTTTGGACTCCCTGTGGGAGAGAGAATGATGCTGACTACTTTGTGCAACTCTGACTCACTTAAATCCAATTCACACATGAGTCAAGACATCATCCCATTACGTCATTGGTCCTCTTTGAAAATGAGGGACAAACAACAACTATGTGCCAGGCATTATGCTAAGTGCTAGAAATACAAAGAAAGACAAAAAGACATTCTCTGCTATTGTTTTAATGGAGGAGACAATATTCAAACAGCTATCTACAAACAAAATGCATACAGGATAAAATGGAGATAATCAACAAAGGGAAGGCACTAGAATTAAGGGGGGATCTGGAAAGGCTTTCTGTAGAAGGTACAACTTTAGCTGTACTTGAATAAAGCTGGGGAAGCCAGGAGTTGGAGATGAGGAGGGAGAGCATTCCAGACATGAGAGATAGTGAATGAAAATACCTGGAGCCAGGAGATAGAATGACTTGTTCAAGGAACAAGTAAGAAGACCAGTGCCACTGGACCACAGAGTATATTGAGGGGGTGTAATGTATAATAAGACTAGAAAGATTGAGGGGAGGTCAGGTGATCAAGGGCTTTGAAGGTCAGATAGCAGATTTTCTATTTGATCTTGGAGGTGATAGAGAACAATAGGACTTTATTGAATAGAAGGGTGAACATGGTCAGACTTGTGCTTTAGGAATATCACTTTGACAGCTGAGTGGAAGATGGACTGGAGTGGGGGGAGACTTGTGGCAAGGAGAACAACCAGTAGGCTATTGCAAAAGTCTAGGTGATAAAGTGATGAGGGCAGTGGTAGAGGAGAGGAGGGAGTATATGTGAGATGCATTATAAAAGTAAAATCAACAAGACTTGGCAACAGATTAGATATTGCGCATGAGAGAGAGTGAAGAATTGAGGATGATAGCTGGGTTCTTCCCATAAGGTAAAATACATTTTGAGGGACTGTTAAACACCCCCTTTACAACAGATCTACACTGTCTAAGCAAGAAGCAAGGCCCAGATCTCCCATCCCCACCTAATGTGGCTCAAACTTGGAATTACCATGATTTAACTTCTAAGGTTGGAGAAGTCCATTCTCAGGACATCTTCTCTTGGGCTGTGTGCAAAGATATGTCTGCATTGCCATGGGCTCCTATCAGAAATCTCAATGCCTTATCACTTGGACAGGAGACAGCCATTCTCAAGGATTCTAAATCTATGAATTCAGGAAAGGAAACCAAATAGAAGAAGGGAGCAGAAGGTATGAGGTTCATAATGTCCTTTCTCAGACCACAGACAGCTCTCTTTATGCTCCTGCTGCCTTTACTTCCATTATTTGCTTCTGGGAAGGAGAGGGAGGAGGAATTACTATCTTTCTTGTCCTCCTCCATGAAGGCTGACTTTGCATCTAGATGGTACAATGGATAGAGTGCTAGGCCTGGAGTCAGGAAGACTCATCTTCCTGGGTTCAAATTTGGCCTCAGGCACTTACTAGCTGTGTGACCCTGGGCAAGTCATTTACCCCTGTTTACTGCAGTTTGCTCATCTGTAAAATGAGTTGGAGGAGGAAATGGCAAACTACTCCAGTATCTCTGCCAAAAAAACGCAAACCCAAATAGGGTCACGAAGAATCAGACATGACTGAAAAAGTGACTGAACAACAACATAGACCACAGAAAAAGTGTAGCTCTTAGACAAGAGTCTGTCTCTCCAGACTCTCAGTTGACAATCATTTTGGAGGCAGACCCAGTCACTGGCTGCCACTGTGTCCTCTCGTGGAGGATATAGGACACAAGCCTACCTCCTTGGGTATGAACCCTTTCAGACCTCTCAGACCAAGTTCAGCACAAATCTCAAGTTGATTGGAGGTAATCATAAAATGTATCAGAGATTCCCCTGATCAAAACCCCACTTACATTTTTTTAGTGTCCTTACACAGCTACAGCAAATTTTTGTTGGTCTAATAAGAACAAAGTGGACATTTATTTAGCCACAGAACACATTGCAATGCATCTCTCCAGACCTCTTGTTTTAAGGAAAGCACTCTGTAAACCTCAAGGTGCCATAGAAATATGACAGGTTATTATCCTACTCTTATTTAAGAAGGTTTTTTGGTAGACATAATGGAAGTGTAATAGATAATGCTCTGGACTTGGAGCCAGGAAGGTTTTGTTTTGAATCATACTTCACATTTAACGACTGTGTGACTATGGACAAATCACTTAATATCTCTGAGCCTCAGGTTTATCACTGTTAAATGGATTATGATACTTTACGGTATGATGGAACTTTACTGACCTATTAAAAGGATCAAATGAATTTGTTTAGTCATTTTTCAGTTGAGTCCAACTCTTCGTGACCCCATTTGGGGTTTTCTTGGCAAAGATACTGGAATGGTTTGCCATTTCCTTCTCCAGCTCATTTTACAGATGAGGAGATGGAGGCAAACAAGGTTAAGTAATTTGCCGGAGTCCCACAGCTAGTAAGTGTCTTCTGCTAGACTTGAACTCAGGAAGAGGAATCTTCCTGACTCCAAGCCTAGCGTTCTATCCACTGTGCCACCTAGCTGTCCATAAATGAATTTACATGAAGGTATTTGTAAACCTTACAGTGCTCGATAAACATTCCAATGTCTTTTGCACAGAAGGGATTTAACAAATGCTTTTTGAGTTGAATTGAATTTTAGACAGACACAATTAGAAACTCAGTCAACAAGGATTTATTAAAGCATTTATTAGAGGAAGTGATACTCTTAATCCGGCAAGCTACTTAATAAACAACATTTTTAGAAGAAAGCAGAGTGTAATGGAAAGTACATAGGCTTCAGACTCAAGAGTGGATTTGAGCTCTGGTTCTGATGCTTACTAGCTGTGTGACCTTTGAGTCTGTTCCCTTCTCCAGACCTCTGTTTCTTAGTCTGTTAAATGGGGATACTAATATACTATTGTTTTAACAATCTGGCTAGCAGCTTCTGGGGTGGGGGGGGGAAGATCTACCCACAGCCAGCACCCAGAAAGCTGCCAGCATGCCACAAAAACACAGGTTCTTTTGATCTGCCTTAATAAGGAGAGCAAGGTGAAGGGGTTGGCAAGCTTACTTTAATTCAGCACACAAATATCATTC
>CM053624.1:285225769-285260567 GCA_028646595.1 Phalanger gymnotis
ACTGTTACATAATAATGTTAATGTTACACCTAATAGAGGTTTGGGCCTGGGGCTTAGCATTTAGTAAGATTCAATGAAATAGCTGAATTACTCAAAGTAAACAAAAGCCAAACTCTTCGAGGGCACTTGTTGAACTAAGTGCTAAGGAGCCCATTTTGCTTCCCAACACAGAGAGCCAGTAAGAGGTTTAGTTCTCTTAAGGGAAAAGAATGTTTCTGTGAGAAATCAAGGAATTATGAAAGGATTGACAGTGTGGAGTCAGGGAGGCCTATGCTGATGTAGAGAAATAGTTTCGAACCTTTTTTTGAGGGTCATAAATCAGCAATTATTATTTAAGTTCAAAAACATGTTATAAAGTGGGGGGGGGACATTCAGAACAAAGAGTCAAAGGTGGAGCCCTAGGAGAGGGGGAGGGGGAAGGAGACAGGGAGATCGGAGACTCTCCTCTGTGTCTGCTCTAGAAAGGCTTGATCCTGATTCCGGAGCCTTGGTCCAGAGCACACAATGAAGCACACGATAAGATAAAGTTCTGGGGGGTACAGGTTTAGGAAAACATCAAGGGGTGGCCAAAGTTACACATCCCACCAAAGGTGAGGGCTGGATTCTCCTTGCATCACACTGCTTCCATTTATGGAACTGAAGCTTAGAAATTTGATAAATTCTATCTCACACATTCCAGCTCTTATGAAACTGTCTTGTAGTAACAAATTCTGTCATTGCCTCTTTAACTTCTTAGACTTTGCTTCAAGTTTCTTTGAATACACATCCAACTTGTAGACTGCCTGCTCAAGAGCTTCTACTTGCCCCTCAATTAAAGTGATCTGATCCAGATAAGGCTGAAGCGCTGCATATTTCTGGTTTGTCCTTTTGCTTTCTCTTTATGCTTACTGCAATATCTTTCATTTCTAGATACTTCAAGCTTGTCAGTTTGTTCACATTTTCCAGAACTTTATAGTCTTCACTGGTGGCTATCAGCTCACCTGTCAAGTACATGGCCGTTTTGGAGAATGTGTCCTGGCACAACCCTGTGATGTCCTCCTGTATCAGTAAGGCAATAATAACAATGTAGATGATAATTGTCAAAATGTCTATGTAGTTCTGTATCGCAAAGTATACGAGACTCTCTGCATAGAAGGTAGTAGAAGTAAACCATTTATTCAGACACCGGAGGACCATATCCCGTAAGCCATCTACCCAATCCATCACAGCAGCAAAGCATTCGATACATGACATCACGACATACAGCCTCGCCATCCCAAAACCTATCAGACCCCCTGCTGGGGTCTTCCCCAAAACAAACTCACAGTACAGCTGTCACAGTATGTTGGGCTATCAGAGGTCAACTTTAGTTACCTCAGCTCTAGCAGTTACCACAGTCATTAACAGCCATAACATCTCTCTCTCTCTCTCTCTCTCTCTCTCTCTCTCTCTCTCTCTCTCTCTCTCTCCTCAGCATTTTCTGTGACATAACTTCCTTTTCTTCTCAGGAAGCTCCTCCCATCACATGTGACTTGGGTTTCCTGTGGTGCAGGTCACATGACCTATTAATAGGTAGGAAAGATCTTCAAATCTAAATTGCTATTAGACCTCCTCAATGGACTTCATAGCCTCCTGGGCCATCTTCACCATGGAATCATCTAGGCCAGGGAAGGAAAGATGGAAGGAAGGATTGGGGTGGCTATGAGTTGAGAAGAGGGAGGACCGAGGGCTTAAGGACAGAGGGGAAGCTGATAGAGTGGGTTGTGAGGGAAGATGTATCATAGCAGAAAGCTGGAGTAGGGAGTTAAGACAACTGATTCCAGCTCTGCCAAAAGATAGCTAGGCTATCTTAGACAAATCGTGGTTTCATTTGCTTCTTGGAACCTCAGTTCTCTAATCTGTAAAAAGAGGAAGATGGACTAGATAATCCTTAAAGTCCTCCTTCCACCTCCAACATTTTGTGAATCTATCTGAACTCCTGGGAGAAGATGTCTTGGCAAAGTTGTGACTCATGAATCTATAGTGGGACAGATGAGCTGTACCTCAAGGTATACCCCCAACCCCACTCACACTCCCAAAAAACTCCCTGGCAAAGTACAGAAGTGGAAAGAGTGAATGGTGGGTGGTACAGCCAGGCGGGAAGTTGGAGGTAAGAGAAATGTACACAAAATGAGAGATTTTGTAACTTTACATAGGATATTAAATTTTACAATGAGATAGGAGGAGGAAGACAAGGGAGAAACTTAATAGTTTTATGTTAAGCAACAATAAATGCTTACTAAACTGAGTGGAAATTACTTTCTGTATTTTTCTAAGGGAACTTGGGAAATTTTTCAAGAAAACATTAGGACTGGAGGCAACTCACATACACACACACACACACACACACACACACACACACACACACACACACACACACCACTCCACTCCACTCCACACACACTCTCACTCCTTGTCTCCTTCCCCAACACCAATCCTTACATCACTACTCATGCCTTCCAAGGAAAACCTGGCTCTCTGACAACTCAAGGGTGATAAATCTAGTCATCCAAAGCCTCTTTCAACACAGATCTGCACTGTGTCAGAGGATGAAGTAAGTAGGATCTGAAGGTAAGTACTAAGAGAGATTTTAATAACTTTCTAAGGGTTGGCAAATAGATCTCAGAAACTTTCAGAACTTCCATTTATATCTCTGAAACAAAGGGAACCTCTACCAAGAATGAAAGGAGAAAACAGATCAAACATTGAGCCTTGTTGCTATAAGGTAATGTATCTTTCATGGATTTGATTCATTTCAATTCAATTAAGCAACTATTTATTAAGTATCTGCTAGTGGAAAGGGGCTATATATTCATGCCAGGGATTCTTCACCCTTTTTGTGTGTCTTTGGTAGTCTGTTGAAGCCTTTGGACCCCTTCTCAGAATGATGGGAAAAATTCATAAATGAAGAAAATTCTAAATTTCAATTGGAAATCAATGAAAATAAAGATGTCATGTTTTTCCCATCTAGGTTCACAGAACTCCTCTCCTTCCACCCCAAAATCTATACACTGACCCTGCTGATTTATATAGAACTTTGGGGGAGAACAATCTTGGACAGAAATTATCATCTGGAAGATCTATCCTGTCTAAGAGATTTCATTAGCAAGTTAGATACAATCACAATAAAAATGCTATAACATTTGGAGTACACTAGTGATAAAGTAAATATTCAGTATTGCACATAAAGATTTGAAACAACAACAAAGAAGGTGAAAGCAATAGTCTTGCTTCCTTGGCTGGGATAAGCATGCTTGTAATAGGTGACAAATGAGCAATAGGAAAGAGGGCACAAAGGAAACAGGAAGAATGAGACAGAGAAAAGAGTTAAATGGCAAAATTAGGAAAAGATTTCCTAAAAGAAATATAGCATCAAATATAATGTCATTGGGCTCTACCTCCAGGGTGGTGGTCTTTCCTGTCAGGGTCTTCACAAAGATCTACATGCCACCCTCTAAGATAGAGCTGCTCGCCTACAAAGATGAGCCTTTGCTGGTCAGGAGGGATGTACTCTTTGCCTTGGATTTTGTGGAGATGGGGGAGCTTCTGCCATTAAGCATTTTCCCCCAGATCAGTGATGATGATATTTATTGATGAGAAATTACTCATGTGAAATGCAAATCCTTTAATTCCTCAAACCTGACGATAGAGAGGAAACACATAATGGAGAAAAATTTCCGAATGAATATTTTTTCTTCCCAATCAACTTTGGTGTAGCTGAAAGGAACACTAGATTTCAAGTTGTAGGATATGGATTTGAATTCTGATTTTGCTACTTTCTGTGCCAATTGGGTAAGTCACTTCCAATCCTTGGGACTGTAAGGAGCACATTATACTCATTTATATAGTATCCGGGAAGCAAAGGGTACAGAAAGCGTTTTCCTCCTGACCTAGGCCTAGGAAGAAACTTTTTTCTTTTGGTTTTTACTTGGTTTTTTAAAACACATTTTTAATTCTCTTATTTTTATATCACAGTCATTTCAATTTATATTACAGTCATTTCAACCTCTCCTTCCAGTCCCCTAATGTATTGCCTTCTTTTCTTAGATTATAAATACTTGATGTCAGTGAGCATCTTTCTTGCTCATATTTGCATCCCTAACACTTGTCACAGTGCCTGGCACATAATAAGTGCTTAATAAATGTCTTTTCTCGCTAGCTAGTAAGAAGTCATTCAGTAAAGGTCCAAGGAAAAAGAGACAATGGTAACTAGTGACTCTCTCCTAAGGGGCTCTAATTTTACTCTAATTGCTAATTTAATTGCTTTACCTGGTATTCTTCTGTTTTCCTGTAATCCAAAGTATGTAAGAGAACCTTCCCAAACTTGTCAAACTACTATCCGCTTCGGGTGATGCATGTGGGCACATCTTATGCTGGAAAGAAGAAATCTTTAAAAAGCAATGTCAAAGATTATGAAATCTTAGGCAAGAAATTAAAGACTTTTAGCTCACAAGTGGTATTTTCACCATTGCTATCAATCAAAGGCAAGGGCATCTGAGGAGAAAGGTAAATTCAGAAAGTAAACATTAGGCTAAACCATTCAGCAGTGCTAGGAACTTCAAAGGCAACAACTTTTTTCCCAGTCATTAGTGTCAATAGATGTGGCTGCTGAGGAAGTAGAAGCTACAGTATCAGCTGGTTGGTGGCTCAATAGTTGGTGGTCTGGAGGGTGGTCTGACTCCCCTGGTACATGCTGCCTCTTGTCTCTCCTGTAAGCAGACCTTGCTGCTTCAACTAGGTGGAAAGCATTTGTATGAAAATGAATGGAAGGAGAAACCAATCAATTAAGCATTTCCATGTTAAGTGCCTGCTATGTGCCAAAACATTTGGTATACAAAGTCAAAAATTCCTTTCCTCGGGGAGCTTATAGTCTATTGGGAGAGATAACATGTACATATATACAAAAGAGATATAAAGTGATTGGTTGGGGGCAGGGCATTTTCTTGGATCTGGGATGATCAGGAAAGGCTTCATGTTAAAGGTGGTATTTTAACTGAGTCTTGAAAGAGACTAGGAATTCAATGAAGAAGAGGTGAGGAAGAATTCTAGACATGGGAGATAATACATGAAAAGGTGCAAAGATAGGAAATGGAATGTCACGTAATATGAAGAACAGTAAAAAGGTTTGTTTGGACCGTAGGGAGATAGGGGAGTAATGGGTAATAAAGTAGGAAAGGTAAGTTAGGACCATATTGGTTAAGGCTTTAAATGCCAAACAGAAAAATTTACATTTGATCCTAGAAGTCATAGAGATCTACTGGAGCTGCAGTTAAGGGAGTGACATGATCAGACTTGTCTTTTAGCAAAATTGCTTTGGCAATTATGCAGGAAAATGTACCAGAGTAGGGATAGATTTGAGGCAGAGACACTGATCAGAAGGCATCCACAATAATCTAGGTAATAATGGCCTGAAAAAGGCAGTAGTTATGTTGAGTGGAGAGAAGGGAATGTATTCGAAGGATGTTGTGTAGGTAGAAATAATAACAGGATATTTGGCATTAGTGAGAACGAGGAATTGAGATTGACCCTGAGACTTTGATTCTGGGTGACTAGGTGAGGGTGACTTGGCAGAAATAAGGAAGTCTGGAAGAGAAGTGGGTTTGGAGGAAAAAATGAGTTCAATTTTGAATGTATTGAGTTTGAGACATCTATAAAACATCTAAGTTGGTGATGTAAGGCTAGAGCTCAGGAGAAACTGAAAATAGATCTGGGAGTTATCTGCACAGCGATAATATTTGAACCCACTAGAGCTGATGAGGTCATCAAATGGAATTTATAGAGAGAAGAACGTTGAGGACAGAGTCTTGGGGAATATCCACAGGTAAGAGGCATGACATGGATTATGATATAGCAAAGGTGACTGAGAATGAGTAGTCAGACAGTGGAACAACTAGAATCATGGAATCTCAGAAAGGAGATAGTACCCAGGAAAAGAAGGCAGTTAATTGTATCCAATGCTGCAGAAAAGGATGAGATTTGAGAAAAGGTCACATATATAGGAATTGAGAGCTCAAAGGTAGCTTTGAAGAGAGAGCAGTTTCATTTGAATGATATTGCCATCAGAACATATAACAAGACTACTTGGACAGAAAAAAATAGATGAGGAATTTAGGAAACAGATAAAAAGCCTGATATAAAGAGAAATTACATAGTATTGATGTACTTTCCCCAAGTTTTGCAGACATTTCTCTGATAACCATGGGTTCTCATATAACTTTCTTCTGAAATTTTTCATTTTATTTGGGAATTATAGGACTTAAAATATGTAAAGTATAGGTTATACAACTTGTATTTTGTTAACAGTTAAACTTCTAATCCAAGTGTCACAGAATCACCAAATCTCGGAGTAGTCTAACCTATAGCTAAACAGGTATCCCCTCCAGTATCACCCGCAACAAGCCATTCAGGCTTAACCTAAACAACCCCAATAACAAGAAACTTGCTACTTCCCATTCTCTTTTTGAACAGCTCTAGTTTTTAAAAGGCACTTCCTTATAAGAGCCAAAATTTGTCCCTCTGAAACTTTCACTCATTTTCCCACGTTTTGCCCTTTCTAAGTTTCTGCTCTAAGCAAAAAAAAATTATTTAGACCTTTTCTTTGCCCTTCAGATTTTTAGAAAGAGCTATCAGTCTCCCCCAGATTCTGAAGGACAAACCAAGAAGCTGCTAGAATTAATGGAAAACTATGGTCCAGAAAGTTAGAGTAATTTTTTAAAACATTCCCATTTCCTTCAAGTGAGCCTTATATTACACTGGGTGCAGTTTCTTCACAATCTTGATTACTGTTCTTTGGATGTCCCCCTTCTTACATTTCTGGATTCCTAGAGTCCACTATAGATGCCACAGTTCCTTAGTCTCCTCCTTTCAGAGAAATGTAGTTGAATCTGGAAACACCTTGCAATCTTAAGCATTTGTTTTCTTTTTTAAACAATATTTTTAAATTACATGTAAAAATATTTTTTTTCAGCTTCAAGTTCCAAATTCTCTCTCTTCTTCCCTTCCCTCTCCTTTCCCAGAGATGGTAAACAATTTGATATAGGTCTTACATGAGCAGTCATTGAAAACATATTTCCACATTAGTCATGTTGTAAAAGAAAACACTGACAAAAAAAAACCATGAAAAAAATTAAGAAAGTCAAAATAGTATGCTTCGATCTGCACCCAGTCTCTAGAAGCGGATAGAATTTTTCATCATGACTACTTTGGAATTGTCTCGGATTATTGTTTTGCTGAAAATAGTTAAGTCATTCACAGTTGAGCATCATACGATATTGCTGTTACTATGTACAATGTTCTCCTGGTTCTTCTCACTTCACTCTGTGTCAGTTCGTGTAAGTCTTTCCAGGCTTTTCAGAAAGCATCCTGCTCATTATTTTGAATAGCACAACAATCACATACCATGACTTGTTCAGCCATTCCCCAGTTGATGGGCATCCCCTCAATTTCCAGTTCTTAGTCACCACAAAAAGAGCTGCTATAAATCTTTTTGTACAAATAGGTTCTTTTTCCTCCTTTAAAAAATCCCTTTGTGATACAGACCTAGTAGTGGTGTTGCTGAGTACGCACAGTTTTATAGCCCTTTGGCCATAGCTCCATATTGCATTCCAGAATGGTTGGATCAGTTCACAACTCTACCAACTGTGCATTAGTGTCCCAATTTTCCCATATCCTCTCCAACATTTGTCATTTTTCTTTTCTGTCATATTAGCCAGTCTGATATGTGTGAGGTGGTGCCTCAAAGTCGTTTTATTTTGCATCTCTAATCAATGGTGATTTAGAGCATTTTTTCATGGGATGGCTTTGATATCTTTGTCTGAAAACTGCATGTTCCTACCCTTTGATTGTTTATCAATTGTAAAATTACTTGTAGCTTGTAAATTTGACTCAGTTCTCTATATATTTGAGAAATTAGGGCTTTTTTTGAGAAATTTGCCAGAAATATTGTTTCACAGCTTTCTGCTTTTCTTCTAATTTTGGCAACACTGATTTTTATTTGTGTAAAAACTTTTTAATTTAACATATTCAAAATGATCCATTTTATATCTTATAATGCTTGCTGTCTCTTGTTTGGTAATAAATTCTTTTCTTATCCATAGACCTGACAAGTAAACTATTTCATGCTCCCTTTATTTGCTTATGGAATCACCCTTTATGTCTAAATCAAAGCGTTAGCTATCCAAATCACTTCTCTTTAAGCTTACTATAGAAATTGGATGTTTTCTCAAAGCATTTAATATTATTGGATATTAGTTCTACTTTTATATGAACAAGGTCAATTTATTATCAAAATCTTTAGGCAACTACTAACCTGCCAGTAGCTGACTCAGTTGAACAAACATTTATTAAGCAGCTATACACACACACACCCAATGCACACATATATGCACACACATACACGATATACACACACATGCATACACACAAAACCAAACATTGCTTCAAGGAATATATAACAACTGCAAAGTAAATTTGAGAAGAAGAAGGAGGCAAGCACTAACTAGGGGTTTGAGGGAGGATCAGGAAAGGTTTTGAGTAGAATGTGGCACCTAAAATAAGGGGGCGGGGAGAAAGGGAACAAGCATTTATTGAGCACCTACTATGTGCTAGGCCCTATGAAAATGCTTTCCAAATGTTATCTCATTTGAAATTCACAACAACCTTGTGAAGTAGGAGACAGAGATTAAGTGACTTGCCTAGCCAGAATCATACAACTAGTAAGAGTCTGGGAAGGAAGTTAAAGATTCCTAAATGTCTTCCAAATATGGAAGACAACCAATACAAAAGCACACCTACGGGAGTTGGGATATGATGAACAACTAATAGTCCAGTTTGACTTTGACATAGAATGTGTGACAAGGTATAATGTGAACTGTCTGGAAACATAGATCGGAACCAGACAAAGGGGACATTTACAGGCCAGGCAATTTATTTCAGATGCAATAGGGGGCCACTGAAAATTTTCAAACAAGGGAAGCGACACGGTTAGATAAATGTCTTAGTATGATTATTTTGACTGCTATGCCTAGATGGGTTGGAGAAATTAGAAGCAGGCAGTCCAAGGGAGGGGTGATAAGGGCTCAAACTAGGGTGGTGGCCTTATGTAGTGGAGAGAAGTGGACAACTGTCACCATCATCATCATCATTCAAATTTATATAGTGCTCTAAGGTTTACAATGCATTTTAAATACACCATGCTAAAAATTAAGTGGCAATAGAATGACATAGTACTTGGTAACTGCTTCAAGGGTGGGGAACCTGCAGCCTTGAGGCCACACGTGACCCTCTAGATCCTCAAGTATGGCCCTTTGACTGAGAGCTGCACTTGAGGACCTAGAGGGCCACGTATGGCCTCGAGGCTGCAAGTTCCTCATCCCTGACTAGGGTGAAGGGGGAGTAATCACACTCCCCATGGATGTTATGTAGCAACATCTGGCACAAAACCCCGCCAACCTGGACTTGTTATGTTAGTTCTGGCTCAGCTCTCTAAGACACAGTCCTACAACATGCGCATGCAAATGGCTGCTGGTCCTTTTGTCCCTAAATAAGTCTTTCTTTATATGTCATATAGACTGTGTTATCTCTAAGCAGATCTCATAATCTTAACAGTGAAAGGATAATCCAATCCTAGACCCAGGTATAGAATTCTAGAGCCAGGGAGGAGTTAGAGATTTCTTAGTCCATCTCTGTCATTTTATAAATGAAAGAACTGAGGTGGTACAGGAGATCAAGTGATTGGCCCAAGGTCTCACAGCAAAGTCAGAGGCAACACTTATACTTTGACTTTTAGAACATCATTCTATTACTATTACATGTCAACCTTGATCTCTCTGTAACTGTGTTGAACCACATAATAACCCTTAATTGTTCTCCTGCTTCCTACCCGGAAACATTATGTATACTTTACATTTTATGAAGCAAGTTAATTTGATACTTATTATGTGGTGAATCACTAGGGAAGTAGCCTTTCATAGGAACTCTTGAGTTCAGTTCAGCTTTGATTTTTTGCAGTTACCTTTAAAATGCGTCAAAACCCATTCACCTGCCAAATACTGTGATTGGTACATAGTAATCCGTAAGTGTCATTCTATCCTCTGCCCACGTGTCATCCTCCAATTATAATACCTCTTGCCCCTTGAATCTAACTAATCACTGCTGTGTGCCTTCGAAGGTCTGTGACCTGCCTCCTGGCTGTATCTACTTTGTGGTGGCACATTGATCCTGTGCTCTTTTACCTTGCTTTCATTCAGGCTCATTTTCTTCCTAAGTATCCTTGAATGCCAGTTTCCTTGCAAGCAGGCAGTTCTTAGGCATTTTGTGGATCCTAGTTATCTTCTACATTTTATCTTTATTACATTTGCTCTCGTATGCCTCAAGGACTCCTGTGGCCTCTGTCTCAGCTCCAAATTACTTCTTAATGCAGAGCCACAAAGCAGCCTTCACCTCTGGTTCTCTGGCCTCTGTTAGGGCTCTCTGACATCACCTTAATATGGCTGTTACCAGAAACATCCGGTACCCTGTCTAGTCATTGTGCCGCCTTGAGTTCCAGCACTAATTTATGGCATTAGAATATAAGCTCCTAGAGGGCAGAGACTGTCTTCCTTGCTTATATTTCCATCTTCTTTGTTTAGCACAGGGTCTGGAACATAATAAGAACCTAATACATTTTCTCTCTCTCCCTCTCTCCCCCTCTTCCTATCTCTCTCTCGCTCGCTCTCTCTCTCTCTCAAAACCTGCTTTACACCATGTTCTCTGAACTCTGACTTCCATGTATGCAGCATCTTTCATACACCTCTTCTGTCCCGGTTTCCTTCGTCTTATCATTCACCCATCAAGAATGTCTTTTCTTAGCTGTGCTCTGAGGCTCATCTTTTTATGGCAATTTGAAAGGATTGCCTACTTTCCACAGGTCTATTGTTCAAACTCACTCCTTTTATTAAATTTAAAACTGGAAGGAGCCCTAGAGATCAGTTTATAATCCCTTCATTTTACAAATGAGGAAGAGAATCTCAAAGATATTAACTTGCCCAAGGTCACCCAGGTCATAAATAGAGCAGGTAAGACTAGAACTTCAAAGATCTCCCACTTCAAACCCCTCAATCTTTTCATGATATCATATTGGTTACTATAGCCTGCCCAAACCAACTTCTGATTCTACAGGAAAATGAAGCTAAGGGTGCTGCATTCCACCTTGCAGATAAAGTACCAGGTCACTAATATTTCATTTCCAATGGTCAAACAAAATTGCTTTGACATAAAGAAACCAGATGATTATATCTGATATTGTAACCAAAGAACAATGTCTGGGTCTAGGGGCAAATTTTCTGTTTTGATTGTGAATCATGCATGGTTTTATCTCTGTTAATTAACTAATTCAAGAATAAATTCACATTGTGGGAATAGCAATAGCTTTTCCTTTGTGTATATTTTCAGGATGTCCTTCTGTATCCAGTTCTTTCCTCATGAATATATATATGTGTGTGTATGTATATGTATATGTATATGTATATGTATATGTATATGTATATGTATATATGGCTGGCTCCACTCTGTGTTACTTGTGTGTTCTCCTGATAGCCCTTTCGTTCTGTGACCTGATCATTAGCCGCATCACTGGTACTTTCAAATAAGATTTGTCTCTTCCACACTTGCCTCACTCTGCAATAATAGAGTCAGATCTCCCTTCATCCCTACTTATAAAATATGATAGAGTAGAAAGAGTTCTGGATTTGGAGCAAGAAGACTGGGTTCAAATCCTGGCCACCAAGGGCTATTTCTGTTATCTTGGGCAAATCACCCTATGTTTCTGGGCCTCAGGTTCATTTATAAAATGAGAAGGTTGAATGAGATGATCTATAATTTAAGTTATCTTCCAGATCTAAATCTGTGGTTCTAAAAATGAGCGATATTACTGCATCCTAATGACTGTAGCATTTAAACACTAACATAAGCTCCCAAAGTGGGAGATACTGCCCCCTGGGGGCACTGGAATGATCCAGGGGGGCAGTAGTAGCCTCAGATGCAATTGGAGGGCACTGAATAAAAATAAGTGGTAGTGGAAGCATAAGGAAAGAAGTGAAGAAAATTCTGAAAAACCATTCATACGTGTTCCATCTACTGTGTAACAGATAAAGTTGTAGTGATTACATTATATTCCAAATAAACACACAAAATCCAAGTTGTAATCTATCAGTGGTCAAGTCTGCCAACAAGTTTTAACATCAAATATTGGCAGCTGAGAGCATGTGGCACATTGTCAGGAAGTCCGGCATTCATTGCCAGGAATGTGTGTGTTTAATGACTTGTTTACAATATGATGCTCTACAGTTATGTGACACAATATTATATCATCAAAATTTCAATGCAGGAAAAACCCCATAAATTTAAAATAAATTATTAAATTTAAGATGCAGCATTTTTTAAAAAAAAACTATATTTTTTGAAATGATGCAAATTTCAAAAAGAAAACGTTAAAAGGTTAAAGAAAGTAGATTTCGGCGGGGGGGGCGGTGCTGAGTGATTTTTTTTGAAAGGGGGCAGTAGGCTAAATAAGTTTGAGAACCTCCATTCTAGAAGATAGAGTAAGAAGGGATTTTTAAGTATCCATTACAGTAAAAATGTATGAAATTATCGCACATCCTAAAGACAGTTAAGTTTTTAAAAATAAATTGTGCTATATTTCTGCGCTATTTGCCAGTAGACTGAACAACTTGTAATTTAAAGGAGAGGTTGTATGGCATAGTCAAAAGAATAATGGTCTGGAAAAGGTTCTAGTTCAGCTTCTTCCACTAATTAACTAACAGTGTGATCTTGAGCAAGTCACTCTCTCCACTCCTCTAGACCTCAGTTTCCTCTTCTGCTCAATGAGGAGTCCAGGCTGGATGAAGCTCCTTTAGACTCTAAATATCTATCATTACTTAAGAACTTATTTAAGTTACTTAAGAACTCTGGCCTACTAAGTGGGCCATGGCTATCAGCTGACAAAAGTTAGACACTCCAAGGGCAATTAGACTTAGTAGGCTATATAGGGTTACTTGTATTTTTCTTGGAGGGAGGATAACCTTGGAGTCAGGAACACTTATTGTTCTACTTCTGACACTTATTACCTATATGACCATGGGTGCAACAACCATTGGTCCTGGATGAGGTGCACCCATCCACTCCCCAGTGGCTCCACTCAACATCCTCATAACTTTCTGGACCAAAATGCCCCAAATTGGCTACCACTTTTCGATATATGTTGGTCCCCTGCCTAAATGCCCCCGTTGAAATGTAAGCTCCTTAAGGGAAGAGACTGTCTTTGCTTTTGTGTTTATATCCCCAGAGTTAGCATAGTGTTTGGTGCATAGTGAGCACTTAAGAAATGCTTTTCATTCATTGGTTCATTTTTATTAATTTCTCAGTACCTGTTTCAACTCTCTAAGACTATAAGCTACAAGGTGAAACAGAGTTGTTAATCTACATTAGTAGAGGGAATTCCCACATCGGGATTTCCCTACAATGATTAAGTCAGAGGTCCATACCAAAAAATTTAAATGGGCAAGGGTAGAGAGAGAGGTATCAACCTACCTGTAGGAAAGGTTGCTACCTAGTTGCTTGAGAATGCCCCTTTGCCCTGCCTTAAAGGTAAAACAACTTTCAGCATATTATTAGAACTGAAGGAAGCCAATGTTGATGTTACATTTTCTGCATAGAATTCACTTGGCAACTTTGCCATAATGTCATTACTTTTAGAACTAGAAGGGACCTCAAGAGGCAATTTTGTCCAGGTTCCTGGCTTCAAACAGATAACTAGATGATAGGGGAACCAAGAGCATATATAGGGGGCCAGCTTGACTCTAAAATTGTGGATTGTGTTTTAAAATCAGAGGCCCTCCTACAGATACCTGGCAGGATAGGACGTACTCTTAAATCAATCTCCTTTACAAATATTCGGCCTAGATCTTAGCTGAATTACTATACCATCATAATCTTATGACTTTAAATCAACTGAACACTGTTCTTGGGTGAGTACTGTTGAGGTCAAAATTGGGAGAGTGATTCGGGTGTGAAAGAATTCACTTAGACCTTCTTTGTGGCCATTAGACCCCAAGAATGTTGGAGTACTACCTGAAATGATGAGGAATAAACATGTGGTACAGGCTCTGGGAACCTTCGTAAACTCTCCTTGAATCTTCCCACTTGATCTGGTTATAAGCTTTTGCTATGCCCAAATCTCTGTTTCTCCTAACCTAGCCTAGCTCTCCATTGTTTGTTACTTCCAGATTTCCTCTGCCTACTTCCCATCCTTGATACCATCAAAATCCCATTCTCTTGGTTCCTGGCATCAAACCTCTAGTCACCCCAGTCCCATCAAGATCCTCTTTAGACTCCTCCTCAAGATCCTCCTGTAGTAGGAAGGCCGAATTTATAATCTCAAATATAATCATGTATATGTTTGAATGGTTCAAAATCACAAGGTATGAGAGATTCTCTAAGTAGAACGCAATAAAACATTTATTTAGGCTCCACAGAAACAGATTCACGAACCAGCCTCCCCATTTCGACACTTTGATCACAAGCTTCCAGGCCCAATAAGTCCGCCTCACAAGAGCAACAAGGAGGCCACAGAAAAACAAGATAGTATTTAGCCAAATCATATTTACTGGCCTCAAGTCCTTGCTTGCACTCCTGGGTCTACACACAGGTCAGCTTTACTTTCAGGTCGGCTCTGCTTCCACAGCTCCTGCTTCAGCTTTGGCTTTCTCTTCAGCTTCGGCTGTAGCTGTCTCTGCTGCCATCACCGCTGCCTCCGCTACACTCTCCAAGCTGTATTCCAGCTAGCTGACTGCTTCCTCTCTCCTTCAGCTCTTAACTCCTGTCACCAACAACCTCTCCAACTGCCTCCCCACTGCTTCTCCAACTGCCTCTCTAACTGCCTCTAAGTGCCTCTCAGCTCTGCTGCAACCGTTCCACAAGCTCCTCCCACCACAGGCTTCTATTGGCTCCAGTGCTAGCCACTTCCCCCAGGGTCCTGGGAGGCTCACATCCACATAGATTCCACACCCAACAGGGCTATGAGCCTGGGGCTTAACACTTAGCAAGGCTCAAGGAAATACACTGAATTACTCAAAGAAAACAAAGACCATTTTGCTTGTCAACACACCTCCCTGGACCCCTCCTCCAGTCACCCCAGAGTACTTGACCACCCCTACATCCCTCCCACAGGCTTTCTGTATATAAGATCCATCTTGCCTCCATGAAGGTGCTCAGATCCAATCTGTCCCATTTGTCAATACAAGTGTCACAAATGATCAGATTCCACCCAATATGGTCGATCTTCAATAAACTTTGTTTTTCTTTGGTTGAAAGAAGGCTTGGGTAGAATTCATTCAGGCAGGACATGGTGTGTTGCTATTTCAGGGTCCCAGCTCCCCAAACCTGAACACTAGTGTCCTGAAAGAATTCATCTAGTCTCCAAATTAAAGAAAGGCATTTATTGGGGTGATGTACCCAAGTGGGCCTGCTCCCAGTGAAGCAGAACCCCAATGGGCTCTACTCCATGTGGGAAGCAGAGCATCGGCCACAGGCCCTGCTCCACTAAGGGAGCAGAATAACCCGTTTCCCAGCCACTGCTTTCCCTTCACTTTTAAATATATTAGCTAAACATCACTTCTGTGTACTGAAATGGCATCGCAACTGGTTACTCACAGCTCTTGGGCTACAATGGGCTCCCCTAGTTTCCTAGTTAACATTTGCTGCCAAAACATTGCTTGGGGTGGGATGGAATATGGTACTTTCTTCTCTCAATGTATTCAGACTGTACAATATCACTGAGAGCCTACTATGTGCCAACCACTGTGCTAGGACTTGTGGGAAATATGAAAGAAGTAGTAGGCATTGTTCTTGCCATAAAGGAATTAATATTCTAACTTTGAAGAAAAGACCAGTGCATATAAATTAATTAGAAAAGAATATGGGGCAATCTACTATTAAGTACATGCTTATATTGATATGATTGATATCATATAATTAGGCTTAAGATTACATGACTGTAGGGTAAGTGCTGGAAGATTGAATTGAGAGAGGAGAGACAGCTCAGTATTGGAATAGTCAGGGAAGGCCTTGCAGAAACTCAGCTATTAAAGTACTCTCATTTTCAAAGGTTCAAAGCAAACCTAAAAATCTGTTATCAGGTTCAAGTTGCTGTATTGGTAAGGCAATAATAACAATGTAGATGATAATTGTCAAAATGCCTATGTGGGTCTGTATCGCAAAGTATACGAGACTCTCCACAGAGAAGGCAGAAGTATTTATTCTGACACCAGAGAACCATATCCCATAAGCCATTTATCCAATCTATCAGAGCAGTAAAATATTCAATACACAATATCACAACATGGAGCCTTGATATCTCAAAACCTCTCTGACCCCCTACTGGTGTTTCCCCCAAAACAAACTCACGGTACAGCTAAGTCAGCCTATTCAGCTATCATGATGGTGGTCATTAGCAGCCATAACTACGCTCTCTCTCTCTCTCTCTCTCTCTCTCTCTCCCTCTTTCTCTGCATTTCCTATGACATGACTACCTTTTCCTGTCAGGAAGCTCCTCCTACCACATGTGACTTAGACTTACTGTGACTTAAGCAGATCATATGGTCTATTAATAGATGGGAAAGATCTTCAAATCTAAATTGCTACTACAGTTGCTATCAGATGCTTATTCTCTTGTAGACAGAAGATTCCCAATCTGTTAGCTAAGACCTCTTGAAGAAGCTATAGCTATTGCAAAGGATTTATCTCATTCAGCAAGCATACCTTGTATAGAATGAATAAATAATATGCCTTGCCTATTGTGATTTTTCAAATGTATGCATCTCCTGCAGTGATAATTGAAATGCAAATTCTTGTAAAAACTTTACGGAATTCCTACTGTCTTTTTTTCATCATGTACTTTCTCCTTCAATAGACTTAAGTAGTTATATGTGGGGTAGAGTCCAAGAATTTTTCTGACATTTAAAAAGGCCCTCAAACTCAAAAAGGCTGGGAGCCACAGCCATAGAACCTTTCTTTTGTGTATCATTGAGAGCTTCCTGTCCCCACATGAGAAATATTGCACTGTGTGCTAATATATCTTTTTTTCTCAAAGACTTTTTTGCCCTCCAGGAGCCAAACCTTCTAGATGTTGACACATAGAATAACTTGGCCAATCTGTCTTTTATCAGTCTATCTTTACATTTTTTGTTTGAAGGTTATGATTCACCTTGAGTCACTCTAGCTTAATGTATCTCTTCCTATTGTGATATGGTAACAGAGATAAAAGAATGACTTGGTCCAGAATCCTGCCCATGAATTTGCAGATACAGCTCTTGAACAATCTTGGGAAAGTGTGGAGGAAAGAGCTAACACCATTATTTACTCAGAACTGGATGAATAAGGAAGTATGATATTGTGGAGTTAGTACTAGAGAAGGAAGCAGGTTCTGATGCTTCCCAACCATGGGATTTTGAGCATGTCTCTTTACATCTCGGAATTCCAGTTTACTCATCCATTATAATACTTACACTAGGTACCTCATAAGGCCACTGTGAGGACAGTAATTCATAAGCCATGAAACACTCTTTAAATATGAGCTATTACTAATGCTGCAGGAAAGGAGGGAGGGAAGCATGTAACTAGGATGAGGCAATGGAAATTTGCATCAAGGTATGAAAATTTACAGGATGCTGATAGCCCTTGTACTCCAGCAGAGCAGAAACGAATTTAGCACCTAATTATCAAGAATAATTGCTAAAACAGGAAGCTAACAGGTGGTACTTCCTCCCCATGATCCTAGCAGTGGCTTCAGAGTATCCTGGGCTCTGTGACTTAAGAAGTCTTCAAGAGTTGTCCGAGGAACTAACGAGTTAATGCTTGGGATATGTACTAAATGGAGTTGTTGTAAAGAAGTGTTTTGTTCACCTTAAGGCATTGTAGAGACATTAGCTAGTGTTGTGGTTGCTATTAATAATGCCAATAATAATAGTATGACATTCATATTACTTAATCTTTCTGAAACCGAGTATCTTCATCTATCAAATGGTTACAAATAATGCATTTCCTTCCTAACTCACAGGGCTGGTATGAAGATCAGCTAAGGGGGCCTCCCTGCCTTAGGTCTCTCCCTTTTCCTCTACCTAATTGTTAAAGTGATATTCCTAAAGCACATCATTCTCCTGCTCATTAAACTCCAGAGGCTTCCTATTATCTTAGAACCAAGTATAAATTTCTCTGTCATTTAAAGCTCTTCACAGCCTGGCTCAAACCTACCTTTCCAGGCTTATTATGGTCTGGCCAAACTGGCTTCCTTATAGTTCCTCACATACAACGTTCTATCTGCTATCTTCATTTCTTTGCTCAGGTTGTGCTGCATGCCTGGAATGCACTACCCTGACCTTGACCTCTTAAAAAAACCTAATCCTCTTTCAAAGAGCAGCCCTTCTGCATGAGGCCTCTGCTGGTTTTTCCAGCTGCTAATGCCTTTTCCTCAAAATAATCTCATATTTGTTCTGTATATACTTGTTTGAGCATATGTTGTCTTTCCTGATTGTCATTGCAAGGGTGTTGCCTCAAACTTAGGACTGAGAAAGACCTTAATTTAGGAAGGCCAAGGTCACCCGCTGCATCCTGGGTCATCACCAGTCATCCTGAGTTTTGTCTTGCCACTGGACTCCAGCGATTCTGGAGGAGAGTGAGGCTAATGGCTTTGCCTAGCTCTGCCTCACTTAAATCCAATTTAGTCAGGGCTTCACCCTCTGCCACCAGTGATGTCATTGGTCATCCTCAAAAACCGAAGATAAACAACAACAGCAAAGGTTCCTGCATGAGGCCCCTACAAAGAGAAAAGGAGTTTCAGAGCATGTGTGAACTAAACCTCTGTTACAGCTATTTCTCACACATGCGCATCACTACTTATAGCCTAAGTTTAAGCTTATTCCAATTTTCTATGCAAGAAATTGAAGAGCCAGGCAAATTCCTCTCTTTTGTTTTCCTATGAAATATCATAGAATCAAATTCCACTTAGCTGGCAAAGTCAAGTCACACCCTTCACTTCCTTTCCCATGAATCAGCCAGTTTTCTATTTCATAAGCTCAGGCATTTATTTGGCATCCCTAAATAGCTAGTACAGAGTTTGTCTTCTCTTTCTCATAGGAAGATCCTGCCTCTCAATCTACTGCAGGTAAGGCATTCATTTGACTAATTTTTCCAGTAGTATGATGATTTTGCACCAACCCATCCACAGTCTTTTAGAGTTCCTGCATTTAAACCAGGGAATGAATGTACTTTGGGGACAGCTGGATGGGGTCAAAGTGAAATCTATGGCTATGGAATCATGCTAGGTTTGGAAAAAGTACATGATGGAGAGATCTGGGTTTCAATGTTCTCTCTGACATTTATGGCATGACCTGAACAGGTTACTCTCTACCTCCAGGAAAGCTCATTTAATTTATTTATTTAAAAAAGCCAGGAATGATGATATTTGCTTTACATGCTGTTTATGGGTACTGAGGAGAAAGTACTTTGTAAATTAAACACCTGTGCAAATGGAAAATTATTATAGAGAGACAATAGAATAGAATAGAAAGTGGGGCAAGACTTGAATCAAGGGGATCTGGGTTTGATTCCAAATTGGATGATGGCACAGTAGATAGAGCACTGGGCTTGGTGTCAGCAAGATTCACTTCCATGAGTTCCAATCTGACTTCAGACACTTAGTAACTGTGTGACCCCGGGCAAGTCACTTAACCCTGTTTGCCTCAATTCCTTAATCTATAAAAATGAGCTGGAGAAGAAAATGGCAAACTATTCCAGTATCTTTGCCAAGAAAACCCCAATGGGGTCACCAAGAGTTGGACAGGACTGAAAAACTGCTCAACAACAAACAAAATCTGATGATTACCAGCTATGTAAACTAATCAATGACAAGTTACATAATCTCTGTAACGTTCACTTTCCTCATCTGCAAAATGGGTATAAAAATAGCAACATGGTACAGTAGGAAGAGAGCTGGATTTGAAGTCCAAGGACTTGGGTTCTAGTTCTGTATCTGCTCCTTGTTATTTGTCTGTCTTTGGGTAAGTCCCTTACCTCCTTCACTTCTTAGTATCCTTGTGTATAAAATGAAGGGCTTTGAAAAGATGACCCCATGATTCAGTCTTACAATTGCCTATTTCACAGAGTTGTGATTAGGAGTCTCTGCAAACTTTGGCATTCTATAGAAATAGGTGTTATTACAAGACAAAACTAACAATTATCAATCTGCCAGGTATCCTCTGGCATATTCCTCACCCCGCCCGTTTTGTACATTGTCTTCTCTTTTTCAATTGTAAGTTCCAAGCTCCTTGAGGGCAGGGATTGTCTTTCTTTTTCTTATTTGGATCCCTAGCACTTAGCACAATTCCTGGCACATAGTAGGTGATGAATAATCTTATAGTATTGTAAATAATTGGTCATGAATATGTGAAGGATATGAGTAGAGGAGACTGCTGGTGTGTGCTGCTCCCCAGCTATGCTCAGCTCTGACTTAGTAGATAAATTCTAAGGAGCTGCCTGAAGTCCATAAAGTGACTCGCCAGGGTCATAAAGTTAATAAGTTCCTTAGGCAGGATATGAACCTGAGTTTTTTCAGAATCCAGCAACTATGGCTGGCTGCCTCTAACTAGCCATATTTACAGCAAACAAAGGCTGCCCTTTTCTTTCAGATCTGGCTGGCTTGCACAAGCCTGAGCAAAACAAATATGCCAGGACTCAAAGGACCTGTGATTTCCTTAGGCAGGGAAACTCCTGGAGTTGAACCTTCTTGTACCAAAGCAGATTTCAATAGTCTATCATTGGATCATAGACATAGAGCTGGAAAGGAGCTCAAAAGCCATCTACTCTAATCCCTTCTTTATAGATGAGGAAATTGAGGTCAAGTTAGGTTTAAGGCACTTGTCTGAGTTCACATAGTAAATTATCAGAGGCAATATTTGAACCCGGGAAATCTGACTCCTGAGTGGGGGGCTCCTTCCATTGTATCAGACTGATTCCACTTAATAGTTCTTAGGGAGTTACCTGATGCATACACAGATTAAATGACTTGCCCAGGATTAGGGGGGTCATTCTTGATGAAAATATAGAGGGAAGAGTATTTTTTTAAAGTCGTTCTTCATCTTAACTATGCTAACTATATGAAGTGAATTAACTTATTATTAGTGCTATCAAAATAATCTTAAGTGCATTTTAATTTAAAAATTATCATCAATAAACATAGGATCACAGATTTAAAGCTGGAACTATAGGTACTATAGGTTATCTAATTCTAATTTTACAGATAAGGAAACTGAGATCACAAGGGTTAAATGATTTGCCCAAAGCCACACAGGTATCAAGTGACAGAGCTAGGATTTGAACCTGTATCCATTGATCCCAAATCCAGTGCCCTTTTTTCTGTACCACACTTGTGTATCACACATATAATGTTTTCAATATATTCGATAAGCATTGGTTGAGTTAGGTAGGAGAAGAAAGGGAGAGAGTTGGATTACATATGGGGAAATACGCAGCATTTTTAGTGACCCCAGGCTTCTCCCTGGAACCAAAAATCCCATGCTCTTAACACCACTGTTCATCATTAGAGACACTGTTCCCTAGTGGATAGATTGTTAATCATCAGAGATAGTGCTGTATAGTGGATAGAGTTCTGGGTTTGGAGTTGTAAAGACCTGGCTGAATATTCACCTCTGACACTTCCTGGTTGTACAGTTGTACACAAGTCATTTTACCTTCATGTGTCACAGGCAACTTTCTAGGACTTTTCTACTAAGTTCAGAGTTGGGTTGCAATGTGCCTGAGTGGAGGGAGATCTCACACTAGGAGTTCCACAAGCTGATGAAATCATCCCAGATCTTTCCCATATTCCTTTTCTTCTGGTAATACCATATGGCTATGAATCATGAAATACCACAATTCTATACATTCAGTCACCCAGAGGGCAATGGATAGGCATATTGTTGTGAAGATTAAAAGAGACAATAATTGTAAAGTGCTTAGCACAGTTCCTGGCACATAGTAAGTATTACAAAAATATTAGCTATCATCATTATCATTACTATTATTATTAAATTATGGGCATAAATTGGTGATGGCATATTGCAAATGGTTTATTACACAAAGCAATGAAAAATACATCACCAGGGAATGAATGGCCAGAAAAGAAGTTGGGCCAATCATGAAGTGAGAGCAATATATAACTATGGATAGCCTTTGTGCTCCATTTATATTCATACAATGTCAAGAGATCAAGACTCACTATCACCGTGACCCCCTAGACAGTCCCTGCCTTGGCCATGGCTCCCCTACATGTATTGTTTCCTCATTAGAATACCAGTGATGACAATAGCTACCATTTATGTAGCACTTTGATATTTGCAAAGTGCTTTACAAAGATTATCTCATTTTATCCTTACAACAACCACGAGATGTAGATGATATCATTAACCTCATTTTATAGATGAGGACAGTAAGGCAAACAGATGTGTTAAGTGACTTGCCCAAGCTCACACAGCCAGTGTCTAAGATCAGATTAGAATTTGGTCTTCCTTCCAGGTCCAGTGCTATCTACTGAAACACCTAGTTACCCTGTAACTGTAACCTCCTTGCCAGATGGGAAGTTTCTCACATTCATACTTATATCATCAGCACTGAGTATCATGTGTGGCACACAGAAAGTGGTTAAATGCTTTTTCATTCATTTATCAAGAAGAAGGTCCCAAGTGTATTGAGTTGACCCTCTATGTATTAGTTATAAATAAGGGAGGGGGTTGTGGGCAATGATTAAACCTTACTATCAGTGGAATTGGTTTAAAGAGGGAATACACACACACACATATGTATGTATACATACGCATACTCAGTTGGGCAGAGAAATCTATCTTACTCAATAGGGAAATAGGAGAGGAATGGGAAGAGATATGGGGAGGGGGTGATAAAAGGGAGGGCAGATTAAGGGAAACAGTGGTAAGAAGCAAAACAGACTTTGGAAGAGGGACAGGATAAAAAAAGAGAGAGGATAAACAGAAGAAAATAAGATGGAGGGAAATACACAGTAATTATAAATGTGACTGTGAAAGGGATGAGCTTACCCATAAAACGCAAGCAGATAGCAGAATGGATTAGAAACCAGAATCCAACAATATGTTGTTTACAAGGGATATATTTAAACAGAAAGATACACACAAAGGGTTGGAGCAGAATCTATTATGCTTCAACTGAAGTTAAAAAAAACAAAGACAGGGATAGCAATCATGATCTCAGACAAAGCAAAAGCAAAAACAGACCTAATTAAAAAAAGATAATCAGGGAAATTATGTTTTGCTAAAAGGTACCATAGACAGCAAAGCAATATCAAAAAATTTTTACAGCAAGTTTCTCTGATAGAGGCCTCATTTCTCAAATATATAGGGAACTTAGTCAAATTTATAAAAATAAGAGTCATTCCCTAATTGATAAAAAGAAATCAAAGCTATTTATAGTCTTATGAAAGAAAATGCTCTGAATCATTATTGGTTAGAAAAATGCAAATTAAAACAACCTCACAGCTATTAGAAATGACAAATGCTGGAGGGGATGAGGGAAAATAGGTTCACCAATGAACTGTTGGTGGAATTATGAACTGGTCCAACCATTGTAGAGAACAATTTGGAACTATGCTTGAAGGGCTATAAAACAATGGATACCCTTTGACTGAGCAATACCATTATTAAGTCTGTACCCCAAAGAGATAAAAGGAAAAGGATCTATTTGTATAAAAATATTTATAGCAGCTCTTTTTGTGGTGTCAAAGAATTGGAAATTAAAGGGATGCTTATCAATTGGGGAATGGCTGAATAAGTTTTGGCATACGATTGTGATGGAGTACTATTGTCCTATAAGAAATGACAAGGAACATGGTTTGAGAAAAAATATTACAAACCTATATGAATTGATGCAAAGTGAAATGAGAAGAACCGGGAGATCATTGTGTACAGCAATGTTGTAATGATGGCCAACTGTGAAATACTTGGTTATTCTGATCAATATTCTGATCCAAGGCAATTCCAAAGGATGCCTGATAAAAAATTCTATCTCCAGAGAGAGAATTGATGAACTCTGTGTGCAAATTGAAATATAATTTTCTTAATTTATTTCTTTTTTTTCTTTTTTTGCAATATGGCTAATATGGAAATATGTTTTTCATAATTTCACATGTATAGTTGATATAATTTTCTTGCCTTCTTTGTGGGTGAGGAAGGATGGGAGGGAGAGAATTTGGAACTCACAAATGAAAAGGAAAAGAATATTAAAGTGAAATGAAAATAAATTAACATTTGGAAAGCAAGGAAGGAAGGAAGGAACGAACCATTGGACTGGGTATCCAAAGATCTGAGTTCCAGCTAAGTTGCTGAGTTGCGTAACTTTGGGCAGGTCATAACCTCTCTGGGTTTTGATTTCCTTCTGTGCAAAATGGGGAGTTGGACAAAATGATCTCTAAGATCATTTCCAACTCTAATAGTCTGTTACTACAAATAGCACTTTAAAGGTTAAAAAAGCACTTTTCTTGTAGCAACCTCTGGACATTGGCATGACAATCATTATACTTCTAATTTCCAAAATGAAGAATCGGAGGTCTGGAGAAGTTGAATAACTTGTCCAGGGTCACACAGTGATAAATGTTGAAGCCAAGTCACAAACTTACTTCATAACTCCAGGTCCAAGGCTCTGTGTCCATGATCCCATATTGCTCTGAGTATGTATTATGTTCAAGTCAGTGTTCTAGATTTAATTCTAATATCTAACTAAAATAAACTGAGATCTTTTTCCTCCTCAGGAATCCAAAGATAGTGGTATTATAGAATTCAGAACTGAAAGTGTGCTTAGAATTCATCTAGCCTGTTCAGAGCTGGGCCTGACTCAGTCTGGTCTACTAATTCAAGATCATGACTGGAATGAAATGATGTATTTCTAGACCATCTAATGGTTAACAAAAAGAAGTTAATAATAACATAGAAAGGATACTCAACAAGGCTATGGCATTGGTAAGCTCTTAACAAGGAGTTTCTCTTTTCCTCTCCCTTTTTTTCAATATCTGTCTCTCTCTATCTTTCTTGCTGTCTCTCTCTCTGTCCTGTCTCAGTCTCTTTTTGTCTCTCTCTTTCTCTCTCTCTGTCTTTCTCTTTTTCTCTCTGTTTCTGTCTCTGTCTATCTCAGATGCAGATCCCCTAATCCCCACATTTGTCATGGTAGTATGCTTGGTCACAAGGGTGTGTTGGCTCACATAGTTGCAGACAGTTTGTCAAGTCCAAGTAGTTTGAATTCCATATGGAATTTTTATGCCTTAAGTGATTGCGAAACTACATCAGTCATTAGAGCCTTAGTGCCCTGGACCAATTAAGCCTTAAGGCCAGTTTCTAGGCTTTTATAGAAAAGCTAGCCTAGCCTATGTGAAAGTGATGCTGCTCCTACCACAAAGTTCCTCCCACTTGGCTTATAGAGGAGGATAACCTATATGAAGTACATAGAATTTAAGTGATTTAACCAGGGTCACACATCTGATAGGTAAAAATTTGAGAATTTAAACAGAGATCTTTTGACTCCACAGTTATTGTACTTCTTCATTGCAAAAATGACGAAGAAATATTTTTTCTCTTTAAAAAAATATCTAATTCTGCTAAATTTCCCCTTATCTCCATTTTCTCCCTTATCTGTCTGTTCTACATTAGAAAAGTCAGGAGAGGGGAAGTATCTGGGAAGTGTTTTAATGAGCTGTTAGAAATAGGAGGCCAGAAAATGATTAATCCTAGAGGAATATTTATGTCTCGGGACAGGAAACTCTGGCCTCACACCTCTGCCCTTCCTTACATTGTTGAGTTTTTTCATCTAGAGTAGGCTGATTACTTGGATTTAAACACTGTGAGAAAAGATATGAAAAATAAACATTTGTGTTTTTAGAATTTGACCCATTACTAATTAAATTTTTCCTATTAGGAATGAAATATTTCTACAAACATACATATGACATGCTACCTCTCAATGCTGTATTCCATGCTCAAATGCTCCTTTTGAGTTGTTCCTCTCACAAAACTTCTTTCAAGGATAATAGTAGCAAGAGTAATAATAATAATAATAAATAATAATAATAATCATTTACTTAGTGCTTCAAGGTTTGCAAAGTGCTTTAAGTGTTTGCTAATATAATTAGTTTGCTAATATAATTACTGATAATGATAATCACTAACATTTATATAGCTCATAGTTTGCAAAGTGATTTCTATCACATTATCTCATTTGATCCACGCCAAAAAAAAACCCTGTTGTATAAGTTAGTGCAAGGATTATTATTGCCACTTTTTTGGATAAAGAAACTGGCCCTTACAGAGGGCAGTGCCCAATTGGGGTCACTACACTAGTAAGTAATGGAGCTGGGATGGGCCTAAAAGCATTCCAGAAGTGTTCAGAAAACTATGAAAGAGGCTCACCTAAAAGAAATGAAATCAATTACATGAATACATAAGAATACATGAAAAAAGTATTAATGTAAGGAGAAAATGCTAAATCAATAAGGGACAAGAAAAGAGATGAGGAAATTAATATGGAATTATGTTGCTGAGGAATGGCCAGGAAGGACCCTCACAGTGGAATTCAATGTTCTTAGGATCCTATTAACAGATACATTTTTTCACACATAATTTGATTCAAAAATTTTCTGTGGCTCGCTGTTGCCCACCAAATAGACTTCAAACTCTTCTACCTGTTATTCAAGACCCTCCCCAATCTGGCATCACCCTTCCTTTCTAGCTTTGCCTCTTGATATTGTGGTCCCTTCAGTGCACTCAATGCTTCAGTCCAACTGGATATTGTCTCCGACTCCTGAAACTTCTTATCCCTGGGAATGTCTTTGCTCTCGTCTATCCCGATGCTTGGAATGGCCTCCCATTGCCTGTTAAATTCCTCAGCTCAGTGAGGGAAACCTTCTTTGAAACTCCTACAGAAATAATCTCTGCCCCCTCCCTCCCATGTAGTACCTTGGTTTGTCCTCTATGATACACCAGTCATGTAATATTGTGTATAAGTTATCTGTGTTTGCATCTTAATTCTTTACTATGCTGTAAGATTCATGAAGTGTGGGGCCATGATTTATGTAAGCTTCATATCTCTCTCATCCCTTAGCAGTATTCTCAATGCATAAATATTTGTTTTAATAAGTGAATAAGTTAAATGATTAGGGTAGCTAGATAGCACAGCGGTTAGAGTGAAGTCAAGCTACACCTGAAGTCAAGAAGACTCATCTTCCTGAGTTCAAATCTGGCCTCAGACACTTAGTTGCTGTGTGACCCTGGGCAAGTTACTTCCACTTCCTCATCTGTAAAATGAGCTGGAGAAGGAAATGGCAAACCACTCTAGTATCTTTGCCAATTAAATCCAAATGGGGTTATGAAGAGTCAGACGTGACTGAAATGACTGAACAACAAGAACAACAAAGTTAAATGGTTACTAATTTCTTAAACATCAACATCCACCAAGAAAGAACTCTAATTTTCTTCTCTCTCCCCCCACCACCCCCTGATGTCAAGAAATTTGACATCATCATACAGCTTTTAAACTCCAAAGAGACCAAAACATTTTAGACTGAGGATGAAGCGTCTAAATGGAAAGCAGAAAAACAAAACAAATCAAAAAAGGAAGAAAACTTCCCAGAAACCAGGTAAGGATGGTTCATTTTCCAAATTGATATTTTTATCTTACCTCTTACCTTCTTCATAATGAGAAAAATGATTGTTTTGTTTTTATATTAATAACCAATTTTATATATGAGACCCAAAGATCCTCTTTTTGCTTTCTCATTCAGAGCCCAGTCTCTCGAGGACATTTCTGACCTTACCCCAAAATTCATCTCACCTAGACCATCTTATCTAGGTGGAATTCTTACCATAACCCTACCACTGTTCAATTTAAGTAGGAATCGGTGAAGAAGATTCTTTTGTATAGATTGCTGCAGGCAGAATGATCTGGTAGTACTGACATGATCAAAGTCAGCAGGCCCCAGTCCCTTATTAGCACAACCCCACCTCTAATATAATATTCATTCTCTCATTAATTGTTAACTAATTAGGGACTTTTCCAAAGTTGTCTAAGCTTTCAGTGACTTCTATGCAGGGTCTTTGGTTATAAGGGAGATCACTGACCTCAATTTATTGATTATTTGTTAGCCTAATTAATGAATTGATTATCAATTAACTGGAAACTCTTTCTCTTGGACTTTTGATTTGTCTCAATATAAATGCTGCTGTTACTCAAAGGAGACACGACTACAATACCTAGAATGGACAAGATGCCCACGGTTGTGTGCGCTGTCACAGCTATGGGCTTTGAGTTGATTGTGTCCAGTCAAATTTGGATTCCCTGGAAGCATTCAGTGTTTCCTAAATGCCACCTTCTCCATGAAGTCTTCCATAATCCCTTAAGCTAAAAGTGATCTTTCCTTTCATAGCCACCTATTATGATTTAACTCTTTCTACTTCATCTTATGGTTATTTGAATCCTCTACTAGACCATGAACTCCTTCAGGGAAAGGGACCAAAGCATTTATCTTTGTATCTAACTTCTCCTTTCCCATATACATGTATAGTAAGAAATCAATACACATCTGTCGAATTTGAATTTGAACTGGGCAATTCAATTCCACTAATCATTAAACCTAAGTAGACATTCATTGGAAACTTCTCCTAACCGAATTGTTCTTTTTTGAAAATAAGATTAATAATATGCTAATAAATAGATAAACTGAATCAGCTATCGAATGGAATGAGTGCTGGACTTAGAGTCAGGAAAGATGAGGTTTCAATTCTGCCCCCTCACATTTTGAATCTTGGATTTAGAAATGGGGGAGCGAAATTAGGGATCATTAGGCCCAACACCTCCCCCCCCTCCCATTTTGTAGAGAAGGAAGCTGAGCCTCAGAGAGGGGAAATGATATAATCCACATTCACAAAAATAAGTATCTGACCTGAAATTCAAACTTAGGCCCTCACACCCCATTCCACTACAATGCACTGCCTCTAGCTATGTGACCATTAGCAAGTCACTCAATCTCTCAGTCTTAATTCTCCTCATTTGTAAAACTGGGCATAATAACTGCATGAGGATTTACCCTACAGGTGTGTTGTGATGTTCAAATGCAATAATGTAGTTACAATGCCTTATAAACCTTAAAATGCTATATAAATGGAAGTATTATAATTAGTAGTAATTATTACTGGTGATAATAATTAGACTTAATAATCTTCCTACTTCTTTCTAACCTCGTTGTAGAGATCTCATTGAGCAGTTAAAAGGCCTGAATACAGAAATACATCAGTCTCTCAGTAAAGGCTGAATAATGAATAAAGGCTGAATAGCTGGCTGAATAATGAAGAAGTCTATCAATCTCAAACCTGAAGGGTTTGGAACCAGTTGAAGGATTAAAAAAAACACACACACACACAAAACACAAAAAGTAGCATCTGTAATTCTGATCAATTGGTTGTTCAGTCGTTTCAGTTATGTCTGCCTCTTCCTGATCCCATTCAGGGTTTTCTTGGCAGAAATCCTGATGTGATTTGCCATTTCCTTCTCCAGCTCATTTAGAAATGAGGAAACTGAGGCAAACAGAGTTAAGAGACTTGCCTAGGGTCACACAGCTTATAAGTGTCTGTGGCCAGTTTTGAACTCAAGAAGGCAAATCTTCCTGAGGCCTAGCACTCCATCCACTGTGCCACCTAGCTGCCCTGTAATTCTGCTCTATAGTGACCACTTTATAGGACTATATTTTTTGGTCCTGGTACCTTAAGGGACTACTGAAAATCGGTACTTTTTCTAATAAGTAAATTGAGTTGATGACCTGGAGGAGGTTATCTGGATGAGCAAGGAGAATAGGAAGAGATTCCCCATAGACCAAACGTTATCAGGAAACTTCAGGTGATTGGAGAGAAAGGAACAACTTAAGTCAGAGAGCTGAAATTCAGAGCAGAGTTCTTGTTGCTTGTGATGTAGCTGAGAATATCTGAAATTTGAAGTCAGAAGACCTAGGTTTGAATTCTACTTCTGACACCTATTAGCTGTATGACTATGAGCAAGTCAGTTAACCTATGAAAGCCATCTGCAAAATGGAGATGCTGACATTACTGGCCTCATAGGATGCCTATGGCGAAAGCACTTTGCAAATCTCACTACGCAATTGTCAATTCATGTTATTGTAACTCTACTTTACTCTGTCTATATTCATAATACTAATGAATGTAATAATTGATACTTTCAAGTTTTGAAAAGCTGACATTGAGTTAATTGCAAAACTCTATAGCCCAAAATTTTTCTAGAAAGAACATTTCTTACAGCATAAGACTTTTGAGAAATTGGTGCCTCTTATAAATTAATATAGAAATTCAATTACAAACTAAGGTTGTCGCAAGAAAATTTCAATATGACAAAAGTCTCTGGCATCTCATGATGGACCAATTCTTTTGAGTGTTGTTCAAGAGGAGTGCATTTAAGCATCCTTGTATTGAATGCATATTTAGCTTATGAAATCAATTGAAGGACGTTTTTGGAAACTTGGTCAAGTAAGTCTCATCATAAAATGAGATAACAAGTTTCTGATACTTCCAGTCACTCCTTAGCTAATATCTGATCTATAATGTATAGCTGGAAACCACATTTTAATTAGCCCTGCTATTTGGTTTTTTAATGTCAATAAGTCCAAATGCAGCCCAGAAGAAGAGAGGACCTGGGTGTCAATATCTCAAATTCCACTTAAAGCAAAAGTACATTTTGGGTTTTTACCCATATCTTTATAGAAAATATTAGAGCATATAAGTTGTTGAAGCACCTGAACAAAAATTAAAACAACACATATGATTAAAAAGAGTAGTTGGCATAATTAGGCAGAAAAGGACTCTAGTATAGTATGAAAAGGAAGCAGAAATGTCAAGGATGACAACTGATTGGACATATGGGGTTAGGAAGAGCTAGCGAGAGAGAGTAAGTTCAAGGTTATTAGCCTGGGAGACTAAAGGATAGTAGTGCCTTCAACAGAAGGATAAAGATGGAAAGAGGGAAGCTCAGATGAAAAGAGAAGGGAAGGATAATGAGTTCATATGTCCTGTTTGTCTGTCATTGGTCATATGATGATCAGCCTAAGTTCAGAGAGGATCATTACCAAAGAGTGACCTATAAGAGGATAAGCTTTTCAGCCAGAGAAATTCACAAAAACCATCTGCTGAGACATGAAGAAGAGGGTGGTTGAGGAATTAGAGCCAGTCTGTCTCAAAGGAGTATTCACTTCAGCAAAATAATGAATTATAGGACTATCACAGTATTGAGGACTAGTAGCTGCTGCAGAAGTCTCCTGTACTACATAAGCAGTCCTTTAACATTGCCAACTTCTTCCACCTTTCCAAAAGCAATGGTAGTATTGATTTGACTGCTGTTCCCAGAGCAAAAGGTAAAAATGATAGCGTGGGAAGAGGGCAGGGATTATGGGTATGGTGGCAGGACAGATAGCAAGATGCCAGAGTTTAAAGACCTAGGTTGAACTCCAGCTCTGTTTCTTTTTCCTATGTGCAACCTTGGACAAGTAATATATAATATGGAGAGTGGAACCAGCTGACCTCCATGGTCCCTTCCAGCTCTAAATGCTATTATGATCCTATGAACTTAAGGCTGAGAGACATTATCTGACTCGCCTGTGATCAAACAGCTAGTTAGTCACAAAGCTGAAAGTAGAACTCAAGTTTGACCTCCATTGTTCCTTTCACTCTGTCCAATGGGATCGGGATGAAGGCACCAGTAATGCAACTCCAATAATGATATTCCCAGGTACAAGTAATGGAACTCCTCATTCTCATAAGAGAAGATACTTCTCTATTGCTGCATGAGAGTGTCTCTTAATGTCAATCATTCTGTAGTACAAGTCTACAAAAATCTTTTTAAACACTAGGGATACAAAGAAAAGGAGGCTGGGATGGACCTGACCCTGAGGAACCCACAGTGTAATAGGGAAGAAAAAGGCAAATGACGTTGTGCAAACAAGATATATACAGGACAAATTGGAGATAATCTCAGAGGGAAGGCACTAAGGTTAGGGAGGACTGGGAAAGGTCTTTTGAACTGAGGAGCAAAGGGCAGCTAACTCCAGACTGAAAGTTCTTTGCATATAGGCGTTGTAGGGACCTATTGTGGGACAATGGACAGAGCTTTGGACTTGGAGTCAGAGACCTGGCTCCAAATCCTGCCTCTGTTACTCATTACCTCTGTGACCTTAGTCAGGGGTTCAGTCTTCTTGTCTATAAAATGAGAAGCTAGCTTCTGACATCCTTTGCAACTGTAAATCTATGATCCTCTCAGTAATATACTCAAACCTATTTTTTTATGCAGGTCAGGCTATCAAGATTTTAAGACGTGCCTATGCTGAATTTCAGCTTTAGTGGGGTGGGTCCATATCTATCGTGCAGAAGAAGTAAAAATGTTATGTGGGCCAATAGAGCAATGATAACAATAGTTCACATTTTGCTAGCACTTTAAGGTTTACAAAGCATTTTCTTTACAACCCCCATGAAATAGATTGTGCAAGTATCTTAATCCCCATTTTTCAGATGAGGAAACTGAGATATATAAGGGTGAAACAACTTATCCAAGGTCACACAGCTGGTATGTAGAAGAACTAAAATATGAACACTGTTCCTATGCTCCCGGGGCAACCATGCTGATGATGCCAGTTTATTTGACCATCAGAGTTCTGAGTACAGGAAAAAAAAATGCTGATCTTTTTCACATCTATGTTCTTGGCCAAAGAAATTGACACACTAATTTGCAAAATGAATACAGGAGAGTAAATGGGTTTGGGAATGGGGTTGTTTGCTATTGAGTAATAATAAATACGGCCTCTCACCATGATCTACTCTCTCTTGTGTAGGATTCTCAAACTCTAGGAAAGGCTATCAGATTACATATAAAAATTTACGTTCAAGATGCATTTTGAAAAATGAAGCCTCAATTATCAAACGTGAAATGAGAAGGTACCAAGTGAAAAACATGCAGTTTACTCCTAAGCAAAGCACACCCAACCGTTTTCCTCCAGGTATGTCCTGTTTCTCATCTTTCAATTATGTGTTGATTTAAGGACTTTGTGCTGTAATGGAAACACCGCTGGGTATGGAATCAGTGGGCTTGTCCCTGCTTCTGCAACTTACTACCTGTGCCCTATGACCCATAAATAACAAACTTATAGATTAAAAAACAGGGGACTTCTAATGCTAGAATGTGTAAAATTCGGTGCTAAAAATCTTGCTTTGATTTTCAGTCCATGGCAAGGAGGTGGGTACTGAGGTGATGATCATTTAGGAAGGGGGAGGGAATCTGAATTTCCTCCAAAAGTTTTTTTTCCTCCTCAAATAAGATGGGTGGGGGTATTCTATTCAATTTAAAGTCTTGTTATAACTCGGGCTCTTAAACATGTCCCTCAGCTTCATGGGATGGAATCTCAGAATAAGTACCATGTGAGAAATACAGCCTGGGCTGTCTCTAAATATCTTTATTATCATAGACTTGTCATTGCTGCTGTCTGTCTTCACTCTTGAAGAAGACCATGACATCAGAAAGGTGATGCAATGACTCTCAAGTGAATTGGATTTAGGTGAGGGAGGACTGTGCAAAGTCACCAGCCTCACTCTCTCCTCCAGAGCCATTTGGGTCCAGTGGCAAGAAATAGATCAGGATGACTGGAGATGGCCCAGAAAGTGTGAGCTTCTGCAACTTACTATCTGTGCCCTATAACTCATAAATAACAAATTCATAGATTAAAAAATTAAGGGGCTTCTAGTGCTAGAATGTGTAAAATTCGGTGCTAAAAATCTTGCTTTGATTTTCAGTCCATGGCGAGGAGGTGGGTACTGAGGTGTTGATCATCTAGAAAGGTGGCAGGGAGTCTGAATTTCCTCCTAAAGTTTTTTTTTTCCTCCTCAAAAATGATGGATGAGGGAATTCTATGGAGTATTCAAAGGATGAAAAAAATACTATATTTGATTTAAAGTCTTGTTACAATTTGGGCTCTTAAACACGTCCCTCAGGTTCATGGGATGGAATCTCAGAATAAGTACCATGTAAGAAATACAGCCTGGGCTGTCTCTGAATATCTTTATTATCATAGATTTGTCGTTGTTGTTGTCTGTCTTCACTCTTGAAGAAGACCATGACATCAGAAAGGTGATGCCATGACTCTCAAGTGAATTGGATTTAGGTGAGGGAGAGCTGTCACTAGCCTCACTCTCTCCTCCAGAGCCATTTGGGTTCAGTGGCAAGATATAGATCAGGATGACTGGAGATGGCCCTGGATGCAGTGGGAAACCTTGGCCTTTTTAAGCTAAGGTCTTAAACAGGTCTCAGTTTGACCTATTCAGTGATTAAGGCTAGGTAAGAAATGAGGCAATGAGTGGCTTCTTTTACCTAGTCAAAAAAAAAGTCAGTCTGGTAGGGGAAGGCCCTCAGGTTTTCTGGAAAAAACAGAAATAATTGCTTTTCACACTCACTCTGAACCATCAGGGCCCACACAATGACCAAGTAAGACTTGGGCTGGGACCTAGTGTTGGCCAATCAATGAGAGCCAGAGTGATTTGAGTTTAAGGCATGGTCCTTAAGAAAGAAATCTAGCAGGTAAAACCCAAGATATCTGGTGAGGTTTCAGAGACCAAAGTGTACATTTCTTTGGGCAGAGCAC
>CM053624.1:285271138-285294237 GCA_028646595.1 Phalanger gymnotis
CTACCATATTTGTCTTTTGTCATGCCCATTTGTTTTTCCCATTCTTTTGTTTTCTTCTATTTCTTTGCATTGATCATTTAAAAGAAACTTCTTATTTCTGTGAAGGAGATGGAAAGATTAAACATCAACATCTTGGATGTCAGTAAACTTAAATGGGCAGGAATGAGTGAATTTAATTCAAGTGATCATTACATATTCTACTGTGGTCAATGATCCCTTAGAAGGAATGGAGTAGCACTCATAGTCAATGAAAGGGTGAGAAAAGCATTACTGTAATATAATCACAAAGATGACAGAATGATATCTATTTGAATCCAAGGCAAACCATTCAATATCACAGCAATACAAGTCTATGCTCCAACCACTGATGCTGAAAAGGCCAACGTTGCTCATTTCTATGAAAACCTAAAATATCTTCTAGAAATAACAATTTTTTAAAAAGATGTCACATTCATCATAGGGGATTGGAATGGTAAAGTAAGGAAACAAAAGATAATTAGAATAACAGGCAAATTTGGCCTGAGAATACAAAATGAAGCAAGCAAAGACTAACAGAGTGTTGTCAGGATAACTGACTCATCATAGCAGACACTCTTTCTCAACAACCCGAAAGGCAACTCTATGCATTGACATAACCAGATGGTCAATATCAAAATCAGATTAATTGTACACTTTGCAACCAAAGGTGGAGAAGCTCTATACAGTCAGTTAAAACTACACCTGGAGCTGACTGTGGCCCAGATCATGAGCTTTTTATTGCAAAATTCAGACTTAAAGTAGAGAAAACCATCCAACCATGTAAGTATGACCTAAATAATATCCCTTATGAATACGAAGTGGGAATGATGAATAGATTTAACGGATTAGATCTTGTAGACAGAGTGTCTGAATTGGTTCACAATATTGTACAGGAGTCAGCAACAAAAAACATTCCAAAGAAAAAGAGCAAGAAAGCAAAACGGCTGTCTGATGAGGCTTGACAAATAGCTAAGGAAAGAATGAAATGAAAAGATCTACTCAACTGAATGTAGAATTCCAGACAATAGCAAGGAGAGATAAGAAGGTTCTCTTAAATGAGCAACACAAGAACGATGAGGACTGAGAAAAGGCCATCAAATCTGAAAATTAAGAGATCACCAGTATTTTTAGTATGAGCCATTTCAGTCAAGTAGTGTTGTCAGAAACCAGATTACAAAGAGGGGATAAATAAATGAGAGTAGAAGTAGGGGTAATGAGTATAGACAAGTTTTTTTCCCCTAGGTTGTAGCTTGAGGGGATGGTATAGAAAGAATGTTTTTAAGAATCAGAAGACTTGGTTGAGTCCTGTCCTTATTTTTGGAGGGAAGGAGATATAGATAGGGAAAGTTTGAAGATTGGGAAAGAGCAGACCTGAACAACTTAGCTCTGGGTAGGGGCCAAAATTAAAAGAGGCTAAACTTCAGGGTGCAGATAGGTTAGACTAGAGACGGACTAACAATGGCTGATTGCCTTGGGTCATGGGACAAACAGGAGAGTGTGCAGTGGCAACCCAAAATTTTTCACTGATCCTTTGGCTGACTGTAAGATACATTGTACAGGCCTGGGGGAGATGCAAAGGAGGAAGGTAACATGGAGGGCAATCTATTGGCAAAAATAGGAGAGATTGGGTTGGCAGGTCAATGTAGAAGGGTTAGTAAGATCACCACTTCTCAGGGACTGAAATAAAAGAGGAGAATTGAGGGCTGATGCCAAGTATAACAAAATATAGAGAAGGACAAAGGGAGTTGGGGGGCAATGGCTTCATTTGGGGGAAAAGTGCAGTGTTTGAGGTTTAAGAAAAAAGGGGGAATGGAAGTCAGAGAATATCATAAGACCTTGTATACGGCAGGTGCCTAATAAGCATTTTTTTCAATTGAACTGAACCAAAATGTCTGCCTTTCCATCTTATTTTCACAGCTTCACGAAAGTGAAAATCAAAACCCATTCCAGAAAAACAAATTCTTCATTCTGCATGATCTCTCTGGGTTTGTTTCATTCGAGTGTTTCGAGCCTCAAGGATTATATATTGGTGTAAAGGATAACCGCCTAGAACTTATGGAGAAGAAAGAAGATGATGAAGCTTTTATGTTTCAGCTCACTAATTAATTGGACTTCAACTCCTTTGGTAGCTTCTCAGGCTATAGTAGGTTAATTGGATAGGAATTCATGATTTTCTGAGTAGGTGGCCTAAAGAGAGACCCTGAGGAGTCTGAGAATGCCCACCATTCACCAGCAATGATAAGGCTTAGGATCTTGAAGGACTGATTTCCACACTGGTGTGTGGAACCTTTTTTCAGATCTATTACTTCTGTGGGGTTTTTTGGTTTGTTTTCTTTCTGATCTTTATATATTCAACAGATATAATCCTGACTTTGTAGGACAACAGTGAAGTTAGAACTTACAGAAGCAATATCTTATCTAAATCAGTGAGGGTCACAGGCGAGACCTTGATCTTTGATTTTTTCTACATGTCATCAAGACAGACTTCCACCCATAAAGAGATGGTGATTGGGGGATTCTGGAACCAACGACAAAGCCGAGGCATTCCCCTATGAAATGGACCCATTTCTGAACTACCATTAGAAACAATGTTAAGTTCATATATTCATGTAGAAATATATCCTCCTTGGTTCCATAACACTACATTATAGCGACCAATAATGAAGAAATAATGGAGAGTAGGCATTAACCTGATCTTCCGTTTTCTCAGACTGCTATAGTAACAACTAACTTAATAAGAGAGGCAATGGATAAAGAGCTGACCATGGTGCCTTTGTCTCCTAAGGCTGGCAGATCCCAGGCCAGTCACTTACCTTTTTGTTCTCTGGTCACCCTTTTAAGACAATACGTTGCAGAAAAAGTAGAGAGAGTTGCCTTATCTAGAGTTCCCAGTTCTAATAAAATCACATGTCTACTACTCATCCCTATCCTAACATTTATCCAGGCTTTACAGTTTACATAGGTTTACCTATTTGATTCCTATAACGAGTCTGGAAATAGTCCTAGAGTGCCAGACTTGAAGTCAGAAAAGAACTGGGTTCCAACTCTGCTTTAGACCTTCATGAGGTATATAAACCTAAACTAGTTTTTACCATTTTTAGGCTTCAGTTTCCTCATCTGTAAGATGGAAACAATAATGGTATTTACCTGATGCCAGAATCAAATGAGATAATCTGTATGAGCTACTTTGTAAACCTGAGTTACTATTATTACTTTATAGATGAGGAAATAGGCTCAAAGAAGCTAAATGACTTTTTCCTATTTGAACGCCAAATTGTATAGGCTATCAGTAAGAAAACATTAGTGCCTGCCTATGTGAAACTTTTATTTCCACAACAGTTTTCTAGGAATTAAGCTAATCCATAAATTTCAGGAGAACAGTATTGAAAATAACTAGACTTCCCCATTTCCATCCTGCAGTGGTACACCCCTCCTTCTCAAGCAATTTAACCATTACAAGTGTTGATTAAATACTTTCCATGCATCCCCCCACTTTTCTAGTTGCAAAGGAAAATACAGAAGAGGCATATAAAGCAGGTGTCCCTGTCCTCAAGGAATTTATCATCGAATTGGAAGGAAAACGCTATTTCCACAACTCTTGACCCAAAGAATTGCTTATCGTATTTCATTCCTCTGATATTTACAAACTCACACAAGTAAAGTATAGAAATCCTCAGGTCATACAGCAAAGTAAACACTATTCTTTTGGTTACAAATACACTTACCTTGTGAATCTGGCCATAAATGTTATGTCCTAGAGCATCAGTGACAACAGAAACCATTCATAACCTAATTTTCTTTCTATAGCAAATTTCTTTAGCTGAATCCCACATTCTTTTGCATTTTACAGATGATAAAACTGGGACTGAGAGAGGGTGAACCCCCTGATCACAGTGTTCAGTTGTATAGTAAGAAAATAGAAGTGTGTGCATATGTGAAATTTTGTAAATCAGACACTAGTAGATGCCCCCAAAGGCAAAAAGATCATTCCAACAGGTCAAAGAATCCTGTTTAGGAGGTTCAGAACCAGAAGGACCAATTTAACCTTTTCATCTGACAGTTTCAAATGATTTCTTCTTAAAGTCAGATTTTCCTCAACATGTTCAAACAAATAAAGTTTGTTTTTGGTGTTTTTAACAAGAAAGTGCCAGGTTAAAGATAGTTTTGTTTCTATGCTATAGCCGCAAGCCTTTTTCACTGAGTCTGTTTATAGTGACTTTCATCATCACAAAAGACTAAGACCAGAAACTCAGTATCTTTCATCATTTCCACCACCTCAGCCACAAAATATTCCAGTTCATAAACCTCAGACCTCATTCCTCCCCAACAGAAAGAATGTAGTGTCATCCTCTCTACTGGAACAAATTAAGCTCAGTTACTCATCCTTTGGGCAACTAGGTGACACAGCAGATAGAGTGCTGGGCCTGCAATCAGGAAGACCTGAGTTCAAAGCCGGCCTCAGACACTTACTAGCTGTGTAAGTCACATAACCCTGTTTGCCTCAGTTTCCTCATCTGTAAAATGAGCTGGAGAAGGGAATGGCAAAAGACTTCAGTATCTTTGCCAAGAAAACTCCAAATGGGGTCATGAAGAGTCACACACAACTGAACAACCTCCACCTTTCACATAGAAAGAGATTTACCTTGTTTTGTACAATAGATGGATTCTTAAAGTAGCATGGAAATTGATTTAGGCCAGAAATGTACTACATGAGGCAGGGTACTTAAAGGAAACCTGGTGTAAGGTAAAAAATTCTTCTTCAGAGCAAATGTTTATTTCCTAACTTGTCTTTTTTATAAGTTCTAATTTTTGTATGTGGAGCTTCATTCAAATGATACCTACATCATGTGTAGAACTAATGAAAGAAATACTTAAAAAAACTTAAGATAAAAATATTCGCTTAACTAAAATAGTTTTTTTAAACATTTAAGGGCACCTTCTACTAGTTGTACAGAAACACTTCTTGGTCTCGAAATACTTTTACTCTAGAGACAAACATAAAAAGTATAATCTATATTATTTACTTAATAAATCTAAGACCTTAACATTCTTATGTAGGCTATAGTTTAAAAGGACTACTCTTTAATAGCTATGTTTTTGCTGAATTTTTTTCTTTTTTATTCTTTATTATATGAGATGGTTCTCTGAGAGAGGGAGGGATATTACATTGGGAAATGTAGGTGATGTAAAAACAAAAGATATCAATAAAAATTCATTTAAACTGAATCACCAAATATGTTTTCAATGACGCAATTCACCTAATTCGGTAAACTATTCCTAAAGCCAGTTTACACCATGATGATTTAGTCCTAAAACGAGAAAGTGCTGGAATTTCTTCAAAGATCTGTGGGAGCTCCCTTAACCAGGGCAGGTCACAAATCCATAACTGTTCAAGTGTTTCTCCTAAAGCATAGGCCTGACCATGTTACTTCCTTACTCAATAAACTTCAGTGACTAGACCTACTGGTTCTAGGATCAAGTATTATTTCATCCTTATACCATCCTTTTAGAATGCCTAGTTTTTGTATTTTATAATGTATATAATTTTTAGCATAGTAGTACATCTATATTTATATGTATACATATACATATTGTGAAAATATATATTAAGAGAATGCTCAAACTTTTTACTGTAAGGAGACATGATAAAAAAAGAAAAGAAGGAAAATCACTTTGGAAGTTCTGTGGAGGATTGATTGGAGAGAAGATGAGATCTGAAGCAGGGAGTCCAATTAGAAGCCTGTTATAAGAGTCAGGAGAGAGATGCTGAGCACCTGTACTGGGGAGGTAGTTGTGTGAGTGTTTCACAGTTAACACAAAGGAGGCACTGGAGTTTTTGGACTCCAGCCTCTAACAGGTTCACTTTTGATCTGTGGTTTCCCCCAAACCTTGATGGGGGCCAGTCAAGGCACACACGGATTCCCCTCTCACTGACCAGTGCCCTCTTGCTTTATAGGGCAACAGACAAGGCATCTTGCCAACGTTAAGCTCACAGGTTAACTTTAGCAACATCATCATTCTGCCCAAGCATAGCAGATATCAATTATGTTGATCAATTACCCCATATCTCAAGACTCAGTCTCAGTAGGACTGTCCATCACTGATTCTAGGAATTACTATGTAGGATCCTTGGGGCTATTCTGGGAGTTGTTATCTAACATCTGGAAACTAGACATTGCCATGGCCATGGATCCTGAGAAACTGAACTCTAAAAGGGATAACAAAATCCTCCTTACATACAGTGAGTCGTGAGGTCCTACCCAATCTTGGGAGGCCCCAGAAGAGAAGAGGCAATTCACATCCCAGCTCAGAACAGAAGATGAAGGAATGGAGGGGAGGAGCAAAGGAACATTAGAGAATTCAGAAATTTAGGTAGCTGAAGACAGCACTTAGGAGAAGCTGTGTGTCAGAAATGAAAACAATACAGAGGAAGCACCCATAAATGGAGCTGACTCTCCTCTACACCAGTCCTCAGGTAAAGTCAGTATGATAAAGTGGAAAGCACATTATATTTGGAGTCAGAGGACCTAGGTCTAAACCCTGGGTCTCCAATTTATTACCTAAATTACTTTAGGTGAGTCATTTAAACCCTCTGGGCCTCAGTTTCCTCTTCTGCAAAATAAGGAGGTTGGATTAAATTATCATCCCAGTCCCTTCTAGCACTGAATCTGTAATCCCAAGATTCCTCCCAAGTCAAGAGTATGTGAGTTACCAAATGGTATGTTCCTGCGATGAAGGGAAATTGAGTAACATCTGGAGCAGGGGTTGGGAACATAAGGCCACATGTGGCCCTCTAGGTCCTTGGATGAGGCCTTTTGGCTGAGTCCGGATTTTACAGAACAAATCCTTTTATTAAGGGGATTTGTTCTGTGAAGTTTGGATTTAGTCAAAGGGTCACACTTGAAGACCTAGAGGGCCACATGTGGCCTTGAGGCTGCAGGTTCCTCATCCCTGATCTAGAATATTCAATTACTTTTTTTTTATAAGAAAATTACTTCCTGCCAAATTTCTCACTGTGGACTTGTCATTCAACATTTTTGGTTAATCCAGCAGCAGAGTGTACTATACAATGGATTGTAAACCAGAGAGACTGGTATCAGAGGGATAAGTGAGGGGCACTTATGTTAACATGGGTCTTGGGGCTAAATAAAAGTCGAGTGTTAAGGAAGAGATGGATTAATAGATCATGATAAAGAATTCAGGCAAATCACTTCATTCCTTTGGGTCTCGGTTTCTTCATCTGTTAATTGGGTGGTTGAATTAGATGGTCTATAATGTCCCTTAAACTGGGAGGTCATTTAATCCAACTCCTTTATTTTTACCAATTTAGGAAATGACAATAAGAGAAGTAAAATAATTTGAGCAAAATCACACAGGTAGAACTAGGAGCCCAACTCCTCTGATTATAACACAGCTTTCTCAGTTCAATGACCCAGTGACAAAAGCCAGTTGGACATGGTAATTGAGACCTTAGGGCAGCTAAGTGGTGCAGTGGATAGAGTGCCAGTCCTGAAATCAAGAAGACTTATCTTGCTGAGTTCAAATTTGGTCTCAGACACTTACTAGCTGTGTGACCCAAGACAAGTCACTTAACCTTGTTAGCTTCAGTTTCCTCAATTGTAAAATAAGCTGGAGAAGGAAATGGCAAACCACTCCAGTATCTTTACCAAAAAAACCCCAAATGGGGTCATGAAGATCCAGACACAACTGAAGGATAACTGACCAACAACAACAATTGGGACCTTGCAAATGGCTCCAAAGTTTTGAGTGAGAGATAGGGAGAATGGTGGTACCATTGGAAGAAATGGGTAAATTGGAAAGAGACACAAGTTTTCCTAAAGCAAGATTATGAATTCAATTTGGAATGTGCTGAGTTTAAAGTGATGATGGACCATTGAGTAGAAATATTCTATGAGTAGTTGAAAAAGGATTGGCACTTGACTGAGAAGTTAGGACTATAATGTACACTTCTGAGGGATCATTAGAGAAGCAATAGTTAAAGCTATGAGAATGGATGATTTCTGCAGCTGAAAACTGTATTAAAACTTTTTGGATAACCTTTATTGAAGCTTTAATAGATTAAAACTATACTAAGATTTCTGAGACATCCTGTATATAGAAAAATAGACTCTTAGGGTTTAAGAGGAACTTAGAAATGTTCTAGCCAAAGAAGACCTCTGACCCTGGCTTTTAAAGTCAGTAGGACTAATTTTTAGTAATTGGCTTTTAGGACATTCTTTTAAAAATCAAAATTTGATTGTGGGGTCCTGGTAAAAAGCTTTAAAAGGAAAGATATTTGTCCAAAAATGCTATTATTGTGAAGTCGTGATACCTAAAGACCTAGAAGGTTTTATGGGGGCAAATGAAAAATTTGATTAATACAAATATGTGAAATCTTGTTATTTTTAGTCAAATAATTGGGTAAATTGGTACTCTTGTATAGTAATGTGAAGGATAACATTTTTTTAATATTAATGGGACTGGCTAGATAAAAGGAGAAAGATACGAATGTAATGCTGAATCATTATCCCTTAAGGCTAGGACTTTATGTCATATTGTATCCATGTAGGATAAGGTTAAATGTTTTAAAGTGGTATAAGAGCAATTAGGTATTACTACAAATGGTAATTAATTACTAGTAGTTGATCACTGGAACTAAATCAGAGACATATGCAATTTAGGAAAAGAATTTCAAAGTAAGTCTCTCTAAGAGAGATAAGTTGTAGAATATTTTCGTATTGATGGGAAGAGTTAAAATGTGGATATGAATTCAACAGAAAAATTGAGGAGAAACTGATGCAAATGTGTTAAAGCAATAACTTATGATCTTAATGGGAAGATTTTATGAACAAAGGAGGAAATGCATGCAAGCTATTTAGAGCTAGCTTTAAGGATGTTCCTTAAGCAATGTGAGATCATAATCATATTCTAAACCGATTATTGGAACTTGCTATTCAGACTTAATGGGACTGTTAACTGACTGTTTTTCTGAGTCTAACTCCAGGTGTGAGTATCAAGGAAGGCTGACCCAGGATGCCAGCAGCCCTGTGGAAGGGCAGGCATGAGCTGGAAGTATGATTTCTTGGCAAAGTTGAGAGGGCAACTGTTCAGTATGTGCTGAGGTGGGACCCTCTTGACTTGATCCCCTTAACTGAAACCTGGCAGACTAGGCCTGGCTCAATGCAGCTTGCAGTTTGACACAACTTCTGCCTGGAGTTGATAGGAAGCTGGGGAATATATGGTCCACTTACTCTAAGTCCCTACTCTCTTTGTGGTAAATTTCTATAGTCAGAAGGTTTTGTAAGTACAGTAACAAATCTATTAAAATAATTGATTGTGGAACATCTTAGGTTACCATAGGTCTGGGACTAGTGTTCCTGTGTGTGGCCCTGTATAAGTGAGGATAGTTTATACTTTTGGTAGTGGTATGGAAACAATTATTAGGTCAAAGGCTTGTGAGAATATTATTTTGTTATTTGGTTAATATCAAGCTTGTCTAAAGTTATGTTACAAATAATAATATTAAAAGAACAATGGCTTGTGGCTTATTTTGTAATGCCATCAAAGAAACATGGCAGGACTAAAAGGTTGAGATTTATATGTGCTGTTTTTATTTTTAAATGGTTATTTAATATATTTGTGTATGTACTGGAATCTTATCCTCCTGGTGGGGAAATTAATAATGAGTCAATGTAAAGTATGAGAATTTGGGTTCTGATGTGAACTTCTTAAATATGGCAATTGGCTAAGGTTTCAACTTTGAATTTGTAAAAATGATCAGGGTATAATTATTAGAAATGGTAACTTAAAATTGTGCTAAGGTAACTTTTGTAGGAGAATGGACAGAAAGCTGGTTCCTACAAGAAGAAGCTGTGGAAGTGGCTGAAACAACCAAGGACCAGAAGACTTCATTGATGCTCCTTGCCAGACAGCTGTATGGAAGAGACTTTTGAAATTTAAAGGGACAATTGTATTGTAGTTTTCTTTTGGGTCTCTGTATTTGTACTTATAAAGGGGACTGCCCCCTTTGATTCGTCAATATGTTGATCAATCTTTCCCATATTTATTAAAAGCGTAATGGGGATACCAGCAGGATGGGAGAGAAAATGTGGTATAAAGGTGTGATGAATGAAGAAGATAGGTGGGTGGATAATACATATCAGCAATGGTGTGTGAAGTCTTCAAAATAGTGTCAAGAAGTTGGGAGGATTGTGTGAGGTAAATAAAATGTGAAGATTTCACAGGGAAGATGTGTATAAATGTATGTCTGTATCTATACTAATAAATGTTTAAAAATCAAGAAATAGGGAAGTGAAAAAAAAATTCTGAGGCCGTGAGAGTCTGATGACTCAGCCTCTGGGAAAGTTTACCCTGACACTTTTTGTTCTTTCTTCTGGTTCTGGTTTAAAGATTTGCTCAGTAAGAAAAGGGTCACTGTGACCTGTTTTCCTTTACTGTAAAAGTACTGTAGAAGAATGGAGAGGGTCTCCCCCTCCCCTTATCCTATTCTCCTTCTTTAGATTTATAGATGTCACCTCAGTTGTAATCATTAACTAAGGGAATGGAAATTGGAGTTTCTATACCTCAATTTCCCGGTTCTTTGTCTAGCTTTAGTGCTCAGATTGTAAGCCTACCTCCTAGCCAATGGTGAGAAGGATCAGAGGTGGGTGGGAATTCTCTTGTGTTAGGTATAATTATGGGCGCTTTGCCCATTGTAAAGCGCCTCTTTTGCTGGTTCTGCTCTGTATTAGCAGAGGAAGCCCAATTCCCAGGAATTGAATAAAATTTATTTCTGTTCCCACCCTGAGATGGCTCCTTATTATAAATTTAATTGGTGAGGGTCTTACATCCCACACAGTGACAAGATCAGTAAGAGGACTCGAAGTCATGCCAAATGAAAGAACTAGAGGTGAGCGTTGTGTGACATACATGTACACTGTCAATCCTTTCAGATTATTTGAACCCCAATAATATCTAAAGCCTCCAAACTGCTTTTCCTCTATTCTAAAAATCCCCTTCTCCTGCCTCAGCAATTTCAAAGACCAGGAGTGTTTTTATTGTCTGTGGTAACACAAAGAGCTGTGGGCTAGAAACATTTGCATCTCTAAGTGACCCTACCTTGTCAATTGCCTTGTTTACTTAAGAACTTCCTTTCTTTGATATGGAGATCATAAACTGCTGCTGAATTGTTACTAAACCTTCTCTCTCTCTTGTTCAAGTTAATCAGAATTCCGTGATCATGTATCCTCTAACTTCAAGGGAATAAAACTATGTGAATTTATCACCTCGTCTGTTTGCCTCCTTTAACCAAACTTACAGGTCAACCACACACATATACTTACACATACACATACTATATAACACATACATATATATACATATACATACTATATATATACATACATACATATATACTATATGCATATATACATACATACACACATAGATACATATATATATATGTATATATGGGGGGGAGGGGTGAGAGAGAGAAAGATCCAAAAGACAGGATAGCTGCATTCCAGTTTTCTAAGTCCTTTCAATTAAAAAGGGTGTACAGCACAAATGCTGTACAATGGGTCACACAGAAGCAAATTACAGCTAAAAACAAGGACAAGCTTTCTAATAATTAACTCTTTCAAGCCACAATGGGGAATGAGCTGCCTTGGAAAAAAGTGATTTCCCCATCACTGAATCTCTTCTAACTAAGGCTAAGTTGATGTATAAGTTGGACTATACAGATGCTTTAATCCTTTACAAATATGAGATTCTATGCATCCATAATTACTGATCAAATTTGGTTAAATTTTGCAAACCTCAAATCATTATGTAAATACAAGTTATTATTTTTGTTTGGCTTGCACCTTACTTTCCAGCTCCCTTTTATTTGTGGGTTTCTCCCATTAGAATGTAAACTCCTTGAGGGCAGGAACTGGCTTTCCTTTTGCTTGTATTCATGTCCCCAGTACTTAGCACAGTGCCTGGCACATAGTTAAAGGGGTCAAAGAAAAAGAACAAGCATTTATTAAGCACCTACTATGTGCCAGGCACTGTGCTAAGTACTTTGCAAATATTATCTCATTTGATCTGTAAGAGTTTAGTAAATGCTTGTTGCCTTGCCTGCCTAACTCTCAGAGGAAGAATATAACTGTCTAGAGAAGAGAAGAATTATTGGGTTCATGATAGCTGTGTTTAAAAATCTAAACAGCTACCACCTAGAAGAGGGGTTAAATTTGTTTTGTTTGTGATAGAAGAAAAGGGATAGTAGGAAACTACAAAGAGTTAATATTTAGGCTTTCTGTCAAGAAAAAAAATCCTAAAAATTGGAGCTATCCAAAAGAATAATGGGCTGCTTCAGGAAGTAGTAGGGTTTCAAATAACCAAAAACTGGATGACCATTTATCAGGTATATTGTACAGAAAATTTTTTTCAGGTATGGGCTGGTCGTGCTGGCCACTAAATTCCATTCTCACACTGGAATTCTGTGATTCTGTGAGAAAACTAGATTCTTAGACTTCAAAGACAATTAGGGGAGTTTGGTAGGATATATCCAGGCCTGTACACATGATACAGTAAATAACCTGTTCTGTAAAGTAGCTTTCCAAGAGGGAAGCCTCTAGACTGTGGTACAGCTGGAAATTCAAGCTACATGGAAACTTAGATACTGCTGCTCAAGTATCCTCCACCACTTAGGCATCGACAGCATCAGAGTTCCTTTGTTTCATGAATAATAGAGGGCCTTGGACTCGTGACAAAGTCCTAGGCTTTTTCCCAAAAAACATACACAAAGTACCAGAAGGGAGAAAGGAGGAGGGCCACCACCTTGTCACACCTGGCAGAATGTCCACTACCAACCAGGTTGTACTCACCAGTACTCAAGTCTCTTCCCCATAAAGAAAAAGGGAGAAAATGTAAGAAGTATGAGTGCCCATCAGGCTTTTTAGCATGGATCCTTGCCCTATTTTTCATAACTCTAAGTAAACCTACTTTTTAAACCTTGCTTATTAAAGTGTGAGCTCCCCAATAGATTGTGAGCTCCTTGAGGTCAGGAACCGGTTGTGCCTTTTCTTTGTATATTCAGCACTTAGCAAAGTGCCTGGCACATAGTAGGCACTTAATAAATGTAACACATGCCAACCATTCTGGAGAGCAATTTGGAACTATGCCCAAAGGGCTATAAAAATGTTCATACCCTTTGACCCAGCAATACCACTTCTAGGGTTGTGTCCCAAAGAGATCACACAAGTGGGAAAAGGACCCATATGTAAAAAATATTTATAGTGGCTCTTTTTGTAGTAGCAAAGAATTGGAAATCAAGGGGATGCCCATCAGTTGGGGAATGGCTGAACAAGTTGTGGTATATGAATGTAATAGACTACTATTGTGCTATAAGAAATGGGGAAGATACGGACTTCATAATAACCTGGAAAAACCTACACGATATAATGCTAAGTGAGTGAGCAGAGCAGAACTAGGAGAACATTATACACAACCACAGATATATTGATTCTGTGATGACTAGCCTTGATAGACCTTGCTCTTCTCAGCAATACAAGGTTCAAAGACAACTCCAAAGGACTCATGAGGGAGAAAGCTATCTACATCCAGAGAAAGGGCTATGGAAACTGAATACAGATTGAGGCAAATTGTTTTCTCTCTTTTTTTTCTTTTTTTTTCTCTTTTGTTTTTGGGTTTTTTTTTTGTTTTGTTTCTTTTTTCTCATGATTCATTTCATTGGTCATAATTCTTCTTTACAACTTGACTATTGTGTAAACAAGTTCAATGCTAAGTTATATGTAGAAGATACATTGGTTTCCATGCTGTCTTGGGGAGGGAGGTGGGGAGGAAGAAAACCTGGAACTCAAAATCATGTGGAACTGAGTGTTCTAAACAAAAAATGAAAAATCTTAATTAAAAAAAAATGTAACAAATGTTGGCTTGGCTCGACTTGGTTCTATCATCAATCATTTATGCTATTCTGTTATCTAGGCTCCCCTAGCCATCTAAAAGAAGAGTAAAATCAAGAAAACAGCATGTTTTTAATGTCAAAAGAGTTACTTGCAACATCTGGGAAATGAATTGTTCTAGAAGCCAAGGAAGGAAAATGTTTTAAGAGACCAAAAATATCATATGCTGTTGTGTACTGAGAAAAGGCTATTGAATTTAGCTAGAAGGAAATGTGTGATGGAAAAGAAGGTGTCTCTGTGACTTTTGGAATGCTTTTAATGTTGTGGGCTAATTATGTCACCATACCTGTTGACAACATGGTATAATGGAAAGACCATTGAAATCAGAGTACTGGCTTGCCTTAAAGACAATTTCAGCTCTCAAAAGACAGAGCAAGCAACAAGGACTACTCATCTGGATCTTATCCTTGCGATAAGATAGAAATGGTGACCCAAGTAGGACTTTAGGTGAAAGTAACAACTCCAATTAATGAGAGAAAAGCCAGACATAGACTGACATACAACCTAGATTTAGAGAGAGATTATTTCCAAGGGTGAAGAGAAAGCATAACACAGGGCCTGGCACATAGTAGGCACTTAATAAATATTGAATAATTAAAATCTCTCAGTTGAAATCAACCCTTCCAAATTTTAAGTTCTTAAGAATATAATTCTTTTAAAAAAAGAATAAAATTCTAAAACCCCAAAGAGAAACAATTCCAATAAGGAGAAATAAATCAATGAACAAGCATTATTCGTCTGTTATGTGATATGCCCTGTACTCAGTGATGGAAATGCAAAGACATTACTTGCCCTTGAAGAACTTATAATCTAGCTTGGGGATACATACATACACACATATATACATATATATGCACACAGATACACATATGTATTGTGTATATATACACACATACTCACACATACACATATATATAATTTTAAAATGTTTTGTTGATGCCTATTGTTTTTATGACACAATTATTTCACACACATATTAGATTGTGAGCTTGATTGATTATTGAACAACTCACTAACCTACCAGATTGACCCCTCTGTTGTGACAAAGATAAGCAATTAAACAAAAACATCCCAGGACTATGCATGCAATTAACAATGTAGACAATATTCTGTCCTAGTGATTCTACACAACAGGAAGAGACTTTCTAACCTCCAATCAATCAATTAACAAATGTTTCTTAAACATCTATTCCTGTATTGTCTATAGCATTTACACTAGGTCATACCCATTCTGGATGTGCATCATTTGACCTTAAAGGGGATTGATAGTTCTCAGAACTACTGGCCAGAAAAATAGATAAATTGTTTTGCTAAATTGCTATAGAAAAACTTGGTAGACGCATAAACACATAGAACTTCCACTGTGGGAAAAGGTGCATTAAGGGCAATGGGATCCTTCTAGACAATTAATTTGAAAATTTCAAACCAAAATAAAAGGTAAGAAGTAAAATATTCATTCTTCCATCTGTGCTTTTGATACTTTAACCATCTCATTTGAAAAATTCTTTCTTTTATTAATTGTAAAGCTATTCAAGCCTCTAACAACATGAACTGAGGCAATATTTTCTGCCTGGTATTGTTTCAGTTTAAAATACTTCAAAAGCTCATAAGTAAACAGGCCATGGGTTTGAAAATATTTTGAGTCACCACTGTGAAGTGTCAAAAACAATGTCTAAGGAGAAAAACATGAACTATTAAAAATTGCTTTTAAATTCTTAACTTAACAAATAAATGAGCATTTCCATATATATAAAAGAGGAAAAAATGGATTATACATGAAAATGTGAATCTTTATTATGTACAGCTTGCTTTTCTTTTTAAGTGTATGATAAATTCATCATGTAACTTTCAAAGCAGTCCTGCTTAGAAACAATTCACAAATGAGGCAATAAACCTGAAAACAGAATAATTTATCATCAGACTGGTGAGCTACCTAGCCCCTGAGGTCATAGCAAAATGTTTCATAATAACAATAAAATTTCTGTTTTGTTATAATAATAAAAAACACTTTAATAGCACTCTAAGATCCATTACCTCATAACAGCCATGGGAAGCAGGAAATATAAATTACTTCAACATGACCAAAAAAGTGTAAATGGAAAGAATGTCAACAACAAAATAGTTGAAATTGAATGCTGTGAGATTATAATGAATAGACTTGGGCCCAAAGAAGAGAAAGAATTCACCTTACCCTACTTCTTTGCAGAGGTAGAGAAGCATGGTTGTGGAATACAGCCTATCATGTCAGTCTTTTGCAAGAGCTTTATTAGTTTTGCTGAACTGTTTATATCCTTTTTTTTTCTTTGGTATAAGAGATGGCTGTCTGGGAGGAGAGTGGGAGGGGCACATAGGGAAGCATAAGTGATGTAAAAATTAAAGATACAAAAAGCTTATAAAAAATTACTTTTCTAGACCTGTTAATTTATTGATGGGGGTATTCTTTCCAATGCTGCAAATGCTGACCTATACATATTTTCTAAGCCTGAACACCTCTTCTTATATTCCACCTCAAATTCTAAAACTTTGTAAAACTACTTACAAAGATCAGCCTGTAGAAACCAAATATTATTTACATGTTTACATGAAGGAAAGTAAAACAAGGAGTTTCTTCAGAAAACATTTAAGTAGACTCTTTGTTTAAGTCTATCCTCTTCTTTATACCTTTTAACCAGTGGCGGGATTCAGCTAGTTTGCACTGGTTCAATAGAACCAGTACCTAATTTTAGGCTGAGTTCGGGGAACCAATTGTTAGCGGCGGGGCTGGGCCTGTGCCCACATGTCAGCAGTGGAGAACCAGTTGTTAATTTATTTGAATCCCACCACTACTTTTAACTACTCTCCCTTCTCTACAAATATGTCGATAGATCTGTGGGGATATTGCAGATGACCAGTCAGTCATGGTTCCCCATGCCGCATCATTCTTGTCCATATCCTTGTATAGATCCTCCATAGTGGGTCCACCTACCATATTTGGGACCTTCCTCTGAATCTCTTGACCTGATGTACACAAGGGATATTGTAAGCTATGAACTGGTTATCCCTCACTCTCACCACATGAACTGCTCATCTTTTCCATCCCCCATCTCTCTGATGGCATCTTTAATGTCATTTTTCCTGGATAATTTGTTGATGGTAATATGTTACAACTTGTTCATGAACTATGTTCATGCTATTGGAATAACCCATGGATTTAAGTCTTTGGAGACTGTAAATTCCATCACTCACAAACATTTAAAGATAATATTTGAGAACATCTAAAAGGACTACACCATTCCCAAAGACAACCCAGTCTACTCTCCTACTTCTTAGTTTCAGATCCAATTAATTGACCACCCATAGTGTGTGTGCAAGAGATATATATTGATGGAATGTCTTTATAGATTATCTACACAAATGTATATCATAGTCTGGAAAGTGGGAGTTTTTGTACATTTGGTTTTCCCTATATGGATGGAGAGGTTGAATGAGTGATCTTATTTAGGAGGCTTTGCAGTGCTTCATGTAATTAGCACAATGGCATCCCAAAACAGGAGTTATTTGGAAGACCTCAACATCAACAGGAAATCTTTCTTCCATTTAGGCTCTACATTGTACATCTTCTGTAACAGTTCTGTAAACCTTTGAAACACAGAATTTCAGTCTTGGGAAAGACCTCAGTGGACACTTGGTTCACTTCATCTTGGAACAAGAATCTTCTCTATGAAACATGCAACAAATGGTCATTTAGCCTTTGGTAGAGGACTCCCAAGGAGAGAGAACCCATTATCTACCTAAAGTAACCCAGTCCCTTTTTGAATAACTCTGATTGATATAAGATTTTTTTCTTCTATTAAACCTAAATTTTCCTCTTTATAGTTTACTTCTATTGCTTTGAGTTCTTCATTCTGGATCCACATGGAACAGGTCACTTCCCGTTTCCATGTGACAGTCTTTTAAATATTTGAAGACAGCTATCATGTCCAAACCCACCCCTAATTATTCCCTTCTCCATGCTAAACACATCCATTTCCTTCAGGTGATCTCATAAGGCATATACCCAAGGCTTTTCAGCATCTTGGCTGCTTTCCTCTGTATGATCTCCAGCTTATCAGCATCCAATATAAAATACAGTTAAGTGGGAAAGCCACTTAACTTCTCAGCCTCAATTTCATCATCTTCAAAACAGTTGGAATAATAGCACTTATATCACTTATTCTTGTGAAAATCAACTAAGATAAAACACGTAAAGTGCTTTTTAAAATGTTAAAGTGCTATTTAAATGGTAGCTATTGTTACCTTTTTTCTAATTCTTATTTTGTCATCAAATATAATAGCTATCTCTCCCAGGTTTATGTCATCTAAAAATCTGATAAGCATGTCATTTATGTATTTTTTCACATAACTGATAAATATATGAAACAGCACTGTGCCAAGCATAGGTCTATAAGACATTTCGCTAGCATCCTCCTTCCAAGTTGACATCAAAGTTTGAACTATACAAAAAGTTAAGAGAACCAGATCAGGTATCTTTAACAGATATGGCTAGGGTGTGACTTCTTAACCAAACAAAGGAAAAAGGCAATTGCAAAAGATAAAATAATTTTAATTATATGAAATTTAAAATCTTTTTGCATAAAAAGAATTAATGCAACTAGAATAAGAAGGAAAGCAGTTGACTGGGAAATATTTGCATCAAGTATCTCTGATAGGGGTCTGATATTCAAGATACATAGACAGCTAACAGAAAGATATGACTGAAAGCCATTTCCCAATTGATAAGTGGTCAAAGGATATGAATAAATACTTCTCAGGGTATGAATTGAAACTATTGACATCTATACGAAAGACTCTTCCAAATTACAAATAATAAGAGCACTACAAGTCAAAATAAGTCTGAAATTTCATATGACATCCATAAAATTTACAAAGATGACAAAAGATTGAAATGGTGTTAGAGGGCTTGCAGAATAATGAGTATACCAATGATCTCTTGATGAAGATGTATATTGGTCCTATCATTTAGAACACAATGTAGAATTCTGATAAGAAAGGGGTTCAAGTGTCTTGACCTTACTAACCAGCTTGTCCACTGCTAGGCATATATGTGTGTGTGTGTGTGTGTGTATGTGTGTGTATGTATATATGTATATATATACATATGTGTATATGTACCTATGTATGTATACACATATACATATACACACACTATATATGTATATCTTTTATATATACATATATATATATGTATATATCCTAAGGAGGCAAATGACAAAAAGAAAAGTTTCATAAATACCAAAATATTTGAGCATCCTTTTTGAAGAAGCAAAGATTTGGGAACAAAGTAGATGTTTATCAATTGGGAAATAGCTAAACATGTGATACATGAATGTAATAGAATATTAGTGTACTATAAGAAATGATGGATATAGAGAATAGTGTGAGGACTTATGTAAACTAATGCAAACTAAAGTGAACAGACCCAGGAATGATCACCACCATGAAAATGAAAACTATAATAAAACAAGTAAAACTGAATGTTGTAAAATTGTGATAACCAAACTTGGTCTGTGAGAAGAGATATGATAAAGTAACAACCTTCACTTCTTTGCAAAGGTGGAAGACTATGTATGTGAAACATTGCATGTCAGATTTTTTCAAGTAGGTTGATTCATTTTACTGTATTGTTTTGTTCCCCTTTTTCTTCTTCTGAGTGATTATCTCTATAACAAGGTGAGAGGGGGGTTAAGAAATTTAAGTGATATGAAAGCAATAGATAACAATAAAAATTTTTAAAGGAAAAGGACAGACTTGCACCACCCCCAGGAGCAATCTATATTTTGGCTTGTAGCACATGGAATAACCTATATACTATTGACTATTTTAGAGAGAAGAGAAACAGCAGTAGGCTATAGTCCCAGGAAATGATACAGAGTGACTGATCACCATAAGAAGTTTCTTAATTTCCTTTGTGGAGATAGCCCAACCTTCTAGGTGGCTATCTTTGGTAATGATTCTAAGACATCTTGACAAGGAAGCTGACATAATCTTGCCTCAGAGTTTCTCACAGGAAACTAAAATGTCTTTGTGGGAATTTCTGACGTCTCTGGTTTAACTACCCCAACCCACCCAAAGCAAAATACCTTAGTAATATACCATATGGCATTTTCCACTATGTTTTCACTAACATTTAAGGGCAAGCACTCAGTTCCCAAAAATCAAAATTGATAATTCAAACAAAAAGACATAGATGTTACAAAAGAACTCATGGGAAATAAAGACAATCTCTGTATGTAACTCTCTTTCCAAAGAACTACGTAACATGGGACAAGAGCACTCTGCTCATAGAGGGCAAGAATTCATAGAGACTTCTCAATAAAATCTCTTTGGCTTATTCCCTTACCCACAGTTCTCCTTGGGTGCAACTGAATTTGGTTCTTTTGCCCCCACCCAAAGTTTCCTCTAGGAAGATCAGAACTTGGCCCTTATGTCACTAAGGGTCCTCAGTCACCTAGTAGCAAAACAATAAATATAGGTCAGATTATATTTAGCTCAACAGAAAACATAAAGATCTCAGAATCCTCAACACACAGAGTTGCAAGAGACCTCAGAGGTCATCTAGTCCAACCTATACCTTAACAAGAATTCCCTCTTAAAAGCACATGATTATAGGCTTTGCTTGAAGACCTCAAGTGGGTCAACTATCATGCCCTAAATCTTCTCCAAGCTAAATATTTCTTCAATTGATCCCTGTATGACTTGGTCCGTAGTTGTAATACAGCATACTATTAGTTCATAGTTAGTTTATAATCCACCAAAACTTCTAGCTTTTTTATATTGTTCTCCCCATAATCCACCATATATTTTTGAAGTTTATTTTTTAATCCAAGTGTAATCTTTTGTTTATCAAAAATTTCATCTTGTTTGATTCATTACAACGTTCTAAACTTTCAAGAGTTTTTTAAGTCTCGTGATCCAGTGTGTTAAGCCTCCTTCCTAGATTTACATAATTTAAAAATTGTGTAAACATACATACCTTTATTTTAGTCCTAAGGACAATGTGGAACAAAGGAAAGAGCAATGACTGTAGCCAGAAGACCCGAGTTCACATCCCACCTCTGATGCTTACCATCTCTGTGACCTTGGGTGAATGACTAAACCTCTCTGGGCTCCGGTTAACTCATATTCCTTTTCCCAATGTTCACTCACCATCATTTTAACATAATACTATTTAACAATGATGGCTAGGGCCACAGAAGGTACTTGAACTTTTCTGCTCCCTCATCCCTTCTAACAGGAGTGGAACTGAAGGACATCTAAGCTTCACCTGTTTCTAGCCTTCTCCCTTTCCTTCTTCGCATAGAAAGATGGAGATTTAATTAGTCATATTTGTTACAATAACTGACTCATTTTAAGTCCATGGGCAATATGATGGCCATTGGGGACAGTTAGGTGGCACAGTGGTAGAGTGCCAGGCCTGGGGTCGGAAAGACTCATCTTCTTGAGTTCAAATCTGGCCTCTGACACTTACTAGTTGTGTGACCCTAGGTAAGTCATTTAACCCTGTTTGCCTCAGTTTCCTCATCTATAAAATGATCTGGAGAAGGAAATGGCAAACTATTCCAGTATCTTTGCCATGAAAACCCCAAATGGGGTCATGAAGAGTCAGACACAATTGAGCGACAATTAAACAACAATATGATGGCCCTCAGATTCGTATCAACCGTTACTCTGCTGCTTTATAGAGTTTACATCAGATGAAAAGTTGGCAGTAAAATAATAATAATTCAGAGCCCCCAGTTAAGAAAATTCCTAAGACGGTTTTGGCTCTTTGTAATAATTTAAAGTTTTAAGTATCTCTAGTTAACCTTTTAGTTTTTGAGGCAAAAATAATCAAGATACATAATCATTTAGGGAAAGGAATCAAGTAGGGTATCTTATATTATCCATACTGGACAAGAACATAGAGGGGAAGTTGGGAAAAGAGCAGAACTTTTAGAAGAACTTCTCTTAGTTTTTAAAAAAGTGAGCACAACTAACACTTTTAGTCCAAGTGTTCTGTTCTGAGATGGTTGCAGGACTCAATGGCCCGCGTCGACCTCTCCCTTTCCTGCTGCCACTCTCAGACCTCTTTCGAGTTTTTCCTTTTCAGTTTCTTCTTTTGGATGCTGCCCTTGCTCCATTAATTCTTTCCCAGGCAGGGCTGGAGACACCGCTTCCCCATTGCTGCTGCTGGGCTTGATTCTTGCAGTCTCGGTTCCTTTCTACCAGTCTTTCTGTCCCGTACTATTTGTCTCTTTAAAGACTCCTAGATATGACTCCAGGCATTTTCACTTACTGTCCCCCAGGCCTGGAATTTTCTTCTTCATCTGTCTCCTAACTTCCTTGGCTTCCTTCAAGTATCGACTAAAGTCCCACCTTGTACAAGAAGCTTTTTCCTGTCCTCCTCAATTCTAGTGCCTTCCCTTTTTTTATTTTGTCCAATTTATCTTGCATATATCTTGTCTGTACATAATTGCTTACATGTTTGTCTCCCCCATTAGACTGCGAGCTCCATGAAGACAGGATTGTCTTTCACCTTTCTTTGTCTCTCCAGTGCTTAGCACAATGCCTGGAACAAAGTAGGTGTTTAATAAATGCTAGTTGACTGACTGACCCATTGATTCAAGTCTGTCTTCTGGCTCAACAATTCAAATAGCCCCAAATCTATATGAGAATTGAAAGAGAATTCTTGTGTTATACCGGCAGCAAGCAAGACACATCACAGAGAATCTGTTTTAATTGGAGAATTTATGAGCCGGCAGCCGTCTGGGACACAAGCAACCCAAATTAGAGCAGCCCCAAACAGAGCTCAGGGAAAGATTTTTATACGGTTAATGGTTAAGCAACCAAAAGGGTACAGAAGCAGAGGTTGAGCCATTAATCACTTCCCTTAACTGTATGGGTCATTGCTCAAGGGTTGGGCACAAGGAACAGGGATATTAGCAAATGTCCATCTTTGCATAACCTTATCCTTTTAGCTGACAGGAACAGGCCTTGAGGGGTCCCTCGGGGCCTAACTGCATTCGTGTTGCCTTATTATTCTACTGTTTGGGGGCAGGAGCCTTGAGGGACATTCCCATAACAGGACTTGTTTGC
>CM053624.1:285294737-285313247 GCA_028646595.1 Phalanger gymnotis
TCAGGATGCCAGGGCACTCTCAGCTCGTCTCCTGGTCTGGTAGGTCCACGTCTGGTCTGTTCGCACCGCACGCGCTGGGCTCAGCTCTGCTCCCCTCAGCTGGGGGCTGGGAGCTCCGTGTGGGACAAACCTTACCCAGAGACCATCCAGGCTGTCCTGGCCTGGAGCCCTGCTTCCCTCTGCCACTTCGTGGGTTCTGCAGCTCTAGAATTGGTTCAGAGCCATTTTTTTAATAGGTTTTTGGAGGGACTTGGTGGGGAGCTCACGCCAGTCACTGCTTCCCAGCTGCCCTCTTGGCTCCGCCCCCCGAGTTAGTCTATTTTTAAGGTGTTGTTTTCTTCAGTATTCTTTTAGGTCTCCTTTAGCAAGTCATTGACTTGTTTTTCATGGTTTTCTCACATCAGTCTCATTTCTCTTCCCAATTTTTCCTCCACTTCTCTAACTTGCTTTTCCAAATCCTTTTTGAGCTCTTCCATGGCCTGAGATCCATTCGTGTTTTTCTCGGAGGCTTTTGATGTAGGCTCTTCGACTTTGTTGATGTCTTCTCGCTGTATATTTTGATTTTCTTTCCCACCAAAGAAAGATTCCAAAGTCTGAGTCTGAATCTGAGTCCGTTTTCACTGCCTGGCCATGTTCCCAGCCAACTTACTTGATGCTTGAGTTTTTTGTCAGGGTATGACTGCTTGTAAAGTAGAGAGTACTTTGTTCCAAGCTTGAGGGGATGCACTGTTGTTTTCAGAGCTATTTCTATACAGCCAGCTCTGCCACACCAGTGCTACTCCTCCCCAAGTACCGCCAACCCAAACAGTGACTCAGATCTTAAGCTGGCTCTGCACTCCTGCTCTGATCAGCCACTTAATTCCTCCCACCATGTGGGCCTGGAGCCAGAAGCAACTGCAGCTGTAGTTCTGTAGCTGCACCACCCCTGCTGCCTCCTGGGGCAGTGGCCGAACCAGGAACTCCTTTCACTCTGTCCCCTGCAGCTTTTCCCACTAACCTTCTGTGTTGTCTTTGGTGTTTGTGGGTTGAGAACTGGGAACTGCCACAGCTCACTGATTCAGGCCCCTAGGGCCTGTTCTGCCCAGCTCCTGGTCTGGTTGGTCCTGGCGCCACCCACACTGGACTCTGCTCCCCTCCACTCCCAGCTCCATGCGATAGACCTTTCCCAGCAACCATCCAGGCTGTCCTGGGCTGCAGCCCTGTTTCCCTCTGCTATTTTGTGGGTTCTGCAGTTCTTCTTTGATGTCTTTGGTGTTTGTAGGTTGAGAAGTCTGGGAACTGCCACAGCTCACTGATTCAGGATGCTAGGGCCTGTTCCAGCAAGCTCCAGGTCTGGTTGCTCCAGGCGCAGCTCACTCTGCTCTACTCTGCTTCCAGTTCCATGGGATAGACTTTACCCGGTGACCATCCAGGCTGTCCTGGGCTGCAGCCATGCTTCTCTCTGCTATTTTGTGGGTTCTGCAGTTCTAGAATTTGTTCAGAGCCATTTTTTATAGGTTTTTGGAGGGACCTGGGGGGAGCTCATGCAAATCCCTGCTTTCCAGCTGCCATTTTGGCTCTGCCCCCCTTACTTTGTATCTTAATCTGGCAAATGTGATAATGCTGCTGATGAACAGAAATGGTAGTGTGTGTTTTTTAGTTAAGACTCACAGAGTGTTCCTTATTCTAGGAAGAGAAAATATTTAGTTCAAACTGAACCTGGCAGCTACTTTAATACAATTGAGCAAAGAGAAGAGACTAATACTGGAATATATCAGCCTGCTGAGGACTTCAGTAGTGATGACACCCCTAGAAATAATATTCTGAGGAATAAAAATACAGCAATCCAGAAACAAGCAAGAAAACCTAGCATGATGCAAAAACAGTTTCTTTCCTTTTTTTTTTTTCTCTTACAATGACCACTTCCATCTGTACAGGTCTTTGAAAAGCAAGTTGTCATGTAGTAAGGGGAATTAATCTGTTTGAAAAGGGAGATCACAATTCTGAAAAAGAATGAACTGCTAGTGATGCTCCCTGCCCACACTCTGGGATTGAAGGAGTAAACGTTATACACAAAATCATACCCAATAGGTCTGCCAGCTCAGCAGATGACTGTAGCTCAGCCTGCCTAGCTCCTCAGCGCCACCTGCTGCTTGTGTATGTCATTTAGCATCTTACCAAACCAGCCATCTGAAATGAAAACTGAAGGATCAATCTACCAATAAAGTAGGCAGTAGCAAACTATATCATGTTCTCTATCTTTTATGACCACTGCTGCCCTTCACCAAGTCCTGGCCACTAAATTCCTTCCACCTCTTTTATACTTCCTCTCTGTCTTCCAAAAGACAACTTCTTTCCCCCTCCCACCACCCCACCCTCCAGTCTCTTCACCTTGATCAATGTTTAGAGGAGAGAAAGCCAGCAGTGTTTCTGATCCTGATCAGGATTATATATCTAGAGCTGAAATGGACCTCAGAAACCATCAAAGCTAATACTCGCATTTTATAGATGAAGAAATGGAGACCTAGGGAATTTGGGTGGCTTTCCCAAGGTCACACAGGTAGTAAAATTTGAGCCTGCATTCTATGGCTTCAGAGTTAGTATTCTTTTCTTTATACCTTAATGCCTCACTTCAGAACTGGTGGTATTCTAGTTTCTTTCTTTTTTTTTTTTTAGTACCTTTAATTTCCCCAAATTTTGGCTCATCTAAAATTATCTGAAGCTTCCTTTCTTCCTTTGTCTTTTACTCTTCTGTTCTGTCCTCTTTATTATTTTCTCTTCTCCCACCCCCACAAAAGTAATTGAGAGTTGGAGGAAAAGGAAGCCCACTAGCAGCTAGATGGTGATCTGGATAGAATGCTGGACCTCAAGGCGGGAGGACTAGAGAATGAATCCTACCTCAGGCACTTGCTAGCTCTATTACCCAGCCTAATTCATCTTCCTTATCTCTAAAATGGGGAGAGTAATAGCACCTCCCTCCCAGAGTTGTTATGAGGATCAATTGAGATGATATTTCTAAAGTGCTTTGCAAACTTTAAAGTATTATATAAATGCTGGCTATTATTATTATTATTACCATGCGCAATGTCAAGAATGGAGGACTTATTCTGGTTCCTTTGTTTTTCTATCTTAGACCTAGAGAAACATTTCATGGTATTCAGAGAAGTAGATATAGAGTCCATAGAACTGGGTTGGAATTGCTCCTCTACAGCTCACTACCTGGGTGATATTGGACAAATGACAACCTTTCTAAGCCCCAACTTCTTCATCTGGAAAACAAGGATATGTCCTAGATAATCTCTAAGGTCTCTTCCAACTCTAAATCCTATGATCATAAGAAGGACTAAATTGGGGACAGGCTTTTCGATAAACACCACTGCTTCCCCTATAACCCATCCTCTTGTTTCGTCTAAACTCCAATCCCCAAAAATTGCCCAGTTCCTTCATTCTATTCTCCTTCAGAGATGTAGAGTGCCTGCATAGACTGTACTGTCAACCATGCTGCATCTCTGAAAAAAAAATGATAGAAACAAAACAGTAAGATCATAAAGCTAGAAGGAATCTCAGAGGTCATCTGATCCAAACCTTTCCTTTTATAGACTAGAAAATTAAATCCGAAAGAGGTCAAGAGATCGTACAGGTAGTAAGTGGCAGAGGGAAGATTTGAACCTGTCTGAAGTCTCCACATCTAGAACTATGCCATGCTGCCAACTCTCCCCAATAGAAAGAAAAACCAGGAAATTCTACAAGAGTTATATCTCTATAAGAAACTCTAAGACTAAAAATATCTATGAGGGTTTCAAAGTCTAGGAAGAAATATTTTAAATACCGAATAGCACCTCAGAGGGAGTTGGGTGGTACAGTGGATAGAAGGACTGGCGTAGAATTAAGAAGACATAAGTGCAAATCCAGCCCCAGACACTGGGGCTGACCCTGGGCAAGTCACTAAAGTTCTGTCGGTATCAGTTCCCTCAACTGTAAATTTGGATAATAACACTTACTCCACATTGATATTGTGAGGATCAAATGCGATAATATTTGTAAAATGCTTAGCACAGTGCCTGGCATATGGTAGGCACTTTAAAAATGCTTGTTATCTCTTCCCCACCATGTGAAGCTCCAGGGAAAAGTTATCCTTTTCTGGTACTATATTTATTCCAAAAACAGATGAAAAGTAGCGAATGATCAAATTTATTCTGCTTATAAAATCCTATGCAGTTGCTTCTGTAGGCCGTTAGCAGGGGCACGAAGTCTCATTTGCGCACTGTTTATCATTGTAAGATGCAGAGGTAGAATTTTGAAGTCTTTCCTTTGGCTGGAAAAGCATTCTTCAAGTCTATTGCACCACCTAGTGGTTTCATCAAATTGAACAAGAAGCAGAGAAGAGCAAGTTAACTCAATCAGAATTTATTAACATGTGCCAGGCATGGAGCCTTTTTACCTATCAGGACATAGACAATTTTGGAACCCCTAGACGATTAATGTGTTGAATAATGAGACCGAGTAAAGAAAAAAGTGTGGTGGAACATGTCAGGAACAAGAGAACCAGTCTGGGCCAACTCTCACAGCTGTGAACACCCTTTCCTCCCCAGCCCCATAAGTCACCCAAGATTAGTGTTGTAGCATTGATCCTGTAGCCTCAGTCTTGGACAGGGGCCAGTAATCTGGATTCTGAGGAAGTACTGACCCATTCAGATTTGCACCGAACACTGACCTTTCCACAGAACCACCAGAGGCTACAGGAGGAGCTAATACTGTTTGCAAGGTCTGTGAACTTTCATTTTTAATTTTCAGTTTTGATCATGCTGCATAGGAATGTGGGAGAAAGGAAATTGTAGTATTTCTGGTGGTAGAACCTCTTCCTCAGCACTGCTCCCTGGACTCTTACCAATCTGCTCACACCTATTAACACACTTAGAGCCCATTCACTGCACATATTCATCCAGATGATATGGAGGCAAACAGTGCCCTTTTGCCTGTTTTGTCTTCTAACCTGGAGATGCCTGTATTGTTAAGCAAAATTGTCTCCTTAGCATGGCTTTTGTTCCTTTTGAGTGGAAATACTTTCAGCTGTTAAGTGCTAAGCCCCAGGCCCAAAGCCCTATCAGGTGTGAAACCTGTGTGGGTATAGATTAATGACTTAAGAGGGGCCAACTCGGGAATCAATGGTCTCTGGTCGTTGAGGCGGGGCTTGAGAATGCCAGAAGCTTGGCTTCGAGGAAAGGTCAGCCAAGAGACAACGACAGCCGAAGCGGAAGCTGCGCAAGTAGGAAGCTGTGGAAGCAGGGCTGACCTGTGTGTAGACCCAGAAGTGCAAGCAGGAACTTGAGGCCAGTAAAAATGATTTGGCTAAATACTATCTTGTTTTTCTGTGGCCTCCTGGTTATTCTTGTGAGGTGGGCTTTCTGGGCCTGGAGTCTTTTTGTCGAGATGTCGGAATGGGGAGGCTGGTTCACGGATCAGCTGAGGTGGGGCCTAAACAAATTTTTTGTTGTTTTTGACTTAGAGAATCTCTCATACCTTGCGATTTCGAACCATTCAAACATATACGTGATTATATTTGAGATTATAAATTTGGCCTTCCTATTACATTGCCTTAAAGTTTCTTGATACAATGGTGCCCTGAGGGATGAGTTTCACTCCCTGGCACCCTAGAGTCTCCTTCCCTTATCTTGAAATGCCACCTAACTTACCATTACCCTGGGCCATGGAATTCTTTCTCTCCCCCATCCAGGGCCATAAAAATTCCAAATTCCGGTCTCCCTTATCTTGTGTCATTGGTTGCCCTCTACCTGTGTCCTTATCCGTAACTTATCCTATCCCTAAATCTCCAATCCCCATAAGAAACCCTAAAATCATCCTACAAGCTGTATAACTTTTTGTCTATATAAGTCTGATTCCTTCTCTAAATCAGTGCCTTTGTTTAGCTCCTTGCTAAATCTCAGGCCCGCTGCTTTTGTGTCAATAAAGCTCCCAGTGGCTACAGAGAAGGTCTAAGTGAATTCTTTCACATTTGATGAACCAACTCTCCCAACTCTGACCTCATCACAGAGCTCCATCCTCAATCCCCAAATAACATCCAGTTTCTGTGTCTGCCCCTCCTTATACATCAACAGCCTTCTTACTTCCTGGTGCCCCTAAACATTCCTTCAGAAAAATTAACGACATCAAACACTCCCCTTGTCATCTGCTCCTATGGCATCAACAGCTGTGGAGGAAATGGTCTCTTCTCCCCAAGAATAGCAAAACCTGCCTCTGAACTTCCCAAACCCTCACCATCTCAAATCCCTGATAATCTGCATTCAACAGAGAAGATGAGAAATAGCTACCCAGTAGCCATTCTCTTCATTTCTGTGACCTAAGTACTTACTTAACTGCTGTCTGACAAAATCAGCCTGCTATCCAAATGGAATCCATCTCTCTGGCTCAAAAGGGCCCCATCACAACACTGATACAGGAAATTATAATAGATCTACCAGAGGGGGAGGGGAAAGGAGCATCAAAAAGTCTTTAAAACCTACAGAGGAAAACAAAACAAAGTATGGAAAGGGACACAGACAACTAGGGCAATTTTGTTACTACCTTGTTCAAATTTCATATCCAGTACTCACACACAAAAGGATCTACATGTAACGGTTCAGTTCTTTATGAAATCTTTTAGTGTGTATGTCTACATATACTGGTTTGCATTTGTTAAATTAATTCACAACAACAATAAAAAAAGAAAAATGTTAAAATATTCTAAGGCAACTACAAGTTGAGCTAAAGACAAGGAAAGTTTAGAGGAGAAACTGTTTAGCAAATGCAAATGTTATTCCTTTCTCCCTTTAATTCCTCCTTTGTATTCTTCTAGGTATCAACAACAACAACAAAGTATTACTTATTTTCCATCTAGGAAAGAGAAAGACAGGTCCTTTTGGTTTAGAATAGATTGAGTTTGGGTGTACTTTTTGAGGTATCATTGACACTTGCCAACTGGAAACTCTACCTGCAAGTTTCTTGAATCTTCAAGAAATTGGTGATCATAAAAAGATTTAAGAAGACAGAGTACTGGAGGGAATTGTGGGAAGATAATGGAATAAGGAAGCAAATTACCTGGATGGCTCCCCCCGCCCCCATACCCCATAACTTAATCCTTCAAAGTTAATTTTAGAGCAGTAGAAATAATTAAAAGTTGGAGAAAAGCAGTTGTCCAACCCACAACAACTTGAGAAGATGTTAGGAAATATCTGACCTACCTTGGTGGTGGTCTGGCCCATGTAAAATACAGATACCTTTGAGTCAATAAACAGCACGACCTGGGCGCAACTGTGTTGGTGGCAGCCTCAACTTTGGAAACTTTAGGCCCACAGATGGTGGGCCCTGCTGGTTGTGGTCACTCACAGAAGAGTGGAGTCCCTGGTTTCAGTTCCAGGGCAAAGGGGTGAGCTGATGCTTGCAGCCACAGGGAGCAAGAACATTTGCAGTGGCAGCAGTTCTAGTGGTCCTGGTCGAGGTTCGGAGGCCAGAAGAACAGTGACCATACTTGGCCCTGGGTTATAGAACATTAGAAGAACCAAAAGGTCAAAGGCCCCCTGATAGAGCTCAGAAAACAACAGCACGAAAAACCTGAAGCCTGAGACACCTTGGGACTAGAGCCCAATCATAGCATAGAGTTAACAGCCGAGAAACAGACTGCCGGAAAAAAAAGAAAAGAATAAACAACAGAGAAAGAACTTGAATATAGATAGCTACTAGGGTGATAGAGACAGAGCATTGGCCCTGGAGGCAGGAACACCAAAGTTCAAAACTGGTTTCAGACACTTGGCACTTACTAGCTTGGGCAAGTCACTTAACCCTGACTGCTTTGCTGGGGAGAAAAAAAGACCTTTAAAAATCGAATAAGAGGGGTTGATGAAAATTTTGGAAAAGAAGAGTGATGCAAGAAAATTATGAAAAGAAAGTCAATCAACTGGAAAAGGGGATCCAGAAACTCACCAAAAGAATAATTCCTTAAAAATTAGAATTGGGCAAGGTGAAGCTAATGACTTCATAAGACCTCAAGAAATAATAAAATCAAATCAAAAGAATGAAAAAAATAGAAGAGAATGTGAAATATCTCATTAGAAAAACAACTGACCAGGAAAACAGACCAAGGAGAGTTGATATTTGTTGGACTACCTGAAAGTTACAATCAAAAAAGGAGTCTAAACACTATACCTCAAGAAACTATTAAGGAAAATTGCCCTGAAGTTTTAGAATTATAGAGTAAAATAGAAATTGAAAAAATCCACCATTCACTTCCTGAAAGAACTCCCAAAATGAAAACTCATAGGAACATGATAGCTAAATTTCAAAACTCTCAGGTCAGGGAGGAAATATTACTAATAATTAGAAGGAAACGATTTAAATTTTGTGGAGCTACACTCAGGCTAATACAAGATTTAGCAGCTTCTACATTAAAAAAAAAACTGAAGGGTATGTAATATGATATTCCAAAAGGCAAAGGAGCTGAGTTTGCAACCAAGACTAACCTACCCAGCAAAGCTGAGTGAAATCCTGCAAGGGAAAAAATGAACTAAGGCTTTAAGTGTTCTTGAGGAAAAGACCAGAAATGAACAGAAAATTTTACTTTCAAGAATCAGGAAAAACACAAGAAGGTAAGCATTAAAAACTAATTATAATGGATTTAATAAGGTTAAACTGTTTACTTCTTATATGGGAAAAATGATGTGTATAACTCTTAAGAATGTTATCATTACCGGGATAGCTCAAAAGAATATACATAGATAGAAAGCTTGGGGTTGAGTTGATTATGATGGAATGAGCCTAATAAATAAAATTGGGTAGGGACAGGTAAAATGGAACAAATTATCTCTTACAAAAGAGGCATGAATGGAAGAACTGTTACAGTAGAGGGGAGGATGGGATGGAGGGCAGTTAGTGCAGGAACTTTATTCTCTTTGGAACTGGATTAAAGAGGGAATAACATACACATCTAGTACAGTATGAGTCTTCTTAACTTACAGAAAAATAGGAGGGTAAGGTGATAGGATAAGGGAGAGACTCTGAGAAAGGTGTGTGGATTAAGAAATAAGAGGGCAAGGATATGGTCATGAGGAGAGATAGGGTGAAAAAAAAGAGAGAAAGATAAACTGTGAGAAAAAATAGAATGGAGGGAAACACACAACTAGTATTCCACCAGCAGCCATGGAGCCAGGCCACCAGAGGGAAAAACAATGCTACAGAGAGTGAAAAGAAGACACGGGCCAGGAGGGAGAGTATAGCACAGCTCCATTTATTAAGCTGATGGAAAGGGCTTATATACTTTTTAGGCAAACCGATCGACAAGTTCTCATGCGAAACATTTGTTACATTATGTGACTTCCTCATGCTTTGTTCCCTTTTTGCCATGATAATGTCGCGTTAACAGCCCACAGGTGGTGCTTAGCACGCGTGTGCCAAGGGGGTTTGGAGAGCCCACGACCTGAGTTATCAGCCCAAGGGCAAGAATAGGCTTCAGTGAAAAACTGGCCTGTATCTTATCCCAGAATGGACTTTCTCAGAGCTGGCCCTCTACACTGGTAATTATAACTTTAAATGTGAATGGGATGAATTTACATATGAATCACAAACAGATAGAAGGATGGATCAAAACCCAGAACCCAACAAAATACTGTTTACAAGAAACACATTTTGAAATGAGAGACAGAGTGAAAATAAAGAGCTGGAATACAATTTATTATGATTCAGCTGATATAAAAAAGCAAGGGTAGCAATCATGATCTCAGACAAGGGTAAAGTTAAATAGATTTAATTAAAAGAGATAAGCAGAGAAACTACATTATGTTAAAAGGTACCACAGACAATGAAGTAATATCCATACTAAACATAGATGCACCGAATAATACAGTATCCAAATTTTTAAAAGAAAAAGGTAAATGAATTACAAGTAGACACAATAGATAGCAAAACTATAATAGTGGGGGACTTCAATCTTTTCCTCTCAGAAGTAGATAAATATAACCCCCAAAAAATGTGAGAAAGAAGTCAGAGTTGAATAGAATCATAGATGAGTTAGATATGATAAACATCTGTAGAGAACTGAAATGGAAATAGAGAGAAATATATCTTTTTCTCAACAGTACACAGCACCTTTACAGAAAGTGACCATATATTAGAGAGTAAAAACATTATGATTAAATGCAGAAAAGCAGAAATATCAAGTGCATCCTTTTCAGATCATAATGCAATAAAAATTACATTTAATAGAAGACCATGGAAAACAGCTTAAAAATTAATTGGAAACTAAATAACCTAATCTTAAGGATGACTAGGTTAAAGAACAAGTCATAGAAACAATAAATAATTTTATTAAAGAGAATAATAATAAGATAACATACCAAAATTTATGACATGTAGCAATTACAGTAATCAAGGCAAAAGTTATGTCTCTAAAATCAATAAAATAAAGAAAGATCAGATCAATAAATTGGGTATGCAATTTAAAAATTTGCAAAAAGAACAAATTAAAAAATTCCCAATTAAGCATCAAATTGGAAATCCTAAAAATTAAAGGTGAGAATAATAAAACTGAATGGAAGAAAGCCATTGAATTAATAAATAAAACTAAGAGTTGGTTTTATGAAAAAAAATCCAAATAATGACCCTTGATTTGTATGATTTTTTAAAAAGAGAAAAGAAAACCAAATCACTAGTATCAAAAATGAGAGGGGTAAATACACTGCTAATGAAGGTGTAATTAAAGCAATTATTAGAAGTTGTTTTGCCTAATTTTATGCCAATAAATTTAACAATTTAAGTGAAGTTGGAAGAATATTTACAAATATATAAACTGCCTAGATTAGCAGAAGAGGAAATAGAATACTTAAATAGTTCTATTTTAGAAAAAGAAATTAAACAGTCCATAAGTAAGCTTCCTAAGAAAAAAGCATCAATACCAGCGGGATTTACAAGTGAATTCTGCTAAACATTTAAAGAGGAAGTAATTCCAATATTACATAAATTATTTGGAATAATAGGCAAAGAAGGAACCCTACCAAACTTCTTTTATGAAACAAATATGGTGCTAAGACATAAGCCAGGAAGAACAAAGACAGAGAAAGAAAATTATAGATCAACTTCATTAATTAATATTGATGCAAAAAATGCTAAGTAAAATACTAGCTAAGAGACTACAATATATCAAATAAGATTATATTGGGACTGAGTGGGATTTATACCAAGAATGCAGAGCTGGTTCAATATAAGGAAAGCTATTAATATAATTGATCATATCAATATCAAAAGCAATCAAACATTATGAATATATAAACAAATTCAGAAAAAAGCTCTTGTTAAAATACAACACTCATTCCTATTTTTAAAAACCACTTGAAAGCATAGAAATAAATGGATTTTTCCTTAAAATGATAAGAAGCATCTACCTAAAACCATTAGCAAGTATGAGGCCTTCCTAATAAGATCAGGAGTAAAATAAGTACAACATTATTCAATATTGTACTAGGAATACTAGCAATAGCAATTAGAGAAGGAAAAGAAATTGAAGGAATCAGAGCAGGCAATGAGGTAATAAAATTATCTCTTTTTGAAGACAATATGATGGTATACTTGGAAAATCTTAGAGATTCAACTAAAAAATTAGATAAAACAATTAATAACTTTAGCAAAGCAGTTGTTTATAAAATAAACACACATAAATCATCAGTATTTCTATGTATGACCAATATGGTCCTGCAAGAAGAGATAGTAAGAGATATGTCATTTAAAATAACCATAGACTACATAAAATATATGCGAGTATACCTGCCAAGAAAAACCCAGAAAATATGTGAACATAATTATAAAACACTTTTTATACAAATAAAGTCAGGTATAAGCATGATGATTTCAGAAAAACTGGGATTTACATGAACTGATGCAGAATGAAATTAGCAGAACTAGTAGCACATTATACACAGTAACAGCAGTATTATACAGTGAACAACTGTAAATGACTCTCAGCAACATAACGATCCAAGACAATTCCAAAGACTCATGATGAAAAAAGCTGTCCACCTGCAGAGAAAGAATTGATATTGTCTGAATGCAGACTTAAGCATTCTCTCTCTCTGTGTCTCTCTGTCTCTCTGTCTCTCTCTCTCTCTCTTTCTCTCTCTTCAAGTTTTCTTCCACAAAATAACTACTATGGAAATACGTTTTACGTGATTGCACATACATAATGTATATCAGATTGCTTACCATCTCAAGGAAGGGAAGGGGAAGGAGGGAGAGTATTTGGAACTCAAAAATTGTTTTAGATGTTAAAATTTGGTTTTACAAATAATGGCAGAAAAATAAAATATAATAAAAAAAAACTAAGTCAAATTAAGTAATTGGAAAAATATCCATTGTTTATGGGTGGGCTGAGCCAATATAATAAAAATGGCAATTCTACCTAAACTAGTATACATTTCAGTACCATTATAATTAAATTACCAAAGAAAAAATTATTGAACTAGAAAAGGTAATGAAATTCATTTGGAAGAACAAAATGTCAAGAATTTCAAAGGAATAAATGAAAAAGAAATGTAAAAGAAAGAGGCTTGGCAGTACCTGATCTTAAACTGTACTATAAGGTGGTAATTATCAAAACTATCTAGTACTGCTAAGAAATAGAATGGTGGACCAGTGGAATATAGTGGAACCAGTGGAACATATATAATACAAAGTAGTAAATTATTATAGTAACCTTGTGTTTGATAAATGATAAAGATTAAAACTCTTGGAGTAAGAATTCACTATTTGGTAACAATTGTTGGGAAAAGTAGAAAGCAGTTTGGCAGAAACTAGGTATAGACCAATATCTTACATCATTTACCAAGATAAGGTCAAAAATGGATACATGACCTAGACATAAAGGGAGATAACATAAATAAATTAGAACATGGAACAAGAACATTACTGATCAGATTTCTAAATAGGAAAAGAATTTATGAATAAATAAGCAATAGAGAACATTGTGAGATATAAAATGCATAATTTTTATTATGTTAAATTAAAAAGGTTTTGTACAAATAAAACCAATGTAGCCAAGAACAGAAGGAAAGCAGAGAATTGGGGGAAAGTTTAAAGACAATCTCTCAAATAAAGGTCTCATTTCTCAAGCATATAAATAACTTTGTCTAATTTATAAGAATATGAGTCATTTCCCAACTGATAAATGCTCAAAGGATATGAACAGGAAGTTTTTGGAAGAAGAAATCGAAACAATTTATAGTCACATATAAAAATGCTCTAAATCATGGATTAGAGAAATAAAATTAAAACAGCTCTGAGATGTTCTCTCAAGCCTATCATATTGGCTAAAATGACAGAAGGGCAAGTGATAAATGTTGGACAGGAAGTGGAAAAATCGGAACACTAATAAACTGTTGGTAGAACTATGAATTGATCCAAACATTTTGTAGAGCAATCTGGAATTATGCCCAAAGAATTATAAAACTGTGTATACTCTTTGACTCGGCAATACCACTCTTGGACCTGTTTCCCAAAGTGATCAGGGAAAAAGGAAAAGAACCTATATATTTTAAAATATTTATAGCATCTCTCTTTGTGGTGGCGAAGAAGTGGAAATTGAGGGGATGCCTATTAGTTGGAGAATGACTGAATAAGTTGCGGCATATGATTGTAATGGAATATTATTGTGCTATAAGAAATGATGAGCAGATTGAGCTTTAGAAAAATCTGGAAAGATTTGCATGAAATAATGAAGACTGAAATGAGCAGGACCAAGAAAACACCAGATACAGTAATAGCAATACTATTCAAAGAGTAACTATGAATCATGAAGTCATTCTGAATAATATCAACATTCAAATCACTACAAAGGGCCTATGAAGGAAGATGCTGTCCACCTCTAGAGAAAGAACTGATATATGGAAGTATGTATTGTATAGTTTCACATACACACACACACACACACATCTGTATCAAATGTTGGCCTTCTCTAGTTCAGGGTTGGGAAGAAGTCTGAGAGACAGCTTGAAACTCAAAATGAAACAAAAAATAAATAAAATTTTAAAAGAAAGAAATAAAAAGAAAAGGGAGATAGTACTTCTGATAAACTTTTAATATTTTGTTGAGCATTTATAAATAGCTTTTATGATTTCATATATTCATTCATTAATTCAACAAGCCTTTATTAATTACCTCAAAGCATGCAGATGACTATGTTATACTTTGCACATCAAGCCTAGGAAATTATTGTCGGAAATTATTCAAAACTGGCCTCAAAATTATAGATTTTTATTAGTAAGCATAAATTATACATGTTTTTATGTTTGTATATGTGTGCCAGGCAGCATGGTATAGTAGGGAAAAGTAGTGAGGCTTAGTCTGAGATCTGCTTCTATTGGGTAATAACTATGTGACTTAGACAAATCACTTGACCTCCCCAAATCTCAGTTTCCCTATCTGTAAAATGAGGGTGCTAGATGAAGTGGCATCTAATTATTCTATCCATCTCTAACAACCAACTCTAACAATTTACATATGTATTACTTTTTTCTCTATAAACACATTTTTGGTACTCGTGAAAAATATAAAAATGAAAAAAATCAGCTACTTTCAAAACTCTAAAATATTTTATTTTAAACTATTTTAGCAGTCAAGAAAAGAAAGAAAAATGTCATTGTATGATTAATTAATTTATTAATACAGATACAACCTCTGAGTGCTCTAGACCAGATATGCAACATTCTTGTGTGAAGACCGAATCGATTAAAATGTAATTGTCAAATATTTAAGAAAATATATTAAGCAGAATAAAACACAAATAATACCAATATGTGGTTTTCTGCGGCTGTAGAGATCCTTATATAAGGTTTAGTGGCCCCCATTTTTATTTGAATTTGACACCACAAGTCCAGACAACTCTCTAAGACTATAAATTGCAGAGAAAACACTGCCCTACATTGGCCAAGGGGGTTAGTTTTCCAGTTCTCCACACAGGTCCAGTCTCCATCCTCATACCTAATGATTAGTATAATAGAGAGGAAGTTTCCTATAGTGTAGTAAAAAGTGCCTTGGATTTGGAATTAGCAGAACTGGATTCAAATCCTGGCTCTGGATTTCCTACCTGGATGTTCCAGTCATTTCTCCTCTCTGGGCCTTAGTGTCCTCATCTATAAAATGACCTCAGAGTTCCCTTTCAGCTCTCAAGCTAAGATTCTATCTGTGATTCTATGGACTACACAAAACTGGGGTGCCTTGAGAGGCAGTGTATTCCCTTTATCGGATACCTTCAAACTTAAGTGAGCTTTTGCCTTACCCATGCCTCCACTCTACTTTTCCAGCTATATCCTAACCATGTTCTCCATCATTTCTTCCCTACCCCCTTGATATATTATCTTCTCTCATTGGAATATAAGCTCCTATCCAGCAATACCATTACTAGGTTTATTTCAAAAGATGATTAGGGGAAAAGGAAAAGAACCTATATGTCCTAAAATAGTTATGGCAGCTCTCTTTGTGGTGGCAAAGAACTGGAAATTGCAGAGATGCCTGTCAATTGGAGGAATGACTAAACAAGCTGTGGCATATGATTGTGATGGAATACTACTGAGCTATAAAAAAAGATGAGCTCAATGATCTTGGAAAAACATGGACAGACTTGCACAAAATAATGAAGAGTGAAATGAGCAGAACCAAAAGAACATTGCACATGGTACCACAATATTGTTTGAAGAACAACTCTGAGCAAATCAGTCATTTGACTATTATTTATACCCAAATTAACTACAAAATACATATGAAGGAAGACACTACCTGTATCTAGAGAAAGAACTGATAAATAGAAGTAAATATAGAATGATTTTACATATATACATATAAATATGCACATATTTGTGTCTAATGGTAGCCATCTCTAGGATGGGGGGGAAGAAACTTTCATGATAACTTCATTATACATTGAAAAGGAATACAAAAAAAAACTTAGAAAAAAAGAAAAGGAATAGCAAGTTGTATATACTAGATTTGAAATTTCATATGCAAAAAAAAGAATATAATCTTCTTAAGGTCTGGGACTATTTCCTTTGTATTTGTTTATTTCCCATGCTTAACACAATACTTGGCATATAGTTATTATAATAGTAATAATTATAATAATAGCTACCATCTTTAAAATGCTCACTATGGGCCAGGTGCTATGCTAAATGCTTTACAATTATTATCTCATTCAATCCTCACAACAACATTGGGAGGTAGGTGCTATTATTATCCCCAGTATACAGATGAGGAAACTGGGGCAAACAGAGGTTAAGTTACTTGACCAGAGTCATACAGCTACTAAATGTTTGGGGCTAGATTTGAATTCAGATCTACCTTTACTCCAGGCCCAGCACTATCTCCACTCTACCACCTAGCCATCTCTATTAGGATTTAATAAATATTCTGTCATTTTTCTATTAACTATCTAACGCTGGATGACCACTTACATGTTAGATATGTAGTAGCTAGGATTATTTTTCAAATGCAGGTTGGATCAAATGGATGCTGAGGTCTCTAGCAGCTCTGAAATTCAGATTCTGTGGGCATCGTTTAATTGTTAGGATTAGAAGACTTGAATTTTTTTTCATCCAATTAATGAATGATAATGAAACCATGGTCCTTTCACTCTGAATATCCTCAGAGTGTTGAGGTCAGCCTGAGTTTTAAATATGTTTTCTCATCTATAAAATGAAAGCATTGCATCTGGATGAACTTTAAGGTCTCTTCCACCTCTAAAATTCTATAGTTCTTTATTTTATAAGGGGGAAAAGGTAGTTAGAAACAATCCATGTATGTTCTCTTTAGAACCTGCCTACTGACAGTATGAGATATTTATTTTAGGGAGTTCTATGGCTACAAATATTGCACTAGAGGTCAACTGCAAATGAACAAATAGAATGTGAAATGACTTAGGAACCCTTTGGGAGATCAGTGAAACACCACACACAGCCTTTTTGCCCTCCTCTATTCAGTGTAAATATAATGTATTATACTCTATTTTTCCCTGGATACTAGGAAATGGGAAAAGATCTCCTTTCTCTCCTCCCACACTCTCCCCTCATCCAGCCTTAATGCAGTTGTTATTGTTTATCCTTCATTCTTGAGGAAGACCAATGATATCAGGAGGGTGATGTCTTGACTTGCAAGTGAATTGGATTTAAGTGAGGCAGACCTGTGCAGTCATCAGCCCCACTCTCTCCTCCAGAGTCATCAGAGTTCAGTAGTAAGACAAAAGTCAAGATGACTGGCAATGGCCAGCCTTAATGTGGAAAAGGGTAGATTGGCCTGGCCAGGCTTGGTTTGCCCTATTTCAAAGAGGCACACAGCTTAATTGCTAAGTGACTTCCTCACCATCCGAAATAAATACATATCTTTTGGGAATATTCCATTCAGCTAGAGAATGTGGCCTGGGGAATGCCATGCTAACATAGTCTGTTGCCCAAACCTTGCTTTACTTCCAATGGTGTCATCCTTTCCAGCTGTACACATCGGGACTTATACAGAATGGAGAAGAGCTCATGCAAATAAGCTTTCTCTTCATTAATACTCTGGGGAGTGGGGGCGGAGCCAAGATGGCAGCTGGAAAGCAGGGACTAGCATGAGCTCCCCTCCAAGTCCCTCCAAAAACCTACAAAAAATGGCTCTGAACCAGTTCTAGAACTGCAGAACCCACGAAATAGCAGAGGGAAGCAGGGCTCCAGCCCAGGACAGCCTGGATGGTCTCTGGGTGAGGTCTATCCCACATGGAGCTGGGAGCAGAGCAGAGCAGAGCAGAGTCCAGCATGGGTGGTGTGGACCAACCAGACCAGGAGCCGGGCGGAGCGTGCCCTAGCGCCCTGAATCAGTGAGCTGTGGCAGTTGCAAGACTTCTCAACCCACAAACACCAGGGACAACAGAGAAGAAATGCAGAACCCACAAAACAGCAGAGGGAAGCAGGACACTATCCCAGGACAGCCTAGATGGTCTCTGGGTAAGGTCTGCCCTGTACAGAGCTGGGAGCGGAGCAGAGTGGAGCAGAGCTCAGCGTGGGCGGCACAGACCAGCCAGACCAAGAGCCAGGCAGAGCGTGCCCTAGCGCCCTGAATCAGTGAGCCATGGCAGTTGCCAAACTTCTCAACCCACAAACACCAAAAACAACAGAGAAGGTTAGTGGGAAAAGCTGCTGGGGACAGGGAGTTTGCAGTTAGGCCACCATCCCAGGGGCAGCAGAGGTAGGGCAGCTACAGAAATACAGGTGTAATTGCTTCTGGCCCCAGGCCCACCTGGTGGGAGGAATTAAGTGGCTGATCAGAGCAGGAGTGAAGAGCCTGCTGAAGATCTAAGCCCAGTCCAGGTTGGGGGTTCTTGGGGAAGGAGGAGTGCTGGTGTGGCAGAGCTGGTGCATCCCCCCAAGCTTGGAACATAGAACTCTTTAGTCTACAAGCAGTCATACCCTGCTGAAAAACTCAAGGGTCAAGTAAGTTGGCTGGGAACATGGCCAGGCAGTGAAAACGCACCCA